>OZ020567.1:55635555-56235555 GCA_963971475.1 Chrysops caecutiens | reverse complement strand
CAGAAAAATTGGTAACCGCAAAACTGTTTTTGACAACACACATGTGACATGTGTCATATAACAGATTCGTTCATGTATTGGTTAGATCTGAAAATAAATCGAGATCGCGAAAAATTGGTCTAGATCGAAAAATAAATCAATTTTTCTGCCTAATCGAACTGATTTAGATCAAAAATTGATTTATAAATTGATTTTTGTGCCCAATCGAAAACCACATAACTTGACGAATAATAGCCGTGTTTTATTATGCACGAGATCCATACGGCTCACGAACGTACTAGATTTTCTTAAGTGTATTCCAACAACAACACGTGATCTTGGTAGCTATCTGGTTCTATTTGATCGAACGATTTTCTAGTTCCCGAGTTTCTCACTTCTTAGTTTGTACTTACAGGCTTCTGTCGAATTTTTATTTTAAAGGTTGGCGAATTGGAAATTTCAATGTCAAAATCATTGTTTTGACATGAAATTGATATCAATTTCAATCTTGGTGTCCACAAGCTATTGTCAAACTGGTAAATTATGGTGTTTTTGTGTACGACGAGTGGGATCTTCTTCATAAAATAGGTTTAAAAGCTCTTCCCTTGATTTGATCTTTTAATTACTTACGCTATTTCAGTTCAAACGCTTTCAATAAATCTGAAAGTTCTAGTAACATGCAAAATATGTTTTGGAGGACAAGGATAAAATGTAATGTCGTGAGAAGAAACAAATGTTCAAGGAGTCATGTCTGCTGAGGGCAATTTACATAATCCAGCTATTTTCGAAGGTATTAATGCCGTAAGATGGGGAGAAGCTGATGAATATTTGTATTTTGTTGACAACTATCCATCTCCAATTTCATATATTCGAGGACATCTATTTAAAATTGTTTCCCCATTTGTAAGTGAACTCAAATGATTTGATTGAAATACGAAATGTTCAGTTATGCTGTCTTCATTATCGCTCTCTACATTTTCGGAGATTTTCATGTTCATTTTCGGAGGTCTTCAGATTCCTCATCATTTTCTTCTGTCCAGTTTGACGATAAAACCATTGGTCCTGTTTATTGCACATACATAATTGCCTATTCTCCTAGATTCTAGAAGATGTTTAACATTAAATTTAATACTTTATTTGGAGCTATAGTTTACCTAGATTGATGAAAAGTGTTCGACATGTTCCAGAAATTGCATTTTTCCTTGTTCTTCAGACAATCCAATCTAAAATTAAACCGGTTAATAAGAGGATTTAAATAAAATATGTTTACTTACAAATATGCTATATCATATCACATCACACCACTTGGAAGTTCACTATAATCAATTTCAAACTAAAAAATTTTTAAAAACACTTTTAAATTCACAGACAGCTGTTCTCATGTCAAAAGTCACATTGCTGCCAACCTTCGAAAATAATGATCCGGTGCGTTTTATTATACTGAGCCAGAGCCATATAGATCAGTCCATAATAAAACACGGCTAATACCATGTTGTGTACGGGTTTGCTTACAATATTAAGTAATATCTAGCCATTTTCTAATTTATGGTAAATCAAGGGTGAGTCCCACAAATCTGATAACTTTAAATAGCCAAATGGTGTTTTAAATTTCCTTTTAATAGTTTAATAATGTACTAGTATTTTATTGACCATCAAGTTGAAGTTCGTAAACTTGTTGAAATGTAATTCATAAATAGATAAGATCAACGTAATTTATTATAACTTATAACAATAAGGAAATATAATTCAAAGAAGAAAATTTTATATTATATTGTTTGCGTTTTAATAAAATATATAATATTTTAGTTAACTAATGTTTTGAGAATATATAATAATAATAGTAACATAATAATGTTTTGATATATATAATAATAATAATAATAGTAATAATATAATAATTTAATTAAATTTCGCGCAATATCTACACAATTTTTAGTGTAACCCAAGCTTGAGAACATTGAAACCGACAAATAGATGTCGCAACGATCGGTAAAGTGGGTGAACCAGAAAAATTGGTTTTGGCACCATATTTTATATTCAATATTCTACATAAATGAAAGAGTTTTACATGTTTTTTTTTGACATTTATTAATTTTTTGCACAGATCTTCAGGATAGCATACCAAATATGCGGCGCCACAGGAATGATGATCAAGCCCAATATGACACTAAATCATGTTAAATTGGGAAATTAAGAGTTGTATCAAAATAGTGGGAATTTTAAAAGTCTCGGCTGCACTTTATCGAAGAATTCAATAGAACCTTATTTTTAAAATCACGGTTACGTCAAATTTAACGGAAAATTTAACTGAAAACAATTTTTAACTCACAGTAATATATCTGCATCACGTGCATGCACATGGTTTTTGTTTCTTGATTGAAAATGTCGGGAAATTTGTTAAACAAGTACACGAGAGTGAGAGACTCGATCAAAATTAGCACAAATTAACAAACGAAAAGTGATTGATCACCTAAAACAAAGTGATTTTCTAAAAATGGACGCTGAAATGACATTAACTACGCTCTATGGCATGATGAAGCGGGAACTGCAAAAACAAGCCGCATTGATCACGGACAATACGCAAAAAATTATGATGATCATACATGACATGATCAAACCCTTAATGGAAAAAAAACAAAAATCTAAGAGTGGAAATAGAAGTGCTGAGTAAGAAAATACATACACTGGAGGACATAACTAAGAAAAACAACATCATAATACATGGATTCGAAGAACTGGGAAATTATTATAACCTACTACGCAATAATACCACGGAATTACTCCAAAAACTGGATGTCAGAATCGTAGACTATGATATCAACAAAATACAAAGAATGGAAAAGCAAAAGTCAGGGAAATTACGACCAGTATAAGTTTCCTTCACAACCTTCGACGAAAAAATTTAGATCCTAAGAAACAGCAACAAAATGCCGGAGAATTCATACATTACAGAAGACTTCTCCAAGGAGACATTAAAGAATCGTAAGCAATTACAATAACAATAGCTTCAACAAGAGAGAGCAAAAGCACACGATGTCTACATAAGAAACAACAAAATCATAGTGAAACCTAAAGAAAACGAGAAAAGGAAAAGGGGTGAGTCAACATCTCCCACTACAACACCAACTCAGCAGCAAGCAATTGGGGACAACAACAAAATTACACAAAACTGACCCATTTGCATATATGAGATCCAGATCTATGCCTGGGACAGAAACAAATTCACCAAAAGCATAGGAACCTCTAGACATCGGTATCGGAAGTAAAACAACAACAAAAATTAATGGAAAATACTCTAAAAACAAAAATCACCCCAACCCGGTTGGTCACAGTGGGGCTAGAGACCAAAACCCCCTAGATTTACTGCCTAAGAACGAAAATAATCCTCATAAGCCTCAGGATAATAACGGAAGAAACAAAACAGTGATCAAAAATACTGAACAAAAACAGAGAAACAGTTTTACATGTCAACTCTTACATGTCAACTGTCAATACCAGGACTTTAAGAACAGACGAATCGCTACAAGAATTAGAACATGCACTGAACTCCATTCATTGGGACATTATCGGTTTAAGTGAGGTGAGAAGAATGGGTGAAAAATCAAACAGCACGATGAACAGCATGATGGCTTATATGGAGTTGGCTTTCTTGTTAAAAAATACTACAGCAAATATATACAAGAATTTATCGGAATTTCAGAACAAATTGCTCAACTAAATGTAAACTTGCCTGGGTATGAAGCCATATCAATAATTCAAATATATGTACCTACATAGTTTGCGCCTCAGGACAGAAAGAATGTGTTCTATGAGGACCTAGAAAAAACTCTAGACAAAGCTCACAAAACAGTTTTCCTCATGGGCGACTTTAACGGCCAGATAGGCCAAAGATTACCAAATGAAGATTTGATGATAGGTTAACACCGGTAAAAGAAACAATACTGGGCAAAGACTAGTGAAGCTGGCACTTGCGGATAACCTTAAAATTCTTAACGGCTGTTATAAGAAAAACAATAATAAGAAATGGACCTGGTTATCCCCTGATGGACAAGTGAAAAACGAGATAGAATTTATACTCTCTAACAAACCCCAATTATTTAAAGATGTAAACACAATCAATAACTTGAATTTCAATACAAATCACCGAATGGTAAGAGGAACAATCTGCAGCAACGAAGTATATCGAAGTAAATGTAGGAAGTATATCAGAAAAGCGCCTCAATAAACCAAATCCCGTCCCCCATTCCAGAGAGTTTATTGATAACGCTGGCGAACAAGGTTTCTGAAATTGATGACCAAAAGGCCATGCAAGAGAAATATAACATACTGGAAGAATCACTTCAAAAAATTTGCGGAAAATTAGGTAGCTTAAAAAATCAAAAAGATAGGATTGGAGAGGAAGCAAGATCATTAATGGAAACCAGGAAGGTTCTCTTAGGAAATAGAAAGCAAATATCACATATTAGTAAACTAATTATTGTAAAAATTAGAAGCCATAGGAAAGAATCAAGGAGGAAGACCATCCACTTCCACATCGTACAATCAGGAGGAATCAAAACAGCTTTGAAAGAGCTAAGAGAGAACACCTGTTGGATTCCATTTATTAAAATCAAAACTTCCGGGAGGAAAGAGACAAAACGACCTGAAATTACAGAAAAAGCTACAAACTTCTACACCAGCCTATATGATGACGCATCTTGCACAGACACGCAACACTCAATAGGGAATGACGAAGATACGATCCCACCAATACTCTTCCAAAAAAAACAGCAAAGCCCAATACAAAGAGAAGATACAATAACAAACGAAATTTTAAGGTGATGCCTGGAATATATCACAAAGTTCACTACAAATATATTCAATGAAATATTTACAGAAGAAGTCATACCGAAACAATGGACTATTATACTATTCATGGACTATGGACTATTATTGGACTATTATTCGATTATACTACTTCATAAGAAAGGCGATAAAACAGAAATTAACAATTATAGACCCATCAGTTTTATGTCGAATCTGTACAAGGTATTTGCAAAAGCTATACTAAAACGAATAAGCTTGGGTTTTGATGAAAATCAGCCTAAGGAGCAAGCAGAATTCCGAAACGACTTTTCTACCATGGACCACATCCATGTTATAAAACAAGTTTTAGAAAAACGCAAAGAATACGGAAAGATACACTAGTTGGCCTCTGTAGACTACAACAAGGCGTTTGACTCCATAAAACACACATACATATAGGAAGCCCTAAAGTCACAAGGGATAAACACCAAATACATTAGAATAATAAAAAGTATATGTAAGGAATCAACAGCAAAATTTCAGACAGAAAAGGCTTACCTTGCAGAATAAAGAAAGAAGTGCGTTAGGGAGACCCCTTATCGCCCAAGCTGTTCTCGGCAGTACTAGAACATATATTCAGGAAGATGGACTTGGATGCATTTGGAATAAATATAAATGGTGAACAGCTAAATCACCTACGATTCGCAGACGATTTGATATTGATTAGCGAAATCAACGAGACTCAAACGAGATGAAAGGAATGTTGACACAATTAGAAAGAGAAAGCAAAATTGTAGGTCTGACTATGAACAGAAAGAAAACAAAATTAATGACAAATCATGCAAAAACACCAATCTCATTGAATTCCAGCCAAATAGAATATGTTGACCAGTACACCTATTTAGGACAAACTATATCACCAGAACATCGAATGCAGAAAGAAAGAAATATCAGAATACCCAGTGCATGGAAAAGATTCTGGTCCCTCAAAGAAGTGATGAAGAATCCACACATACCGATGAAAGACAAGAGGAGATATGATTCATGTATATTGCCATGTATGACCTATGGAGCAAAGACCTGGGCCCTAACTGACAAACACCGCAGAGCACTTAAAGTTTGTCAAACAAAAATGGAATGAAGTATTTTAAATATCAAGATAAGGGACAAAGTCAAATTAACAGATATAAGAACTAAGACAAAAATTACTGATGTCGCATATACGGTGAAAAAACTCAAATGGAAATGGGTAGGGCACATGATAAGAAATAAGAGAAACAAATGGTTAAAAGGTGTCACCATGTGGTACCCTCGTGATGGATAAAGACAGAGAGGACGACAAAGAAAAAGGTGGGAAGACGACATTAAAAAATGGCTGTAACAACGTCGAGAAGAAAAGCCACGAATAGAAAACTATGACAGAGTCTAGAGGAGGCCTATGCCAAAGGGCAAACTGATACCGATGTCAACAAGGAGAACTAATATTAATAATAATAATAATAACAATTATAATAAATGTAATAATTATAACAATAATAATAAAAATAATAATTATAACAATAATAATACTAATAATAATGAAAATAATAATAATAGAAGTATGGAGTAAAAAATAAATAAGAAATTATATATATAGATATTAAGTTATATATTATATGGTATCAGTAATAAAGGCTATTTGAATTTAAATTTGAATTTGAAGTTCCAAATCGATTGAAATGTCTTTGAGGAATGATCCAAAGATGTCAAAAGCTAATTCACAACACGAAGCACAAGACCCATTCACATAAAACGATGTACAAAATCAATTCACATAAAAATAAGAACAAGATAATTCACATAAAACAAAGTACAAGACCACTCCACATAAAACGAACCACTTGTCACAAAGGGATCAAGATTCATACGAGAGCAAGAATTCATAAAACATTGTACTGAAATTTGTACTTCCGTCCTGACAGGCATTCATCAGACTCGTACTCAAAAACCCATTGAAGCCTATGTTCATCATCCTATCTATGCAAGTCTTGCTAGGAAAGAAACAACAGTACAGCAATAAAAAGTATTGACAGTAATTAATTTTTTTTAATTTATTGGTTGTAAGTCATTTTATTAATCCATGATCTTAGACACCAGTCAATACGTCAAATCACAGTCACTACATGCAGAAGTAACTCGAAAATTGCACACGCGTTTTCCTACGTGAGGACAAAGTAAGACCACCGTTCAAAGCACCCTACGGCGGTCCTTACAAGGTACTTAATCGCAATAAAAAAGCGCGGTCAGCGTGGACAGAACTAAGGCTGCGATCCTGGAGAACAAGTATTCTTAAATCATCGAGGGTCAGATAATCAAGTAGTAAACACCATCATGTTATCAAAACACAGTAATAGCGGTGGTGAAATTCGTCTACGAAAATGTTTCGTTCAATTCCCATCAGGACCAAGTCACTGGTGGGGCAGTACATGTGGCGAAATCAATATCGACATCAAGACCGACACCAGTATAAACACATATAAACGCGCTAACGCAAAACACATGTGAACATATTTAGACCGACAGCAGCGTGGACGTATCAATGCAAGCCACATACGGTGACGGCGGAAGTCGACACAATCATTAATAGGTCGGCATTCGGGCCAAAGCCATAACCAAAGACGGATGTATGAAAAAAAACAACAATGATAATTTCCTCCCGCTCAAAAGTAACGAAACAATCACTTGTTGTGAACACAAAGTCGACGATTACAAAGAGACCACCAAACTAAATAATCAATTAATAATCATTTGAAACGTAAGCAATCAATTAATAATCATTTGAAACTAAACAATCAACACAAACCTCAAGAACTTAAACACCAAGGAACAATCTAAAAACGATCAACCGAAACCTGTTTACTAATCAACAAAACAACACAAGAAAGCCAAAACACAAAAATCAATTAATCAAATAAATAATCGATCCAATCAAAATTCGGACTGATAATTAGCATCACCAAATATGTTAGCTTCAAAATAGAACAAAAGGTGATTCTCCACGTCAACTGTCGATAACAGCACAACGCCAGTCTATCCGCTTCAAACTCGCCAGGTGATAACGCGCAAATGTTTGGAAACGATTAGCGACACCCCCTTTGCGACAGTAAAATTTCAGAAAGAAAACGCGCGCTTAGCCATAAATTCCACGACAAAACATTGAATTTTATGACACGTGGAAATAAATGTATGATTTTGTTTTCAGGGTCATTGCAACATGAACCCCATATGGGAACATAAACATATGGGAAATTTATTCTTTCCAGGGTCAACGAATTGCGCTATGAACACGTTCTCTTCAGGGTCGGCGGATGCACTTGGAATCACAAAACGTATTGAACCCAGAGTATTGAACTCTGATCGGTAGAATGCTAGTACAGCAATAGGGACTGCTATCGTAGCGCTGTAAACGAATAAAAGTGGACCAAAAAGCCCAAAGAAAGCAGAGTAAATCGAGAACACGGCGGAGGTGCACGCCCACGGAAGACCACTCTCCAGTGAAGGAAAACTACATTGACAAAAGGCTCCATTGAAGGAAGACTACTCTCCATTAAAGGAAGACACACCAATTGAAGGAAGACTACTCTCCAGTGAAGGAAGACTCCATTGAAGGAAGACTACTCTTCATTGAAGGAAGACTCGCCAATTGGAGGAAGACTCTCAAGACTACGTACTCTTCTTTTCCAGGTCCAAGCGGTTCAGTTCCAAATGTACCCTGACCTCGTAGTCAGCTACCTATTTAGACCTGAATTGCCCTCGTAGGCAGCAGGCGTTACTCTCACTCTCGCGTGAGATGACAGAAAAACCTCTCCCAACCTTGCGAGAGGCATTTCAGCGTCATCCTTGGTTCACACAAAAGGATCCTCCCGCCCCTTTGCTACCCAAGAAACAACGCTCTGGTTCGAAGGCATTTTTCCAGAGAAGACTTCAGGAGGCCCAGTGCAACCTCATTTTAGCTGCTAGCAAGGAAGCAAGGAGACCACCCAGTCAACTTATCAACACTCTGAAGATGGTGAGGAGGAAGTATCGGCTGAACAAGAAAGCAGGGAAACCAGCGAAAAAGTAAGGGCGCGACTACAGAGAAAACCGAAGCATTCTCGAATGAGGTCTATGAAAGTAATGTAAATTTGTAAAAAACTGGCAAGTGCGAGTCGGACCCGCACACGAAGGGTTCCGTACTACCTTATAGTGCTCGTGCACGTACACTATATTTTGAGTCATGAATGAAAATTCCAACGTCATTGAAAAATATAAAACGGCGATAAGGAATACTGTCGCATCGTAACAGCATTCCTTGTCGCCGTCTTCGTTTTTGGAACGTAATGCGCATTAGATCGTAATGCGTATGTTCCAATTTGTTGTTGGTAGCGCTTTTCGTATCAGCGCGTGTATGACTTTGTTTCAAAATTTTTTTTTATACATTTTTCAATTTTTTTTTTTAATTTTTTTTTTATTTTTTTAGACTTGTTTTTGTTTTGTTTTTGTAAGTGACTCAGCTCCCATCCACTGGGCCTTAACTCCATGTTCTGCTGTGTATGATGGCCTTAGGTGAAGACTTTCCACAGCCAGTGACGTGGTGTGGCAGCCCTAGGTGGAACGACTCAATTCTCCACGACCGTCATTGGCTGGGAGAGTCGAACCATGGTGAGTTTTAGGGATGTATGAGTAGCGTCACTTGGTCAACTGATAAGAGATCATCGAGTTAGTCATAGTGACAAGTTCAATGAATAAAGACGAAACAGAGGACTTCAATCAATTTCTTATGGCCCTCACAGCTCAGAAGTGGGATTCAAGATTAAATCAAACAGTGATTATGGTTCAACTAACTCCAGATGAGATGACGATGATTTTGAGAGATGCCGGCATGCAAGTGCCGATGACATCAACAGCATGCCAGATAAAGCGTCTCTATTATGAGTGGGTGAATCGTCCGAGTGACACTGCTGATCCGCAACAATTACCTGCCGAGGTGGAACCACCATCTGATGATCTTCAAACTGCAGTACAGCCACCATCTTCCGACCACGAGGGTACGTCAGATCCACAATCTGCTGACAGTGACATGGGTTCTGCACAACAACCACAAACGGCTGAGGAGCAACTTGTGTCCGTTCCAACAACATGGTCAGGTACGATCAGAATTTCAGGTTAGAAATAAGGAACCAGATATATCTGATGGTCAACTCGATCGAGAGCTTGCGATCCTCCGAAAACGTCGCGAATTACTGATGTTACAACGTGAGATAGAAACACTGACAGCACAAAACCCGAGTGTAGTGAGATGCCGCGGGGAACAGCCTGTCACAGAAAGGCAAGTCCTACCACAAGTGAATGCTGGACCGATCAGGGTATCAATGGAGGTACCCACTGCCGTAGATGACACCGAACCCTCCGTAGAACATCGACTGGTGGACATCAGTGTTATTGAGTCCATGGTCCCGGTTTACACTGCAGATGATGCGTACGATGTGGCCAAGTGGTTACAAGATTTGGAGGACGCATGCGATATCCTACAATTCGGAACCAGACTTCGGTTTATCGCATGCCGTCGACTTCTTGGGGGGACCGCAAAACTGTTTCTGAGGTCAATAATTGTACATACGTATGCAGAGCTAAAGGACCCTTTGAAGAAAGAGTTCTCACGACAGAGGACCACTGCCGCCATTTATTCCGCATTGCGAGCACGACATCGATGCCAAGGTGAAACCTTACATAGGTACATACTGGAGATGCAGGAAATTGCATCACATGCAGATATACCGGAAATCGAAGTGGTGGATTTCATTATCGATGGAATTGGGGATAGAACGAATAATATCAGCATCTTACAATCAGCCACGACACTGAGGGAATTAAAAGATTCCATAGAACGATATGAACGTAGACGTCTACAGGTGACAGCACCAGCGACAAGAACAACATCTGGTGTACCTCGTGTATCTACTTCGAGAGCAGTAACTGCTACTTCGGTCCCGTCTTCTGAAGTCACCCCGCAGTCGCCATCGAACTCTGCAATCCGCTGTTACAATTGCTCGAAGTTTGGGCATTACAAGGGACAATGCCCAAAACCGCTCAGACCCGAGGGCTCATGTTTCAAATGTGGCTCGCTTACGCACTTATACCGTCATTGCCCGTTGAAGACTTCTGCGAGTGTCTTTGCAGCTATCACAGAAGAAGATGTCACCCCAACTTCCGAACAATTGGAGTCATTACAAATGGTGAGTGTTACATTTTTATCAAAAGATTTTGGTCATGGTGAGTTCACGCGGTGTTTTTCTTTATTTGATTCGGGCAGCCCTAAGAGCTTTATTCGAAAATCATATGTACCTTCCGTCAATCTGAGGTCCCTGTCAGATACTGGATGTACGGGATTAGGCAAAACCAAACTGATGTCCTATGGCCAGATCCAGTGTAGAATTAAGCATCGTAGCCAATCCACATTGTGTCATTATATGTAGTACCTGATGACCTTATGTCAATTCCGGTATTGTTGGGTAGGGATTATTTAGTTGATAGAGAACACGATAACCCATAGATCTGGGACATCAATGGGACATGTTGATGCTCTTAGTCGAGTTCACGACGTTGCGTATGTCAAATCTCATGTAAAGTTAATTAGGGTTAAGAAAACGATAAACGATATGATATGCAAAATTTGAAATGGTTGAATAAACAGTTAAGAATATCTGACATACCTACAGAACTCTATGCTAGACTGAAATCTTTTGATCTCTTGCGGGATAATGTGGGGCACTCGATTGATAATGTGGGTGCCAGAAATAATGAGAAAGTCTCAACCGCTGTGAAAACAAAAGAAAATTTAGGAAAGCCTTCAATTAACTGGGATGATACAGAATTGCTTCATATTGGACTTGAATGACAATATCGTACCTGACGTCAACCCATCACTTCCGTCAAAACTGAAATCTGAGATTATCGAGTTGATAGAGAACACTTATTCGACCACTTCGGAAACTGTTATCAAACCTTTAGATTATCAAGTTAAAATCAACCTTAAACACGACACCCCAATCTTCTGTAAACCAAGACGATTGTCCTATTATGAGCGAGGTGAAGTTCGGAAAATTGTAAATAATCTGCTGTCGGAAGGGATCATTCGATTAAGTCATTCGCCTTATGCTTCTGCCATTGTACCAGTGCGGAAGAAGAATGGTGAAATACGGAAATGTATAGACTACCGTCCCTTGAACCAAATCACAATCCGTGATAATTACCCAATGGCCCAAATTGATGATTGTATTACACATCTGGGGGGCAAAAAGTACTTCTCGGTAATCGATTTGAAAAACGGGTATCATAATGTACCAATGCACCCTGAGTCAGTGAAATATACCTCTTTTGTTACCCCTGACGGACAATATGAATATCTTTATTTACATTTCGTATTGTGTAATGGACCTGCTGAGTTTCAACGGTTTATTCATATGATCCTTAGACCATTGATGGAAAATGGGTCAATTGTGATTTTCATGGATGACATCTTAGTAGCCACTGCTGATTTCGCAACCCACCTACGAATTCTGGGTGAACTGTTAACCACTCTGCGTCGACATGGTTTACAACTTCAGTTGAAGAAGTGCAAGTTTGCGTACAGGGAGCTGGAATATTTGGGCTATTTGGCAAATTCTTCGGGTATTACATTAAACACAACACATTTGGCAGCCATTAGGGACCACCCGGAGCCAAAGTGTCGGAAAGCCATGGAACGATGTCATGGATTATTCTCTTACTTCCGTCGTTTTGTGCCGAACTTTTCGAGGATTGCACGACCTCTGACTCAATTATTAAAGAAGAGTACCCCTTACGTCTTCTCAGAGGAATGTCGACAGGCTTTCATCACCTTACGTCAAAAACTGATGGAATCTCCAATCTTATGTATTTATGACCCTGAAAAAGACATCGAATTGCATTGTGATGCCAGTTCGACTGGATTTGGTGCTATCTTATTACAAAAGCAAACTGATGGCAAATTTCACCCAATTTCTTATTTTTCGAAAAGTGCTTCCCCTGCCGAATCCCGGTTACACAGTTACGAATTAGAAACGTTGGCCATTATATATGCTCTCCGTCGATTCCATGTGTATGTCCAAGGTCTTCCCTTCAAGATTGTCACAGATTGTAACTCTTTGGCAATGACACTTCAGAACCGGACTAATTCAGCCAAAATCGCCAGATGGGCATTACTGTTAGAGAACTATAATTATACGATAACCCATAGATCTGGGACATCAATGGGACATGTTGATGCTCTTAGTCGAGTTCACGACGTTGCGTATGTCAATGAAGCTGCCCTTGATTTTTATGGCCTTACGAAAGAGACTCGAAAGCTCTGACATTGACAACTTCGAATTACGTGATTGGTTGGTGTTCCACCTGGTCATCTGCAACTTTATGTTCCGGTGGAAATGGTTAATAATGTCATCCAGTTGACACATGAGAAGGTCGGTCATTTAGCTGTGGAAAAATGCTGTTCACAGATTAAAAAGAACTATTGGTTTCCGTATCTGAAGTCACGGGTTAAAAATTTTATTAGTAATTGTGTTAAGTGTATATACTATTCGGCCTCCCCGAACAGTACTGCAGTCACCCTTCATCCGATCCCAAAGGAGCCTATACCCTTCGACACGATCCATATTGACCATCTGGGCCCCCTTCCGTCTATTAACTCTGCAAGGAGACACCTGCTTCTGGTAACTGATGCATTTACAAAATATGTTCGGTTGTATCCCGCCTCTACCACCAGTACCCGGGAGGTACAATCAGCCCCTTACAGATTATTTCCGTCACTTCAGTCGGCCCCGCCGGGGTATCAGTGATCGGGGCACTTGTTTTACGTCAAATGAATTCTCATCATTCTTAGATAAACATAACATCCAACACATTAAGGCCGCGTCTGGGGCCCCCAGGGCAAACGGACAGGTAGAACGTGTCAATCGTGTCCTCGGCCCCATGTTGAGTAAACTCTCTGACCACTTACATCATGCAGATTGGGTGACCAAGATTCCGGAAGTGGAATATGCCTTGAATGATTCCGTTCATAAGTCCACTGGGTATTCCCCGTCCCTCCTTCTGTTCGGAACGGAGCAAAGGGGAAAGATAGTTGACGAACTGACAGATTACGTGGAAGAGAAAACGGCGGTAAACCCTTCCGACTGGACATACATTCGGAAACAGGCTCATACTAACTTATGTAAGGCTCACGAGAACAATATGAAGCACTTCAGTAACCATCATCGTCCTGTTATACAATTTTCAGAAGGAAATTATGTGGTGATCAAAAATGTGGACACCACCGCGGGGAAAAACAAGAAACTGATTCCCAAATTTCGAGGACCATATGTCATTCACAAGCGGCTCCCACATGATCGTTATGTCATTCGGGACATCGATGGATGCCGAGATACACAAATGCCTTATGAGGGCATTTTAGATGCCTCCAAGTTAAAATTATGGGTTGAACCAACATTCGATCAAGTCCCTAGTGTCCCTGATGTAACACTCATAGAGTAAGAAAGAACCAATGATGTAATTTTGTATAACTAATGTCCAAGTATATTAGATATAAGGAAAATGTAAAGTAACCATAGAGTAAGGAAATCGGGGCGATTTCAAGTCAGACTGGCCGAGTTGTAAGTGACTCAACTCCCATCCACTGGCCCTTAAGTCCATGGTCTGCTGTGTATGATGGCCTTAGGTGAAGACTTTCCACAGCCAGTGACGTGGTGTGGCAGCCCTAGGTGGAACGACTCAATTCTCCACGACCGTCATTGGCTGGGAGAGTCGAACCATGGTGAGTTTTAGGGATGTATGAGTAGCGTCACTTGGTCAACTGATAAGAGATCATCGAGTTAGTCATAGTGACAAGTTCAATGAATAAAGACGAAACAGAGGACTTCAATCAATTTCTTATGGCCCTCACATTTTCAATTTTTTTTATGATTTGTTGTTATAGCGGCCACAGTAATACACACTTTGTGAAAATTTGAAGTGTCTAGCTATTATAGTTCAGGAAATACAGCTCTGTGACAGACGGACGGACAAAGAAGTCATTTTAATAGGGTTCCGTATTCTACGTACGGAACCCTAAAAAGGAAGGTTATTGTGATGATCCTTTTCCGTAGAAGTCCTGAAATCCTGAAAAGGAATAAGACATTATTCAAGAACAACCAAAAATACTTACGACAGGTCGATCTCCCTAGCTGTTGATATCTGTCAAAACACAACGTGGCGACACTGTTATGGCAGTGATACTGCAGTGCAAATTATGGCGTCGATACTGCAGAAACGATCATGTAAGCGCAAGTTACTCGCGGCCACCAGCAACCGCTAGATGGCGCCACCAGAGCGGAAACGCAAACCGGCAACACGGCAAACAAAACGATCAATGACCATCGATTGAACATTGATCGGAAAATTCTGCAAATTCAACGGAAAATTTTCCGATAAATATTGAGAAAATGGCCACAGAAAATCAGTCTGAGGAATCGACTACCATAGGTGTGACCGTGGTAGGACGCAACACATCTCTAACAAGCGACGTGGCTGAATTGGACAACCCGGAAACGAGTGGCAAACAACCAGTAAAACTCTCTTGGACTTCACCAAAAAAAAAACTTTAGGTGAGGAAAAAATTAACAACTGAAAAAAGCGGATGAATCTAACATTCACCGTTGAGGTCCCAAATACGGTTCGAAAGAACCCAATGGGCAATAAAATTTATTAAACAGATACATTGAAGAATGGGAGACCGCCAACTGCAAGAGGCGCTACAACGTAATCCGCATGCAGGTCCACGACCGATAACTATAGAGGAATACCGGGCCAGGCAGACGGGTCATAAAGAAAAGGGTAAAGAGGAACGCCAGGGAGGACTTGAGGTACACGTTAAAAGGGAAACTCCTGGTGTAGAAGCGAGGTTCAGGCGATCGATTGAGAAGGCGAGACGGGACCTCATGTTGGCTGTGGGGAGCCAACAAAGAGCACTTTTCAGTAGGGAGTTGCAGGGACTCCACAACGAACGGATACGCTACAGGAAGGAAAAGCGTTTAGCCAAAGGGGTGAAGCGGACATCAGAACCTGACAGCACACAGTCGGCATCTCATAGCCACTAGGCGACGTAGTTATAAGATAGAACTTGTAGTATTGTAACAGGAATACATAAATGTTGAATAAATTAATGTAACCGGTAACCAGTAGTCGTTAGTTGTCGTAGTTGTAAGCAAGAAACTTGTAATCATTGTAACGAGACTAAAATTGTAATCGATGAAATAAATATTGTACCGCCTGAATTCAGTCTTTTGAGATTAAAAGTGTATCTGAGGTATTGTTGTAAGGTTTCACCATACAACGGTGAAAATTACAACATAACATTTGGCGCAGCCGCAATTTAAAACCTACGTTCGGGAATTTGTTAAAAATAATTTGAAAAATCATATTTCTTAGTAAGTCTAAACTTGGAAAATACATGATAAATATAGGAATTGAACATCCAGGTACACTTTTAATGTTAAGACTACAATAAGTATGAGAGAGAAAGAAGAAAGAAGTATAATTTTTTTAAGTAGAAACAAATGTCATTAGAATAGTTCTCAAAGTTAGGACACTATAGAATTTAGTTATGCATACACAAATAAAAGAAGAATAGTGACCATTACGGGTATTAGAAAATCGTTTGATTGACATTGCTATTATAGAAAAGATAGAAGAAAAATTGACCATTAAGAGTATAAGGAAATTGTATGATCGAAATTGTAATTATATAAATGAAACTCGTATGGTATGGTAATGATTGGCACTTGTATTAGAAATAAGAAATAACACTTGTATAAATACATTAAGTACACAACGCAAAAACAAGCGATAAAAGAAAGAACAAAAAAAAAAAAAAGAAAAAAAGAGATAAAAGAGAAAAAAAAAATAATAATATGTATATATGGCACATTCTACGCCAAAGTGGTATCTTTTTAACAGACGTTTGAGTAACTTTATGCAAAGAATAGATACTTTTTCGTTTTATAATTTTGAAACCGAACTTGAACACAATAACGTTAACGGGCAATTGGCCAATCAAGACAACGCTCCACATCAAGAAGGAGAACAACAATTAGCTAATCAACAACAAGTAGAATCACTAGAAATAAACTCTACAGAAGAACATCAGACACCTCGCGAGGGGGAACAACAATTACCCGATCAAGGACCAGTAGGGTCACCAAAAGTTAACACTGAAGAAGAAAACCAAACAAATCAAGATAGCGAACATCCATTACCTGACCAAGGACCCGGAAATCTAGTAGTGGTGAACGAACAGCCACTCATGCAAGCTGAGGATCAAGGAAATACAGAAGGTATTGGTACTCTGCAATCAGAAATAGTGAAACTACGACACGGAAGGTGTTACGTGAGAACAAACTCCTATCCGGGGACTTACACTGTGGAAAGTGAGCTACCAGATATAAATAAACTGTCTACTGACAACCAGGCTGACATAGAAGACAAAGAAAATAAAATGGCTGACATAAGTTTAGTGAACAATATATTGTATAACAACGTACCGATTCTGGTAGGGGAAGATAGCCCACGCAAGTCTAATGAGGTGAACGAGTTTATAAATTGTGCACGACTGGGGTATGAAACGCTCACCGAGATACAGGATAAGATACTATTCATGAGACTATTACCAACACGCTTGAGGGGAAGAGCATTGGAAGTGGTGCAAACGGGGACGAATGACACACTGGAAGATATATTTACTGCATTAAAAACAAACCTATTACAAGGCATATCATATATAACCCTTAATACCCAATTGAGGAACGTTCATCAACTGCCAACGGAAACCTTATTGGGGTATTTCCACAGAGTGAAGGCTCTTATTAACGCCTGCAAAAATGCCGCTGCTGCTCAATATGCAGATGGGGGAGATGGGCTGAAGGCCGAAATAGAGGAAGTAGGCCTCCATTGTTTTAAAATGGGTATAATAAACCCCAACTACAAGTTTTACCTACTCCAAGATGTAGAAAGTAACGTGAACGCATTGGAAAGGAAAATAACACGATTAGAGCAGACGGAACAATGTATGCAGCAAAATCTTACCCAGCAAAACTCCCTGGGGGACCCAACACCACTAATGGGACTAGGCGTCCCTACCCACGCTCCAATGAGCAACCATAACTACAATCCCGTTTACAACCCACCACCAACACCTGGTAGAAATCCAGGTTATAACCGATATCCAACAGGCCAACCCAATCAGAGCCAACCAAGGAATTTTCAGCCAAATGGTTATACATCCAACCATAATACACCTCGGAACAGACCGGATAGACGACAGATAAAATGCAATTTCTGTCACAAAATGGGACATATTATGGCAGAATGTCGAACTCGGCAGATGACTCCTTTCTGCTCCACCTGCAGGGCGTACGTTCATAACACCAGAAACTGCAATCAGAACACACAGCGAAATTTCGGGAGGAATAACAACACGCAACCAGGAAGAAATAACCATCAACACCACCAAGTTAACCAGACAACGGCGAGCAGGGTTAACCAGGAATGTAATTTTTGTTTGAAACCAAATCACACGGAAGATGCATGTTTTCTACGAGAACGGTGGGAAAAACTACAGCTACAAAGCCAACTAAGGGAAGTGGAAAACTCTACAGGGACGACCGAGCGCACCGCGAGTCGTCCATAATAGAGCAAGAGTATAGGTGCGACAACAGGATAACCATGCCGGCACTCCCAATAATAAACTTACAACTAGACATTACTAAGGAAAGAAATTCGAAATTCATAATTGATACTGGATCAGAGATATGTTTGATTAAACATTCCGAAATAAGCAAAGTAAAACTAAAAGACGTCAACAAAAATGAAAGAGTCACTCTCAACACTATCTCTGGAGAGATAACATCTGAAGGTACGGTTGTGGGACAAGTAATGACGAATCAAGTCTATCCCTGCAAATTTCATATTGTGAAAAATTTGAGTCCTACAAATATCACGGGAATTATAGGGAATGACTTCGTAAGTAAATACTGCAACGTAGAAGGACCTGCTAAAAGACTAGTTTTCCCGACGACCAAGACGGGAGAGGAAATCGTCATTCCATTCGCGAACCAAGGCGACGTGTACAACACCGAGTCTCGATCCATTGATGTAGTAACAAGAGACGCAGCTACTGGCCAGAAAAACCCGTCTATCGAAATCAAGCACTTATGTGACCGCAGTTCGCAAACTGCGGAGTGTTCAGTCAAACCGAACGGGGAAATAAAGTACGGGCAGGAAGCTTCGCTACCATCAACGGAAGACAATGAAACGACACAGGACTTATCATACCTATTCGACTGGGAACCAGAGAAAAAGGAACGAGAAAACCCTCCTGGGCAGATGCGAATGGGGAGTCCGAGTGCTGAGGGGTACACAACTCCAGACTACGATCACCTAGACCACCGAGGCTCGCACGCCTCGGTAGGTGAAAATGTCACAACGCCAAAAACCCGCGACGGTGGACAGACTGATCACCTCAAAAATACAGAGCAAGTCACCATAAGAGAACGCAGAAAAATACAGATACCACAAAGAACGGTGAAGTTCCTCGAAATACCAGTACCAACTCCAGGAGAATATGTCGCTATAGGAGAAGAAATTAAGCAAGGAATTTACCTCTGTAACGCACTGGTCAAGTCAACCAATGGCAAAATTAAAATGAGCATACTAAATGTAAACGATCACGAGGTCGAAATAAACGACTTAACAATTAATTTAGAAAAATACAACACGTGTAATGATGAGTTAACCTTTTAGGACTACCCCGAAGTTAAAGAACACTACGGGATACAGACAGATGTGTTCGAAACCAGTAAAGAGAAGAACGCACGAATAAAAGACCTACTGCGAATAGTGCGCATAGAGGAAAATCTGAACAGTGAAGAGAAAAAGTCAATCGAAGGGATTATAAAAGAATTTCACGATACCTTCCACATACCAGGCGAAAAACTAAGCCACACTACAACGGTTCGGCACGAAATAAGAACCAAAGAAAATCAGGTGCCAGTAAAATGTAAAATGTACAGATTGCCGGAAACGCAGAAAGGAATAATTACTGAGGAAATAGACAGATTGCTAAAAGATGACATTGTTGAACCCAGCTGGAGCCAGTGGAACGCTCCTCTGCTAGTAGTCCCAAAGAAACCAGGACCTGATGGCCAGAAAAAATGGCGAATTGTAGTATATTACATAAAGTTAAACGAAGTAACAGAAGGCGATGCATATCCACTACCTAGGATCGAAGATATCCTAGATCAGTTAGGAAATGCTCGTTACTTCTCTGTACTCGACCTCGCCAGCGGCTACCATCAGATAGCAATGGAAGCTGAAGATCGGGATAAGACAGCGTTTAGTACACCCTATGGTCATTACGCTTTCAAAAGAATGCCTTTCGGACTGAAAGGGGCACCAGCTACATTTCAAAGGCTGATGAATCATGTACTAACGGGGCTCCAGGGGTTACATTGTTTCGTATACCTAGACGACATTGTCACCTACGACAGGAACTTAGCAGACCATCATGCAAAACTGCGACCTATTTTAGAAAGATTGAGAGAACACAACTTGAAATTAAACCCAGAGAAGTGCAACTTTCTCAAGCGGGAAATCGTCTATCTCGGACACAAGTGCGGTACCAACGGGGTAGCACCAGATCCCAGTCTAACACAAAAGGTAAAAGATTACCCCACACCAAAAACGATAAGACAAGTACAATCCTTTCTGGGCCTAGCAAACTACTACAGAAAGTTTATAGAAGGGTTCTCGAAAATAGCGGCACCCATAAACAAACTGTTACGAAAAGATATAAAATTTAAGTGGGACGACGAATGTGAGAAAGCGTTCAGGACACTAAAAGAGAAACTAACAACACCCCTTGTCCTTCGGTACCCTAATTTCAAAGAGCCTTTTAAGTTGTATACGGACGCAAGTGGAGAGGCCCTGGGAGCCGTGCTTGCGCAAGGGCCCGAGAACGAAGAAAAACCCATCGCTTACGCGAGTCAAACATTAAACACCGCAGAGAAAAACTATTCTACAATCGAGCGAGAGTTGCTGGCTATAGTTTGGGCCGTAAAAAATTACCGAAGCTATCTGTACGGACGACCATTCACCGTATACACGGATCACAAGCCTTTACGAGGAGCCATCCGAATAAAAGATCCAACAAGTAGGATACTGAGACTCTGGCACAAGTTGTCAGATTACACATTTGAGATAAAGTACAAGGAGGGTAAAAAGAACAACAATGCGGACGCTCTAAGCAGAATCCCATATGAAGAGTTAGTTATGACTCGCCGACAAGCCAAAGAACAGACAGCAGACACGACTAGCACAAATGACACCCTGGCAGGAGAAGAATGTGCTACAGAAAACAACCAACAGGGAGACGAGGAAGAACCAACACCAAGGAAGGATATAAGAGTCTTAACGGATCCTCAAGACATAACAACTATATTAGCTGATTGTCACGACGCACCGTTCGGAGGACATCAAGGAATACAAAAGACCTACCAACGATTGAAACGGGAGTTCTATTGGAAGGGTATGAGGAGAGACATCGCTAAATACATCAAAAGTTGCAAAAAATGTCAACTAAATAAATTAAGTCGGGAGCACAGAGAACCAATGATCATAACTGATACTGCAAAACTACCGTTTGACAAGGTGTATATGGATATAGTATGCCCCCTTCCCGAAACAAGACATGGGAATAAATACATCCTGAGTTTCGAGGATGACTTAACTAGATTTATGGATGTAGTGCCGTTACAGAACATGGAAGCAAAAACTGTGGCGCAAGCTTTCGTGGAAGAAATTATAAGTCGGTATCGAATTCCGAAAAAATTAATCACAGACCAAGGGTCTAACTTTACTTCGGAGATGTTCCGAGAAGTATGTAAACTATTCAAGATCAGGAAATTAGAAACGACGCCGTACCATCCCCAGTCCAACGGGGCACTAGAGCGATCCCACAGGCCTTTAGTGGAATATTTAAGAAATTTTGTTGATGACAATCAGGCGAACTGGGATGAGCACTTGCGAGCAGCTATGTTCGTAAGGAACAATAGTATGCATTCAACTACGAAGCTAACACCGATGGACTGCTTATTCGGTTTCTCTGCTCCCCTGCCTAACAATTTGAAAAAAGAACCCGAACCCGTATACGATCATGAAAACTATTACTTGCACCTAAGGAATAAGCTTCAAAGAGCTTACCAAACAGCTCGAAGAAACTAAGAAGAGAGTAAGATCCACTCTAAGGAGTATTACGATCGAAAGATAAATCCGGTGAGGATACATATAGGTGATCAAGTACTTCTGCGAAACGCCGCCCGGAAAAACAAGCTAGTCCAACACTGGCTAGGTCCTTATAAGGTCGTAGACATAAATAGCCCGGTTAATACCACTATATTAATAGGGAAGCGCAAGCGTCATGTACACAATAATCGGCTAAAGCAGTTCAACTAAACAACCTCTCTCTGTTTTTCAGAATGATGCAACTAATACTGATAATAAGCCTCGGAATAACGGTAACCCGACAAACCCCAGTAGAAGTACACCAACTACGACACTAGGGCATAGTGTTCGAACCACTGAAGAAAGTGCAGACATACCACGATCACTGGACTATCATCACCCAACTACCAAAGCCAATATGGAGCCTACATCTTAGCTATCTGGAAAACTGCGAAAGCGCAATACACCGGTTATGCAACGATACAAACGGATTAGCATCTGCAAACTGTAAACATTGGCAAACCGAAATTAAAAAACAGGTAGCGCAAATAAGAGACTTAATAAACAAAGCAGACGTTACCATAACACCTCACAAGCGGGTAAGAAGGGGATTACTGAACTTAGGGGGAAAGTCATGAAAACGCTCTTTGGGACTATGGACAGTGATGACTCCAAGAACATACACCAAAAACTAAATGAAGTAGAAAAGGACACTCAAGCCAACTTAGATTTGGCTAAAAAACAAGTAACCATCATGAAAACAACATTAAAAGCTATGAGCGAAACAAACACAGATATGCACGAAAGACATACCAAGCTAGTGAAAAGGGTGGAGAACATTAATGAAAAGATGGAGGCATTAGCGAACCACACAGATCAACTTCGCATAACACAACTGCGATTGGATGTAAACGAGTTAACCATGTACATAATGGCGGAACTCCAACAAATATACTGGGAATTAACGGATCTCTTCATCGCGCTAGAAACACTTAATCGACGAGAGTGGAGCCCATTATTGGTACCAACACATGCAATCCTAAACATATACCTAAACGCATCCGAGAGGTATCAGGGTAGAACCACCACCATGGACCCCATCACACTACAACGGGTAGCTAAAGTAGACTACGAGGGAAGCCATAACGGAATGCTCATACAGATAAAGATTCCTTTAGTTGAGTCCCAACAATACACATTAAATCGAATATACACCACTCCGATTGACACTGGACACAACACGTACTATGTCTACGACATTGGATATACCTATTTCCTAAATACAAGCCGCTCACAACAAAACTTCGGCCTAACCGAGTTGCACTACCAAATTAAGTGCACCACCGTAAATGAAACCTACAGTATTTGCGAGCATAACGCCCCAGTGCTGACAAAACCTACGCACACGGAATGTATATCAACGCTATTTAAGTCAACGGAGGAGGTCCCAAGCAACTGCAAAGTCCGATTGTTAACCACGGTACACCCAATTGTGACGCCGATGCACCGCGAGAACACCTGGCTGTATTGGGTACAACAACCGACCCAATTAATAAGCCAGTGCGACATCCATGAAGAAACCACTCAGCTGCTGGGACTAGGCATCTTGGAACTGAAAAAGAAATGTATCCACCACCTAGCAGAATACACTCTCCCCTATCAAATAGCAGACGCACATACTATAACGATACATCAACCAGAAAAATTGACCCCCCCAAACATCGATTTTGGACAATATAAAATACCCCCAAAAGCACAGAAAAAACAAATGAAAATCATACATCCAGTGGCCCTAAACGATCACTATAAAGGTCTCAGCGAAACAATTGAAGAACTGGACTCAGAAATTAAAGAAACTGAAAACGCCGCCACGAAAGGATCCAAATATACACCACGACCGGCGTAACTGGATGTTTGTTAATAGTTATAATAACTATCGTGCTTATACGCAACTACAGAAGTCGCACAAACCGGAGAAACCGCACCCCTCCACAACCCTCACGACCAAGCCCCCGACGGGTTGAGATCGTGTCAATGCCCGTGACGATCCCCAGAAGGGATCAAATAATAACAGCAAACGAGAGTGCTACACAGAACCCCGGGCCCGCACCGACCGTACCGATATGCAATGAGCAATAACGATACAAAACACGCGAGAATAACGTCAACGAGAAAAACGGAATATGTATAAAAATAATAGTATAAATAAACAATAAAATTAATAAAATAGCGTTAAAATAAGTAAACAAAGGAGTAAGAGAAAAAAGGCGAGAAAAATAGAAATAAAAAGAGAAACCCTAAAAGAAGAAAAAAAAAAAAATCTTTAACTAAACATTCTAAACCTTCCTTAATACTAATTACCAGAATTCTAAACCTTCCTATTTACTAATTACCAGAATTCAACACGATGTCCGGAAATAGCCCACAGATAACCATCACCATTAAAGGCGATCTGGACGATGTGGACATTCATATTCAATGCAAATCTAAAAACGTATTAATTTATCCTGACCCAAAAACAACAAATATCAAAAGCAACTTAGGTGCCCCAAGGCCAAAAAACCGCGGAAACACCAGTGAGACCGTCGATGACATGGGGTTGACCCAAGCCAGTTGGGAAGCAGCACTGGAAGAGGCCGACCAGCTGTACCGTCAGATCGAAGAACGCCAGAAATTAACACAGGAAATTGCTAAAATGAGGAAAAAATTAGAGAAAACAACTTTAACTGGAGGACCACTCACCGTACCAGACCGCAGAAAGACGAACTTACTTGGAAGGCTAACCTATAAGTATCACGAAAACTCAAAGAGGAGGACCCCAGTCGATTTAGAACCAAGGATCAACCTCGGCACCACGTATGACATCAATAATACATCATCCACGGGGAAACACGGTATCCTCAACACCAAGAGAAATCGACCAATTGATCTAAGTAAATACTTAAAAAACTATAAATCTTGTTAACATTATTATATTACATTATTATATTAAAACAATTATTATATTTAAACCGTTGTCAGACGATAGTAATCGTTAAGTAACGATCCATTGAAAAGTAATAAATTTTTGTCATCTATTAAATTGTTGTAAGAAGGTAATTAAGAATAAATGCACCAATAACCGCAAAATTTAAACCACTGTAACACTACTGGTACCGCAAAGTTTTACTGAACCTCTGGAATAATAATTTGAACAAAATATATGGAAAATGTAACAACTAACGTAAATGTAAAATATAAATGCACACTGAAGAAATGAAATAAACAGAAATTGCACTAGCACTAGGATTTAGAATAATTTAAGAGAAATATGTAGCAGTAACCAGGTTAGAAACCCGAGAACAAAGGAAAATATACACCGTCATTAGGATGGCAAACGAATTTTCATAAGTAACCCACCACATTTCCGGTGAAAAGGCTCCGAAAGAGGGAGGAATGTGATGATCCTTTTCCGTAGAAGTCCTGAAATCCTGAAAAGGGATAAGACATTATTCAAGAACAACCAAAAATACTTACGACAGGTCGATCTCCCTAGCTGTTGATATCTGTCAAAACTAAACGTGGCGACACTGTTATGGCAGTGATACTGCAGTGCAAATTATGGCGTCGATACTGCAGAAAAGATCATGTAAGCGCAAGTTACTCGCGGCCACCAGCGACCGCTAGATGGCGCCACCAGAGCGGAAACGCAAACCGGCAACACGGCAAACAAAACGATCAATGACCATCGATTGAACATTGATCGGAAAATTCTGCAAATTCAACGGAAAATTTTCCGATAAATATTGAGAAAATGGCCACAGAAAATCAGTCTGAGGAATCGACTACCATCGGTGTGACCGTGGTAGGACGCAACACATCTCTAACAAGCGACTTGGCTGAATTGGACAACCCGGAAACGAGTGGCAAACAACCAGTAAAACTCTCTTGGACTTCACCAAAAAAAAAACTTTAGGTGAGGAAAAAATTAACAACTGAAAAAAGCGGATGAATCTAACATTCACTGTTGAGGTCCCAAATACGGTTCGAAAGAACCCAATGGGCAATAAAATTTATTAAACAGATACATTGAAGAATGGGAGACCGCCAACTGCAAGAGGCGCTACAACGTAATCCGCATGCAGGTCCACGACCGATAACTATAGAGGAATACCGGGCCAGACAGACGGGTCATAAAGAAAAGGGTAAAGAGGAACGCCAGGGAGGACTTGAGGTACACGTTAAAAGGGAAACTCCTGGTGTAGAAGCGAGGTTCAGGCGATCGATTGAGAAGGCGAGACGGGACCTCATGTTGGCTGTGGGGAGCCAACAAAGAGCACTTTTCAGTAGGGAGTTGCAGGGACTCCACAACGAACGGATACGCTACAGGAAGGAAAAGCGTTTAGCCAAAGGGGTGAAGCGGACATCAGAACCTGACAGCACACAGTCGGCATCTCATAGCCACTAGGCGACGTAGTTATAAGATAGAACTTGTAGTATTGTAACAGGAATACATTAATGTTGAATAAATAAATGTAACCGGTAACCAGTAGTCGTTAGTTGTAGTAGTTGTAAGCAAGGAACTTGTAATCATTGTAACGAGACTAAAATTGTAATCGATGAAATAAATATTGTACCCCCTGAATTCAGTCTTTTGAGATTAAAAGTGTATCTGAGGTATTGTTGTAAGGTTTCACCATACAACGGTGAAAATTTAAACATAACATTATCTAATTGAAAATTTGTAATGGTTTGAAACCTGTAAAGAGAATAAAGTAACGGAATTGTTAATTGGAAAAATTGTAAAGAAAGAAAGATTTATTAATTTAAAATGAATTGTGAATTGAACAAATTATAAAAAGAGAGACTTATTAGTTTGTAATGAATCGTTAATTGGAAAAATTGTAAAGAAAGAGACTTATTAATTTGTAATGAATTATTAATTAAAAAAATTGAAAAGAGAGAGACTTATTGATTTGTAAAGAATTGCCAATTGGAAACTTGTAAGGACAGAGGACAGGAAAAACTTGTAACTCGCATTGATTTGCAAATTGAGAAATTGTAAAGAGAATACAAAGAGAGAATTAATAATTGGAAATTTAGATCGAATGTAAAGAGAGAATTGTAGTAAGTAAAAACTTGTTAAAGGAAATTGTCAAACAAAAACAGAGAAACTCTTTGTGGACCCTGAAAGTTAACTTTAATAATTAGAGCTTGTAAACCCTTAGTATTAAGGAGGACAGATGTGTATTAGGTCCATACGCGTAGTCGTTACTATTGTATGATCAGGACAGTGCCTAAAATTAATAGATCCCCAACGAATACGATATTGGTTTCTTCAGTCACTTGGGAGAAAAGCCAACATAATTTGGCGCAGCCGCAATTCGGACGTACCTCCCAAACATAGGAGTGGGAGGATAAATAGAGAGAGTAAAACAAATGAATGGGACATCAACCCCATAACTCCCTTTCAGCATGAAACTCCAAAAGTTTGTGAAAAGAATAGACACATTTACACTACATAACGAAGAACGGGAAGTTGAAGGGGAACCACAGAAAAGTTTAGAGGAAGATCTTCATAGTATCAGTGAAATAACTCCAGGACACGAAGAAACCTACCCGGATGAAGGCACACAACCCGAGCAAGCATTAGAAGCACTATTAGAAGGACAAACACCCAGCCTAAGTGCCTATGATAATATCCACCAAATATTGATGCAGAGTGACAATCAGGCACAAGACGTATTATTAGAAGAGACACAACAGTCACAGAATCAACCAATAGAAGAAAGTAACGCAAAACAAGAACCTGTCATACGGGAAATCGTCAAATTAAGCCACGGTAGACGATATATAAGAACAAACTCGGATCCGGGGAATTACACCATATTTAGTGACAAACAAACTGAAAGACGGGACCCCCGATGACCTACGACCAGCAAGGAAGACTCATCAAAGCAGGAAATAATGAAAGAAGACAAATATATGGCAAATACCGCGCTAGTCAATAACATTTTGTACAATAACGTACCACTCTTAAGTGGGGAAGATAACCCAAGAAAACAAACGGAAATCAATGAATTTATAAACTTCGCGAGACTGGGTCACGGAACACTCACAGACGCGCAGGACAAGGTAGCATTCACTAGACTCCTACCAACCAGATTAGGGGTCGCGCACTAGAAGTAGTACAAACGGGACCTAGTAAAACAATAGAGGACATATTCACCATCCTCAGGAGAAACTTGACACAGAATACACAGTATTTAACATTGAACACACAGTTAAGGAATCACAGTAACGCCGTGGATGTACAGTACGCCTTGAGTAGTAGGGGACAATAGGGGACTGCCTATAAACGGAAATAGAAAAGGTTGTCAACAACCCCAACTATAAATTCCACCTTCTACAAGATGCGGACAACACCTTAGATGGAATAAGACCCAAAATGATACGGCTAGAACAAACGGAACAGTGTATGTGGCAAGAACAGGCAACACAATTTAGCCCAGGGGACGGTGCAGAACAATTAAGACAAAATAATGAAAGACAAACATACCACCGGTCTAGAAATTTTGGAGGAGGGCCACAGCACGCCGCGCAACCGGTCTACAACAAGTATCCACCACAACGATCATTCAACACACCACAAGACCACCAATCAAACAGACCCAGTTTTAATCATTTAAAATAAATAATCAGTTCAACTTTAGTTATACTACTGGCGTGACACTTTACTTTAGTTATACTAATGGCCTGACACAAAAAGTGAAGTTGGGTTCGACGCACAATTGAAATCAAAGTGGTTGCGTACTGCGTATACTGATATAGCGCCAATTTTAAATTGTTGTATTCCAACACTTCCTCTCAACAATTGAATAGATTGGCACTTTTTCTGAATGTCTCTAATTTCTTCGGCCCGATAGGTTTTGTCATCATGTCAGCTACCATTGTCTCAGTTGGACAATAATTCAGCTCTATCACTCCTTTCTCTAGAAGGTCCTTTACGAAATGGTATTTTGTAGCAATATGTTTGGTTCTGTTGCTGTATTGATCGTTGACCACCAGTTTCATACAGCTCTGGTTGTCTTCGAAGATTACGATCGGTTCCACTAATTTTTCGCCAAAGTCTTCCATTAATCTTTCAATCCATAAGACCTCCTGGCTTGCTTCAGAAAGGGCGACGTATTCTGTTTCAGTACTGGATAATGACACAAATGTTTGTTTTCTGCATGCCCACGATATTGCACCACCATTGAGCAGGAATATAAATCCACTATTGGATTTCCTGGCAAGACGATTTTCTGCCGAATCTGCGTCAGCATACCCAATTAATTTTCCTTTGGTTTGTGATAATCCTCTAGTTTTAATTCCAGCTCTTTGGTTCCTTTTAAATACTGTACCACTCTTTTTACTTCTATCCAGTCGTTCTCTGATGGATTTTTGTTCTTCTGACTTAAAATTGCCACACTGCTACTTATATCAGGTCTAGTGTTTACTGATAGGTATAATAAAGCTCCAATCAGTCTTTGATATTGAAGGTTATCTACGGGGATGGCTTCACTATCCTGTTGTCTCCTTATATATCCAATATCAATGGGGGTACTTGAGATTTTTGCATCTTCTAACCCAAATTTGTTTAATATTTCTTCTATATATGGTTTTTATATAGATTGGTTTTTTGATAATGTTGTATATGCATTTTTCTTTCTCCTGCTATTACTAGAAGCGTACGAAAAGTGACTGGTCGTACCACTGGTGCAAACACTTCATTATAATCAGATCCAAACCGTTGGCTGAACCATTGCGCGACGAGTCGTGCTTTGTAATTTACCTGATTACTACCTGGAATTTGCTTCCGTTCGAAAATCCACTTGCACCCTACAATTCTCTTGTCTTTTGGAATTTCATCTAGTATCCATGTATGATTGTCGATTAATGACCTTATCTCATCATCCATGGCCTTGAACCATAAATTTTTATCTGCTCCACATGGTGCCTCTTCCCTACGTTTTGGTTCTAGACTCCCTTCTGCAATTTTTGCTGATGGTTGATACCTGTCTGGTGCTTTACCCTTGGATGTTCTTTCAGATATTCTGGATTGAAGATTTCTCATGTGTTCTGGATCCCCTTCCAATTCATAAGTTTCATCTACATCATAAAATGATATATCTTCTGACTCGAGTGCGCTGTTATCAATCATAACAACATTATCATCAGCGCTTTGATGTATGAATTCTTCCTCTTGATTTACATTGGCTTCTGTATCTATATTGGTGTCTTTAGCTCCTTTAATTGGCACCCCATCTAGCTCTATTTCAAGCTGCAATTGGGCCTTTTCTTTTGCTATCTTTTGGTCACTTGGATTGGTTTTCTTCTTTTGTGCATTTATTGTAGTTTGGTGGTTTTGATCATTGTCAATGAAGTTCACATCTCCGCTCAACTTGATCTTGTTTGTCTTCAAGTCTAACATTCTGTACCCTTTAGATTCTTCAGAGTACCCAGCAAATACCATTGGAATAGCCTTTACATCGAATTTCTGACGCTGTTCTTTTGGAATATGCACATAGCCTGTCACTCGAAACACCTGTAAGTTACTGACATTCGCCTCTTTGCCATTCCATAGTTCATAGGCACTTTGGTTTGTTGCTCTTGTATGTATAATGTTTTGTAGATAATTTGCTGTGTTAAGAGACTCTGCCCAGTATTTCTTATCCAACTTGGCATCAATAAGCATCGTTAATGCTGCTTCAACGAGTGTCCTGTTCTTACGTTCAGCTGTACCGTTCTGTTCCGGTGTGTATGGGATTGTGTACTGAGATTTTATGCCTTCATTTTTATACATCTGTTTTAATTCTTTATTGACGTACTCTTTTCCATTATCTGATCTGATTACCTTTGGGTTTGCGTCAAATTTATTATGCACCATACATATATATTCCTTCATAAATCTTGTCACTTTTGATTTATTATTAAGAATATAAGCAACTGTGTATCTACTATAATCATCAATCACAGTCATGAAGATCTTTTTTCACTGGGCGTCGTATATTTCATTGGTCCGCATATGTATGCAATAGGTCCAGGACTTTGTTAGACTTAGTGACTGACTCTTGTGGGAATGGCTTTCTCGATGATTTTCCTTTTAAGCAGCTCTCACATTTTTCTTTAATTCCACAATCTTTAATAGTTATGCCTGTAGCCAAACAATCCTTTGCAAGCTTTTCGATTCTTCTGATGTGATGATGACCACAGCGTTTGTGCCAAGTGTGTTGGCAATCCTTTGTATGTTTCTGGACTGATGTCATCATTGCCATATCTGGGTCCCTGAAAACATATAGGTTCTTCAGTACTTTACCCACTATGAATTCTTTGTTGTCTTTGAGAATTTTGCATTCGTTGGTATTGAATAACACTGTGAATCCTTTATCTGTTATTTTCTTTACCGAAATGAGATTTTCCTTTAATTTTGGTACATGAAGTACATTTGTGAGTAGTAAGCTTACTTCCTGATTATTTGTATCTTGATATATTAATTTGCCCGAACCGTATCCGATGACTTTTGCACCAATCCCATTTGCTAATATCACATCTGGCATCGGGTTTTTTGTATATTCTGTGAAAAAGTTTTTGTCATTTGTCATATGGCATGTTGCACCAGAGTCTATATACCACACACTTTTGAAACATAAATCGACTGTATTTTCTTCACTTACTACTTGATTGGCCTTTTGTTTACTAGAATTCTTATCTCTTTTAGTCTTCCACGCTTGATATTTTTCACACTGTTGCTTAAAATGTCCACTTTTCTTGCAAAAGAAACAATTTACAACCTTATTCTGATTACCTTGTGATTGTTTTTGACGTTGTACAATCTTTAATGCTGTGTCACTGTTAGTATTGCTTCCATTTCTTCTTTTGAATTCATCAATCAGCTTTCCTTTCACCAATTTGACTGTCAATTCTTGTTCGGGACGAGTCTCGAGTGCCATTATAAGAGTTCCGTACGATTCTGGAAGACTGCTTAAAAATATTGCCAATACTAAATGGTCCTTTAATTCCTCTCCCAGTGCAGTTAACTTGTCTACGAGATTAGACATGGTAATTATATGTTCTTCCATATCTCCACCTTCTGAAAGTTTCAAGTCGCAAATTTGTCTCAATAAATAAACTTTAGACGTTAAGGTAAATTTTTCCTGGTAATTTTTTAAAGCTGTCCAAACCTCTTTTGCAGTTTTCTGCTTACGAATATGTATAATTTGGGAATCTTCGACGAATAGACCTAACGTAGCACGTGCTTTGTCATCCTTCTTTGCCCATTCGGTTGCTTCAGCTGGATCTTAAGGTTTATCAGTGAAAATTACTGTCCATAAATCCTCACGAATCAACAATAGTTCCATTTTGTACTTTCAAATCTGGTAATTGTCGTTGTTAAGATTAGTGACGCTAACCTTACCCACATCCGCCATGTTTCACCTCCAAAATGTACCGCGTGGCTGGAACTTGATTATAATAAATTCGTGGTTTGCCTTAAAATGTGTCAAACTGAGCTATATCCTGGGCCCATAACCTGTTGTTACAGTGGATCTATTTATGCAAACCAAAATGTATATAGTTACATTCAATTTATTTTTGCTAATTAAAATACAAATAATCAGTTCAACTTGAGTTATAATACTGGCGTGACACTTTACTTTAGTTATACTACTGGCGTGACACAAAAAGTGAAGTTGGGTTCGACGCACAATTGAAATCAAAGTGGTTGCGCACTGCGTATACTTATATAGCGCCAATTTTAAATTGTTGTATTCCAACAAACGCAAACAATACAGCAGCAATACTAGAGGAGCTGCAGGTGGAAGTAGAAATATAAAAACAGAAAAGAGCGAAAGTAAGAAATAATTATGGAATACAAAAGGTGGAACAGTTAACAACTAAGGAAAACAAAGAGGGGAGGATAGCAGAAATATTAAAAATAGTAAATATCGAAGACAACTTGAACTTAGAAGAAAAACAGTCCATAGAAGATATCATACACGAATTCCAGGACATATTCCATCTACCAAGAGAGAAATTAAATTACACCACCACGGTCCAACACGAAATAAGAACGAAAGAAGAACAACCTCCCATAAAATACAAGATGTTCCGGCTCCCCGAAACGCAGAGACAAATCCTAAATGAGGAAACGGATAGACTTCTAAGGGAAGAAACAGTGGAACCCAGCTAGAGTCGCCCACTGCTAGTAGTCCTAAAGAAACCGGGACCTGATGGGCAAAAACGTTAGCGAGTAGTAGTTGACTACAGGAAGCTCAACGAAGTGACGGATGGAGACGCTTACCCATTCCCTAGGATAGAGGATATCTTAGACCAGTTGGGGAATTCACGTTACTTCTCGGTATTAGATTTCGCCAGCGGCTACCATTAGATAGCGATGAAAGCTGAAGATCGCGACAAAACCGCGTTCGGTACATTTTATGGACATTAAGGGTTTAAACGAATGCCTTTCGGGTTAAAAGGTGCACCGGCAACCTTTCAACGCCTGATGAACCACGTATTAACAGGGTTAAAAGGACTTCGCTGTTTCGCTTACCTTGACGACATTGTCGTCTACGGAAGAAACCTAACCATCATCAAAGTGGGCTAACCGAAATATTGTACCGCCTGAGAGAACACCGACTTAAAGTAAACCCAGAAAAGTGCAATTTCCTCAAGAGAGAAATAATGTATTTAGCGCACAAATGTGGCTCTAATGGGATATTACCTGACCCATCTCTACTGGAGAGTATAAAGAACTTCCCAACATCAACGACATTGAGACAAGTCCAAAAATTACTGGGATTGGCTAATTATTACAGAAAGTTCATAGAGGGATTCTCAAAAAATGCAGCACTCATAAATAACTTACTGAGAAAAGATGTTAAGTTCGACTGGAACGAGCAGTGTGCAAATGCCTTCGAAACACTCAAGGAAAAACTCATCACACCACCAGTATTACGCTTTCCGAATTTCGAAGAACCATTTAAACTATACACAGACGCAAGCGGCGAGGCTCTGAGAGCCGTCCTAGCCCAAAACCTAAACAAAGAGAAACAACCGATAGTATATGCCAGCAGAACATTAAATGCCGTGGAGAGAAACTATTCTAGAATTGAGAGGGAACTACTCACGTTAGTGTGGGCCGTACAGAACTACAGGAGCTACCTGTCCGGAAGAAAATTCACGGTATACTCAAACCACAAACCACTACGAGGTGCGATACGAATCAAGGACCCCACTAGTAGCATAATAAGACTCTGACACAAACTCTCGGACTAAACGTTTGACATAGAATACAAAGAAGGAAAATCCAACAGTCATGCTGACGCGTTAAGTCGCATACCCTATGAGGTGATGGTGATGACGTGTAAACAAGCCAAAGAGGCGGAAGAAAAAAACGATGAGAACCCTAAACCTGGAAACGAAGAAGACCAAACCGAGGAAAACAAACTCCAGGAGACCATGGTTGACGAAAACAGAACCCACACCCAGGTCAGAATACTCACGGACTCACAGGATATAAACATTATTATGTCCGACTATCACGATTCACCGCTTGGGGGGCACCAGGGAATCCACAAGACTTATCGACGCCTAAGACGCGAATTTCTATGGAAAGGCATGAAAAAGGACATTGCCAATTACATTAAACGCTGTAAGAAGTTCCAAGTGAATAAACAAACCAGGGAACACGGGAACCCATGGTCATAACAGACACAGCGGGATTGCCTTTTGACAAAGTCTACATGGATATTGTGGGACCACTACCTGAAACAACAAATGGAAATAAGAACATACTAAGCTTTGAGGATGACCTTACCAGATAAGCGTTCGTGGATGAAATCCTCACTAGATATAGAATCCAAAAAAAACTGGTCACTGACCAAGGGACGAACTTACATCCGAAATGTTTCGGCAAACCTGCAAACCATTTAAGGTACGAAAGATAGAAACAAGACCCTAGCATCCACAAACCAATGGAGCACTGGAAAGTTCCCATAGACCATTGGTTGATTACCTAAATACCTTCGTCGATGAAAATCAGGCAACATGGGGCGAACACTTGCGAGCTGCAATGTTCGTGAAGAATAATAGTGTCCGGCGATCAGGCCAAAGGAACCAACCAATCCAAACCAGCCCCTCTAAAGTGACTTGCCTCGACGAAATATTTAAGGGAGAGAATGGGCCAGCTAATAGCTACTCAGTCCGTATAATGAAACAAACGCAAAACATAATCGCCCCTATGCACCAAGAGAACGCTTGGCTGTTCTGGTTACAGCAAAACGCCTCGTGGCTCAATGTCATAAGATGGAACACGTAATGGTACTACGCGATCTAGGCATCATAAATCTGAAGGCAAAGGGCACATACCACGTGACAGGAGACGTCCTGCCCTACAAAAACGACGAGCTGCACACTCTACAGATACAAAAACCTGAAGAACATGTGAAGCCAAGAGTCGACCTTACTCGGTACAGATCCAGAAAACCAACGACCGAGGCCAGTAAGGAAATAGCGATCCTACAACAAATTTCATTCAATGACCACCTTAGAAAAGACAGTGATTCGCTGCAAGTACTAGAGGCGCAAATCAAAAAAGAGAAACAAAACGATATGGCTAAAATCAGGCACACTCCACTTTAACGGCTACAAGGTGTTTGGAATTACTGATTTTGCTAGTAAAAGGAAGGAAAGTGCACAAACGACGAGAAACAACAACGAACCAAATAGTTCAACCACCAAAAGATTTCGCGGAGAAAACTCGAGCCAAAATTATCCCTATACCCATAACAATAACATGAAGAGAACAATTGATCGAAGGACGAAAAAAATTCCTACGCACACGCAGTAACCACAAATTGCAAAAAAAAACGCTTGGCATCAAACGAAGTTTATTTAGTGCAAGAATCTGACACATTTCGAGCCCGCTCCGTTTGCATTGCCTTTCCCGGTCACCGGTCGAGGGGAGCTTCAATCTTCGGCTCATAACGGGAAGCCTCACCATTCTTACGCTGCGCCTTCGTGTTGAGTACTTTATCGTACTTCCCATTCACCACATCCACTGGAAAAGGCGTACAAAGATCCCACTCTTCGAGAGGATCCATGGGATGCCCGGGAGGAGAGGCATACACATTCGGAACTGGTGGAAACTTGAAATACCGCTCGTGTAAGTAAATGCAATAGGGCGATTCCCACAGAATCGCGAAGTCCGGCACAGGAGGCTCCAGACACCAACGTCACTCCTCCGACTCCACCCACTCCAAGCGATCCCGCGCCAGTAACCACTCGGTCGCCATAACCAGCTCCAGTAGCGCCATGCGCTTAGCCAGTTCTCGTCCATGTTAAAGAGATGAGGCGCGCCTGTTTGGAAAGGAAACGCGACACCCCCTTTGCGACAGTAAAATTTTAGAAAGCAAAGGCGCGCTTAGCCATAAGTTCCACGACAAAACATTGAATGTTATGGCACGTGGAAATAAATGTATGATTTTGTTTTCAGGGTCATTGCAACATGAACCCCATAAATATGGGAAAACACCGCGGATGAATTTGTTCTATTCGGGGTCAATGAATTGCGCTATGAACAAGTTTTCTTCAGAGTCGGCGGATGCACTTGGAATCATAAAACGTGTTGAACCCAGAGTATTGAACTGTGATCGGCAGAATGCTAGTACAGCAAATTAAGGGACTGCTAACGCATCGCTGTAAACGAATAAAAGCGGACCAAAAAGCCCAAAGAAAGCAGAGTTAATCGAGAACACGATGGAGGTGGATGCCCACGGAAGACTACTCTCCAGTGAAGGAAGACTCCATTGAGGGAAGACTACTCTCCATTGAAGGAAGATACACCAATTGAAGGAAGACTACTCTCCAGTGAAGGAAGACTCCATTGAAGGAAGACTCCATTGAAGGAAAACTCCATTGAAGGAAGAATCCATTTAAGGAAGACTACTCTCCATTGAAGGAAGACGCGCCAATTGAAGGAGGACTACTCTCCATTGAAGGAAGACTCGCCAATTGGAGGAAAACTCTCCAGACTACGTACTCTTCTTTTCCAGGTCTAAGCGGTCCAGTTCCAAAGGTAACCTGAAATCGTACTCAGCTACCTTCAGGAGGCTCAGCGCAACCTCATTTTAGCTGCTAGCAAGGAAGCAAGGAGAGCAGCCAGTCAACTGAGTAACACCCTGGAGATGGAGAGGAGGAACTATAAGGAATGAGGTCTATTTAAGTAATCAAAATTTTTTAAAATGGAGGTTATTTAAACGAAAATTTGTAATGATATGAAACCTTGTTGTGAACCAAAATTTCGGTTCCTTTTTGGAGGAATCATGGTCTTCCCTAAGGGCAATAACCCTTGGAAAAGGTCATGGAAAGTTTAATACATATTTGCATCTGAGTCAGCATATGTGATGGCTCAGAAGAAAAGTACATTTTAAAAAAATATTTTCCTCGAGTCAGTATATCTGCTGACTCGGGAAAAATTTAATTTTAATAAAATATTTTCCTCAAGTCGGCAATTCTGCTGACTTGAGAAAATGCAAAGGGTTAATGCATTCAAAGAAATATTATGCAAATATAGATCAACATCGATTGGAATCGATCGCTTTCAGTAATTCCCGATCGATGACCCAATCGATGGAATTTGCATTTGACCATTTTTGAAATTAAGGTAGGAGTAGGGAAAATTACTGACAAAGCGGGATTTAAGTATATATTAAGGTTCACAAATGTACAGAAGTCAGTCAGAAATATACTACGGCTCCTCGAACGAGTGTGTTTCTTTGACTCGGGTAAGTAGGCAGTTAGGCCATATACCCTCAACGGCCTGACCTGGCCTCAAGGCCTAACAGGCAGAAAAATCATCAATCATGAGGTAGAGCGGGATAAATGCCCCATACCTCCAGCGTCCTGAACATGGTTCGGATGAACCTCAAAGGCAAATCTTAAAAGAAAAGTTATTACAACAGAAATTCTACATTTCAATAGGTGTAATGTAGAATTTCTTAACAACCTTTAAACAGAATAAAGTAAGGGAATTGTTAATTGAAAAAATTGTAAAGAGAGAGAGATTTGTTAATTCGTAATGAATTGTTAATTGGAAAAATTGTAAGGTAAGAGACTTATTAGTTTGTAATGAATTGTTAATTAGAAAAATTGTAAAGAGGGAGACTTATTAATTTGTAATGAATTGTTAATTGGAAAAATTGTTGACCTAATGTTATACCTGACTTCTTACGAGGGTATTGGCTAAGTAAATAAACACAGCTAATAAATTTTCGTCTCGGCGAAATTGGTAATAATGAAAATGTTGTGAACCCCCAATCGCGACCACAGTCACAATTAAGACCGGAAATCCTTACATCAATACAATCAATACAACTTCGAACAACAATCACAATGGAAGGAAGCCAAAATATCGAGATGTCCAACCAACCAATCAAAAAACACACGATCAGAATTACACAAAATCCAATAACACGCCAATCGATTAAAACAAACTCAACAAATAAAAGATCAATATTCAACAAATAAAAGATTAACATAAATCGGGTACAAACCTAATCAAGTCGCGATCCGACCAATCAGTAAACGAACTGATGGATAATAATCAATGAATTTTAAAAAAAAAGGAACAACACAAAACACGTCCACACCACGCGAAGACAACAGCAAGACTGACTACCAGGTGAACACTATGCCCCTCTCTCCCCTCCATCTTTACAAAGCACCCTCTTGTGATAAGGCCGTTCCCACGGAATCGCGGAATCAACAATTTCCACGACCACGAGGTGATAACGCGCACCTGTGTACAGAGGAAACGCGACACCACCGCCACGACGAAATTCCGAGCTTTCTCATGAAAACAGCAAAATAAACATAAATGGATTTTCAGGTTGAGTTCTAGGTCGACACATGGAGTACAATTCACCATGACTTGCAACAATCTCAATGCAATGCAACAACCTCAGGGTCAGGGTCATTGACTATGTTTTATGCCGGTACATTTTCAGGGCCATTGGTCGAGTTTTATGCCAGCACAGGAATTCGATCTCAGTTTCAGGGTTATTGATTCATTTCTATACCGGCACGTGGAACGAAGATTCCACTTTCGGATGCAGTGTCATCAATTGCGCCCCGATTGATAGGATTGCCAGAACAGCAAAAACAGCCTCCGATAGACCACATAGAGGCAGAGAAAACTAACCCGCCGACGGAAGAGAACCCCTGTAGAGGACGATAGACCCAACCAGCTCTTGCCCCCGTTTAAGATCCGAGAGCTCGCCTCCGTAAAAGGTAACCTGACCTAGTAGTCCTTAACGACCTGAACGGCCCTAGTAGGCAGCAGGCACTCATCACCACGCGTTTTCTTTCGATAGATGACGGAACAAACCTCTGCTACCTTAAAAGAAGCACTCCAGGACCCAACCGCGGGACCGCGCCCAATCTCAATAGAGGAGTACCTTCGACGTCGTACGGCTTCGAAGAAACAGGACGAACTACGCAAACCCACCCCGCCGAAGAAGCAGCGTTCGGGCTCAGAGGCATACTTTCAGAGGAGACTTCAGGAGGCTCAGCGGAAGCTCGTTCTAGCCAGCACTAAGTGCGAAAAAAGGGCCGCAAGCCTGGAAATCAACAGGATTAAGATAGAGAGGAAGAACTACCGACACCAAAAGAAGGCAGTGAAGTCATCGAAAAAGTGAGGGTCCAATTAACGGTATTGTTGCTAGAAATTTGAGCGAGGTTTTTGTAATATGGTGTTTAATTGAAAAGAAACTTTGTACTTTGAGAGAGATTTAACAAGTATACGTATGATTAATTGTAGAAGAAATTTTGTACTTTGAGAGATTTTACCAAGTAAGCGTATGGTCGATTGTAGAAGAAATTTTGTACTTAGAGAGATTTAACAAGTAAACGTTTGGTCAATTGTAGATGAAACTTTGTACTTTGAGAGAGATTTTACCAAGAAAACGTATGGTTAATTGAAAAGAAATTTTGTACTTTAAGAGAGGGTTCATTAGGAGAATTTATGTTCAATTGAAGAAAAATTTTGTACTTTGAGAGATTTAACGAGAAAACGTATGGTCAATCGTCAAGGAAATTTTGTACTTTAAGAAAGGGTTTGTTAGGACAAATCATGTTCAATTGTAGAAGAACGTTTGTACTGTTGTTAGAATTTCGATTTGCTAGGAAAAGATATATTAATTTGTAAAGGGAACTCTGTACTAATGATAAGAGGTTCAAGAAAAGAAATAAACGATTGTAAAGTGTAATTCGGCTCATTGAAAAAAAACCCCTCGTAAACACCCCAACATAATTTGGCGCAGGCGCAATTTGGACCTATCTCCCAAACAAAGGAAAAGGGAAATAACACCAGAAGAAAAACGAATGAATGGTACATCAACACCGAAGCTCCCGCTCAGTATAAAACTACAAAGGTTTGTGAAAAGAATTGACACATTCTCCTTAGATAATAAACCAGAAGCTGAAGGAGATCAACAGAACAATCTAGAGGAGGATCTCCACAGCATTAGCGAGATAACACCAAATCACGAAGAAGCTAACACAGACGAAGGTGCACAACCGGAACACGCTTGGGAAGCGCTACTGGAAGAAAAGACACCCAGCCCAAGTGCATATGATAACAACCAACAGATATTAATGCCAAGTAACAATCAAACACAAGACATAGTAATCAAAGAAATACAACAACCATCAATAGAAGGAAGTAGAACATCACAACAACACGGTAGACGGTACATAAGAATAAACTCAGATCCGGAGACATACACCGAGCACATCAAAACAAAGGAACCCGAAAAAACTACGACCGAAAAGAGAGCGTCAGGAGAGCAAGAAATAACAGAGAATAACAAAAAAATGGCAGACATCACACTAGTAAACAACATCATGTACAACAACGTACCAATATTAACGGGCGAGGATAACCCAAGAAAACAAAGCGAAATAAACGAATTCATAAACTGTGCGAGACTTTGGTACGACACAATCACAGAAATACAGGATAAAGCAGCATTCACCAGACTACTACCAACAAGACTGAGAGGCCGAGCACTGGAAGTAGTACAAACAGGATCAAACGAAACAATAGAAAATATATTCACTACCTTCAGGACGAGCCTAACACAGAATACCCCGTACCTAACTCTACACACGCAATTGAGAAACGTCCAACAGCTGCCCACAGAAACACTACTAGGATATTTTAATCGGGTACGAGAGCTTATCAACACCTGCAAAAACGCGGCGGCCGTACAGTACGCAAATGGCGGGGACGGCCTGAAAACAGAAATAGAAGAAGTTGGGTTACACTGTTTTAAAATGGGAATTACCAACCCCAACTATAAATTCCATCTGCTACAAGATGGAGATAATACCCTAGAAGGAATAAGAGCCAAAATCATGAGGCTAGAACAAACAGAACAGTGCATGAGGCAGGGACCGTCAACCCAATTTGGCCAAGAAGACAGTACCGAGCAGTTGAGACAAATTAATGAAAGACAAACATACAGCCAGACTAGAAATTTTGGGGGAGGACTACAACAAGCCGCACAACAGAACTACAACCAATACCCACCACGGCGAACATTCAACACACCACAAGACAATCAGCCAAACAGACCCAGTTTTAACACTTCACGGGGTAGGCCAGACAGGCGACAGGTGCGCTGCCACTTTTGTAACAAAATGGGACACATAATGGCAGAGTGCCGAGCAAAACAAATGACCCCTTTTTGCCCCAACTGCAGAGCGTATGGGCACACCAACCAAAATTGTAGCGCCCAAAGACCGAACAACCAACAGGGTCAAAGAAATGGAACCAACACACAAAGGAGAATGGTAAATCACCAGGTAACATGGGGTGCAATGGCAACACAATGCAACTTCTGTCTGAAGGAAGACCACACCGAGGATAGGTGCCTCCTACGGGAAAAGTGGCAACGACTACAAATGGAGGAAAGTATGAGACAGGCGGAAAACTCCGCAGAGACGACCGACCGCACCGCGAGTCGCCAGTAACAGATAAAATGGATAGGTGCGACAAAATACCGGCAATCCCCATAGTAACCATACCACCGAATCTCACCGAAATACATAACCCACGATTTATAATAGACACAGGCTCAGAAGTCAGCCTAATAAAAGAAAACGAATTCAAGAGGAGTAAACACAAAGAAATTAACCGGCAAGAGAGGGTAACACTAAACACAATTTCGGGAGAACTAATGTCAAAAGGAACAATAAAAGGGGAATTGCAAACACCACGACCATATACATGCGAATTCCATGTGGTAGATCATATAACAAACATCGTAGGAATATTAGGAAACGACTTCATAACGAAACACTGTAACGTTGAGGGACCAACCCAACAACTGGTATTCCCAACACACGAAGGGAAAAAAATTGAGATCCCATTCGAGACAAAGGAAAGGCACCGAATGGCGAACGAAATAAAAACATATAACATAGCTTCCATTGGAGGACACTCAGAAAACGGCAGCTCGCAGGCTCCGGAGTGTAATTGGCCTTCACAAGGGAAGTTACGCAATGAACAGAGAGCTAAACAACTAGTTGATGAAACAGCTCCCAACGAAGGACACTCAAGTAACGGAAGCTCGCAGGCTCCGGAGTGTAATTGGCCTTCACTTGGGGAGCAACAATACGCCCAAGAAGCGACATGGTTGTCATCCTCTGGAGGACACTCAGAAAACGGCAGCTCGCACGCGCGGAGTGTAACTTGCCTTCACATGGAAATACCGGAAGTCGAAGAAGTACTGCAAGATGTAGCAACTCTATTTGACAGACAGAACGAGTACGAAGAGACTCCGTCTACAAAAGCTGAAAAGAGTAACCACAGTCTAACATGGTGGCATACTCGCAAATATGACAACCACTACCGGACCCTAGACTCGCACGTCGGGGAAGGTGAAAGCACTTCGACAACGAACCATCACAACGGACAACCAAACCAATCCAACAAAGATCAATATGTAACATTGCTAGAACAAAGAACCATTCACATACCACCACGGTCAGTACAAGTTGTAGAAATATCCTCACGAATACAAGGAGAACAAATAGTAAGGGGAAAAGAGATAACACCTGGCGTCTACATCGGTAACGCACTGGTACAACCAATAGAGGACAAGCTAAAATTTACAGTGATGAACGCGACCAACGAAACAGTAACACTAAAGGAGCTACAAGTCGAGGTAGAGAAATACAAACAAGAGAAGACAAGAAAAAATTACGGGATACAAAAAGGAGAACAGATAACAGATAGAAAAGGCGAAGAACAGAGAATAGCAGAGATAACGAAGATAGTAAATATAGGGGATGACTTAAACTTCGAAGAAAAACAGTCCATAGAAGGAATTATACACGAGTTCCAGGACATATTTCACTTGCCAGGGGAGAAATTGAAGTACACCACCACGGTACAACACGAGATAAGGACGAAAGAAGAACAACCCCCTATAAAATGTAACATGTTCCGACTTCCCGAAACGCAGAGACAAATATTAAACGAAGAAATAGACAGACTCCTAAAAGAAGATATAGTGGAACCCAGTTGGAGTCAGTGGAACGCCCCACTGCTTGTAGTCCCAAAGAAACCGGGACCTGATGGGCAGAAACGCTGGCGAGTAGTAGTTGATTATAGAAAGCTCAACGAAGTAACTGAAGGAGACGCATACCCACTCCCTAGGATAGAGGATATCCTAGACCAGTTGGGGAATTCACGTTACTTCTCCGTATAGGATCTTGCAAGCGGCTACCATCAGGTAGCGATGAAAGCTGAGGACCGCGACAAAACGGCGTTCAGCACACCCTACGGACATTATGCATTTAAACGAATGCCCTTCGGCCTCAAAGGAGCACCGGCAACATTCCAACGCTTGATGAACCACGTGTTAACTGGATTACAAGAACTGCGTTGCTTCGTCTATCTCGATGACATTGTCGTTTATGGAGAAAACCTAACTGATCACCAAAATAAGCTGAGTGAAATACTACAACGCCTCAGAGAACATAGACTACAAGTGAATCCAGAAAAATGCAATTTCCTCAACCGGAAATAATCTATCTAGGTCACAAGTGTGCCACCAATGGGGTGGCACCAGACCCATCCCTTCTGGAAAGCGTAAAAAACTTCCCAACACCAAGGACGGTGAGACAAGTCCAGTCATTCCTGGTATTGGCTAATTATTAGAGAAAATTTATAGAGGGATCCTCAAAGATCGCGACACCTATGAACAACTTACTAAGAAAGGACGTTAAGTTCGACTGGAACGAGCAATGTGTAAAAGCCTTCGAGACACTCAAGGAAAAGCTTATCACACCACCAGTATTGCGATACCCAAATTTCGAAGAACCATTTAAGTTATACACAGACGCGAGTGGAGAGGATAATAAGGATAATAAGACTTTGGCACAAGCTCTCGGACTACACGTTTGACATAGAATATAAAGAAGGGAAAACCAACAGTCATGCTGACGCACTAAGCCGCATACCCTACGAGGTAATGGTAATGACACGTAGGCAGGCCAAAGAGGCAGAAAATACAAATGTTGAGGACCCCAAACCGGTGAATGAGCGAACCAAAACCAGGGAGGACGAGGTGCAGGAAATCGTAATTGACGAAAAGAGAGTCAACACCCAGGTCAGAATACTCACGGACCCAGAAGAGATAAAAACTATATTGTCTGACTACCATGACGCACCACTTGGGGGACACCAAGGAATCCATAAAACCTATCGACGCATAAAACGCGAGTTTGTATGGAAAGGCATGAAAAAGGACATTGCCAATTACATTAAACGCTGTAAGAAGTGCCAAGTAAATAAACAAACTCGGGAACACCGGGAACCCATGGTTATAACGGACACGGCGAAATTGCCTTTTGACAAAGTATACTTGGATATTGTGGGACCATTACCTGAAACAACAAATGGGAAAAGATACATATTACGTTTTGAGGATGACTTAACCAGATTCATGGATGTGGTACCACTATAAAACATAGAAGCGAAGACAGTGGCCCAAGCATTCGTCGAGGAGATCATCACCAGATACAGAATCCCAAAGAAACTGATCACTGACCAAGGAACGAACTTCATATCGGAGATGTTTCGTCAGATCTGCAAACTATTCAAAGTACGAAAGATAGAAACAACACCCTATCACCCACAAACCAATGGAGCACTGGAAAGATCCCACAGACCATTGGTGGACTACCTAAGCACTTTCGTTGACGAAAATCAGGCAACATGGGATGAACACTTACGAGCTGCAATGTTCGTGAAGAATAATAGTGTCCACGCTACTACCAAGCTAACACCAATGGACTGCCTATATGGATTCTCGGCCACTGTCCCAAACAATTTGAAGAAGGAACCGGAACCAATCTACGACCACGAAAACTATTACTTAAAAATCCGAAACAAATTGCAACGAACACACCAAATAGCGAGAGACAATATAAAAAGGAGCAAGAACAATCAAAGGAATATTACGACCGAAAAACGAACCCAATACAAATACACGTTGGGGATCAGGTATTAATGAAAAACGGAGCCAGAAAAAATAAGTTATCGCAGTTTGGGTAGGACCATATAGAGTAGTAGCCATTAATAGCCCGGTTAATACAACTCTACAAATAGGGAATAAAAAACGACGCGTACACAACAACCGTTTAAAACTGTTCAATTAGAGTTTAAGAGAAAATCCCGTCCTGGGCAAGACGCTAAACTGCAACCAAAGCGGCCTACAGCGACAAGAAAATAATCAACCAAATCTCTGCCTCTTCCTAGGTACCAATTACTATTAATCCTGTAATGGCTAACCACGATCAGCGCCAACCCGGAGCCAGTTGAAATACATACCTTGACCCAAAGAGGAATAATATTCGAGCCCATCGGGATCGCACAAACGTTCCACGACCACTGGACCGTGATAACACGCATCAGGAAACCAACATGGAAAATACCACTTAAATTCGTAAAGGAAAGCGAGCGAGCCGTTAAGCAAATGTGTAGCAACGTTAACGATTTAGCGGGACAAGAAACCTGCCAACATTGGAACTATGTGCTCCGAGGACGAATCACACAAATATACGATCTCATAGAAAAAGTCGACATGGTAGTAAATACTCGACCAAGGAGCAGGAGAGGACTCATAAACCTAGGGGGAAGAGTGATGAAGAAATTATTCGGCACAATGGACGATAATGACTCGAAGCAGATATACGAAAAACTAGGATGAATTAGAGAGCGATCATAAATACAGCCTGGACTTAGCTAAACAACAGGTCACGGTAATGCGAGCAACGTTAAAGTCAATGAACGAATCCAGCAAAGAGATGACGGACAGATATAACACACTCGTCCAAAAGATAAATCAGATGAGGGTCCAAAAGGAAAATGATTCACTAAGGTACACGGAGGAATTAAAACACATAAATACCCGAACAGACTTAAACGAGGTAATGATGATGGTGTTAGGTGAAATACAACAGATCTACCTCGACATAAGACTTCCAATTCCAGTGTACAGCAGTCAACGAGACATACCTAATATGACACCATAATCGACCGACACGATCAAACCCCACGGGGACGGACTGCCTCTCAGAGTTATTTAAAAGGGCACAAATGAGGACTGCTTTATGCACATACCGGCTTACGACGGAACCCAAAGACATCACCGTCCCAATGCACCAGGAAAATGCTTGGTTATTTTGGTTCCAAGACGCGACCACACTAGTGGCACAGTGTGACAACACCGAGCATACGATCCTACTCAAGGACCTCGGCATCCTTGTAACAAAGTTAAGGTGCACCTACCACCTGGGAGGCTATACACTACCATATATATCTGACGAACTACACGTCAAATTTTTTAAAATTTTTTAAAATATCCGATTTATTTACTATTACGGGACCGCTCCCACTCCGCCGCCTTCTCCGATAACCTGGACACGAGAGCCTGTATCTTAGGCCCCCCACAATCTCATTTTTAGGGGTTATTTTCTTTTTATACATCATCTGAGAAAGTATAATTACTAAAAAAACTATTGTATTCCCTATTCAATTAAATTCATCAATTTTCCTATTCAATCAACTTCCGCAGGTGCCCAAAACAGGATCCGCACGGACCTTCGGGGCTTCAGCAGCTGTATCCGAAGTACATGCAAACTTGAAGTATTTCTCGTCAAGATAAATCACGAAAGGTGGATGATCCACCTCCAGGAAGTCCAGCTCCGGACGCAGACGCTGCCCTTCATCCCAAAGTCGGGCTTCCTCATCACGCTTACGGCGCTCCCGCGCCAGCAAATACCCCACGCGGAATTCGGCCTCACGAAAAGCTCTCTGCCTCTCCAACTGCTCCTTAACTATACGGTCTAAAAGGCGCTGATCCATATCTTGAAGGTCCATTCCCAAAAATTTTATGAAAAAAAAAGGAAGAAAAAAAAAAAAATTTAATTAATTGACCAAAACTATAAATCAAAGAACAGACATGTTAAGTTAACCCACATTGTAAACTAGACTCTCGAAAATCAACCTCTCTCTCGCTAAAGTTAAGATTTAAAGTTAAGATTTAAACAAAAATTATGAGGTGCCCTCTCAAAAATTTGATTAATTGACCAAAACTATAAATCAAAGAACAAACATATTATGTTAACCAACATTGTAAACTAGACTCTCGAAAACCAACCCCTCTCTCAATAAATTTAAGATTTGAAATTGTAGATATAAGCAAAAATTAAAAGGCGCAAAAAAATGCACTTGCCCCAAAAGTCATAAAAGTTCCAAAACTTTCTCTCAAATCTGTTAACTTTACTCTCTCAAAAACAAAAAAGAAGAAGAAACCTCTTACATATTTTTAAAAGATATATAGCCCACTCTTAAAGAATAACATACACAGTACCCGCCATAAAGCCCTAGTTAAACAGGAGGGGGAACCTTTCTAAAGAAGGAAGGAATGTTGTGAACCCCCAATTGCGACCACAGTCACAATTAAGACCGGAAATCCTTACATCAATACATTCAATACAACTTCGAACAACAATCACAATGGAAGGAAGCCAAAACATCGAGATGTCCAACCAACCAATCAAAAAACACACGATCGGAATTACACAAAATCCAATAACACGCCAATTGATTAAAACAAACTCAACAAATAAAAGATCAATATTCAACAAATAAAAGATTAACATAAATCGGGTACAAACCTAATCAAGTCGCGATCCGACCAATCAGTAAACGAACTGATGGATAATAATCAATGAATTTAAAAAAAAAAAAAAAAACAACATAAAACACGTCCACACCACGCGAAGACGACAGCAAGACTGACTACCAGGTGAACACTATGCCCCTCTTTCCCCTCCATCTTTACAAAGCACCCTGTTGTGATGAGGCCGTTCCCACGGATTCGCGGAATCAACAATTTCCACAACCACGAGGTGATAACGCGCACCTGTGTACAGAGGAAACGCGACACCACCGCCACGACGAAATTCCGAGCTTTCTCATGAAAACAGCAAAATAAACATAAATGGATTTTCAGGTTGAGTTCTAGGTCGACACATGGAGTACAATTCACCATGACTTGCAACAATCCCAATGCAATGCAACAACCTCAGGGTCAGGGTCATTGACTATGTTTTATGCCGGTACATTTTCAGGGCCATTAGTCGAGTTTTATGCCAGCACAGGAATTCGATCTCAGTTTCAGGGTTATTGATTCATTTCTATACCGGCACGTGGAACGAAGATTCCACTTTCGGATGCAGTGTCATCAATTGCGCCCCGATTGATAGGATTGCCAGAACAGCAAAAACAGCCTCCGATAGACCACATAGAGGCAGAGAAAACTAACCCGCCGACGGAAGAGGACCCCTGTAGAGGACGATAGACCCAACCAGCTCTTGCCCCCGTTTAAGATCCGAGAGCTCGCCTCCGTAAAAGGTAACCTGACCTAGTAGTCCTTAACGACCTGAACGGCCCTAGTAGGCAGCAGGCACTCATCACCACGCGTTTTCTTTCGATAGAAATTTGAGAGAGGTTTTTGTAATTAGGTGTTTAATTAAAAAGAAACTTTGTACTTTGAGAGAGATTTAACAAGTAAACGTATGGTCAATTGTAGAAGAAATTTTGTACTTTGAGAGATTTTACCAAGTAAACGTATGGTCAATTGTAGAAGAAATTTTGTACTGAGAGAGATTTAACAAGTAAACGTATGGTCAATTGTAGAAGAAACTTTGTACTTTGAGAGAGATTTTACCAAGAAAACGTATGGTTAATTGAAAAGAAATTTTGTACTTTAAGAGAGGGTTCATTAGGAGAATTTATGTTCAATTGAAGAATAATTTTGTACTTTGAGAGTTTTAACGAGAAAACGTATGGTCAATCGTAAAAGAAATTTTGTACTTTAAGAAAGGGTTTGTTAGGACAAATCATGTTCAATTGTAGAAGAACGTTTGTACTGTTGTTAGAATTTTGATTTGCTAGGAAAAGATATATTAATTTGTAAAGGGAACTCTGTACTAATGATAAGAGGTTCAAGAAAAGAAATAAACGATTGTAAAGTGTAATTCGGCTCATTGAAAAAAAACCCCTCGTAAACACCCCAACCAAAATTTCAATGTGACTGATTCGCATGAGTGTTTTTCAATTACATTTTCCACTATTGCAGCCATTTACAGTAGAGGTAGTTAAATCAACTGTATCAAACTATAAAACTTTTTCTTATTTTTGGAACGAAGTTCCTTAAAGCGATATGTGGGTGAAATGATTTGATAGAAATCGTCACGTAACGAAATGTAGTACACTGCGTGTGAGTATCAAACAGGCTGTGTATTATTACCCACTTCAATGAGAATAGTTTTTATTATATAAAGAATATCACTCGGGTTTTTATTTATCTTTCTAGTTTGATTAAACTTTGTCCAATTAATGTTATTTTTAAAATTTTTAACAAACATTTCGTTATTTTAGTTATATGTAATGCGGTGGTATTGTTTTTTGTATCTGGGGAAAAAATTTTCAAAATATGTTTTTAACAAAATCATATATCATAACTTTGAAAATATATTATTGATTTTCTTAAGAAACGACATCGTTTATCCACTTTGACTTCTTTTTTATTAAATTATTTGTTCGTTCTCGAGTACAACTTTTTGACACTATTGATTATACCGATAAGAACTACTTTGACGAACTCGAACAAACTTTAAATTGTATGAACGTAATTTTGTACTAACTTCTAAAACGTCTAAATTTAGACTAACTAGACTTATTACTCATTGCTAATATTATAATACTAAATTAGCTGAACTCACCAATCACGCGTTTCTGCCATCACGAGAAGCGATTGAACTTGCTTAATTTGCGGGTTCAATCGGTGAATTTCAATTCCCTATTTGACTTATTTTTGGAACACGCGCCTCAATTACTGTGAAAACGGAAATTCTCAAGAAATGCACTATCGACGAAAATTAAATAACAAAATATGCGCGTAAATATTTTCTATACTCGGGTAAGCTCCCAAGTATGTAATCATTCCCCCTTTGAGATCACAATTCTCCTGAATTTCTTCCTGTTTTGTTTCTTTATCCTGTTTAGCATGTTTTCGGCCAAATTTAAGCATTATTTCGAAAATTATGGCGATTATCATGATTATTGAGCCTGCAATGTATTGTACATTCTTATGGTATTTTAAATTTTTTGTCTTAAGTTTGTATTATGTACTTACTAGCTGCCCGTATGCGACGTTGTTCGCATTTTCTATTAAAATAAGCATTTTGAAAGAAAACCATAGAATGCATTTTTTTAAATTTATTTTAAATTTATTATATGTAGGTAGTTTGTTATTATTTGCGCTGATGAAATTTATATATTCCTAGTTTCTAAGTATTTCGAGATACACCACATTTTTGGTCTTGTCTTGTAAAGGCAATAATATTGTTTGATTTTTGGCATTTCCAGTTCTTGACAGACCAACATATAATTGACCATGTGTAAAGCAATCTGAGCGCAAATTAATGCCGACATATTTAAAAGTTTGGCCTTGAGCTTTGTTAATTGTAATTCTAAATGAAACTTTAATGGGAAACTGGAGACGTTTGTATTGAAATGGCACGTCAGTTGGAATCATAGGAATACGGGGAATAAACGCTGTTTGTCCGGCTGATGATCCTGTAAGAATAATACACTCTATCACATTGGTATGCAATTTTTTTACTACCAATCGTGTGCCATTACAAAGTGCGGGAGGTCTTAGATTGCGCAATAAAATAATTGGAATGCCATTTTTTAGTGTAAGCTTATGAGGTGGTAACCCAGCCGGGTTTAACGAATTTAAGAATTCTGTCGGATAGTGGACGGCATCTTCAAGGTAAAGCGCTGTATCGATGGAAGCATATTCTTTCATTTCTCCGCCGAATTTTTTTAATGCGATATTATTTATTTCATCAACAGTAACATTTCTTGGTGAGACGATTGCTCTCTCACACAGCCAAGTGTATGGTTTTGTTAAAATATTTTCAATATCAGGATACACTTCAGAAATTAAACTGTTTACGTTTTGCACCACCTTACCAACTCTGGAATCGATTGTGATGTATCCATCGATATTTTGAATCTTGCCTTCTCCAATCCAAAGTAGGTATCGAGGGAACTCAGTATCAATGCCGCAAAGATGAGCTCTCATATTTGTCCGCAAATGTAGCTTTTTAATATCATTCCACAAAGGCGATGTTTTAATGCACGCTTTGATGATGTCAGCGCGAGTCCCTTTTACTACGACCGGTAAAGTCTGCCGAAAGTCTCCCCCAAAAAGAAAAGTTACACCACCAAAAAGCTTATTGCAGGACCTTAAATCTCTTAAAGTACGGTCGACTGCATCTATATGTGCACGGTTACTCATAGTACACTCATCCCATACTATGAGTACGGCTTCTTGTAAAATTTTTCCCAAAGGCCCATTTTTTCGAATGAGGCAAAAAGTTTGCTCCTGCGAAGACACATTTAATGGCAACTTGAATGTAGAATGAGCTGTTCTTCCACCAGTAAGTAACGTTGCTGCTATTCCAGAGGATGCTACGCCAATTGCTACACGTCCAATTGATCTGACATAAGCTAATAGCAGATTTATTGAAAAAGTTTTTCCTGTCCCACCTGGAGCATCGAGGAAAAATGCTTTGCCTTTGCCATTGTTGATGCTGTTAATAACTTCGTCGTAGGCTACACGTTGGTCTGGGACTAAGTTTGGCAGATTTGCCTGCAAATATTCCTCTAAAATATTTACATCACATTGGTATCGTAAATTATTTTCGTATAAGGATTCAGCATTTTGTTGACTTCTTTCTGGTGAAGGTAAACCAAAACTGGTTAATTTTTTTTCGCTAAGGGCGATAACCTTATCCTGAATTAGAATTAAGCCTTCATTAAAAATTCGATCACAAAAGGGCAATTCGGGTTCATTGAGCCGTTGACGTTCGTTATATAAAATGTCTTCGCAGAAGTATTGTTGAAATGTGGTCCATAATGACGTACAGTTTGAAGGCTGGCAAAAAACTATTATAATTGAAAAAAGTTCTCTTAGATGATATGGCGATTGTAATAAGACAATTTCGAATAAAGCCGGATCTCGTTCTTTATCAGGTAGTTCAGCGCAAATTATGTCATCAATTTCGTGTGGTTGAATTTTTGTTTGTAACCATAGAAGAATATGGCAATGTGGCAACCCTCGTTTTTGCCACTCTACCGAGAGAATGTGACATTTCACATCGCCAAAAATGTTTTTTTTTTGTAATTATGTGCATAAGCCTTTTCATTTTAAGATGGAAAACTCTGGCAATTAAATCGTGTCGATCGTAAGACTTTTGTCCAACAAAAAGCTCTCTTTTGATTTCCTCCCATTCGGGATTGCACGTAAAAGTTATGAATAATTCCGGGCGACCATAGTTGCGGACGTAAGTCATAGCATCCTGCGTTTTTTCCTGCATATATCGAGCTGAGCCTGTAAATGTGGAAGGCAATATAACGTTGTGTCCAATGTTTGAAGCATTTGTGTTGGCATCGTGATTTAATGCATCCTTTAAGTGTATGTACTCATCCGCACGCAATTTTTTTTGATTTAACCGGATGTAGAGTAGTCTTTCGGCAATCATATTTGCTTTCATATCCACAGAATATTGATTCAGCAAATTTCTAAAGAAATGCAAATGATTCAAACTATTTTCTCGTACCATAAAACGGTAGGCATAATATTGCATACAGGACACAGTTTTTGGTTGATTGCGATTTGAAGTATGTTGCTGAGGAATATTTATGTGATATCCATCCTCTCCTGTTGGAAACATTACAGGGTACTGCAGAGGATCGTATGCGCGATGTAATTCAGAAACCCGTTTCAATTGCCCATCGCGACAATGCAAAATGATGTCTCTTGGGCCCTTATCCTCATCTACCAAGAGAATTGCTACCTCATTAATAGTAGGAATGTTATACCGTCCCCTATGCTCATTGTGGACTGGGCGATCAGCGTGTATAATTAAACGAAGGTTGTCAGTTTCGTTCAAAGCATTGTTTTCCAAATTATATTTGAAACTCGAAATATAACAATTTTGATTATTCAATACTTCTTTAACTAATTCGATAAGCTCTGCTTTAAGGCTGGGTATCATGCACAATCGTGTCGAAAGTTGATCTGCCTCCGAAATAAAATAAATCTGTAAAAATTTGGGGCTATTGCCTTTAGTAGGAAGTAATGACCCAATGCGATGATAGACCTGTCCTTGTATTTTAAATGTTGGCATGAAATTTCGCTCAGTTACTTCATTTGCTCCAAAGGAGGTCATTTGAAATACGGTATTGTATTTTCGAACGTTGTCCAGAAAATGTTTTGACAAAGGATGAGATCCAAGAATCAAGGATTTTAAAGAATCTGCTGGTTCTTGTAGTCTTGGCAACATTACTTTTCCACCATCACAACAAAGTCCAGGAGCTTCACTTTTCCATTTTTTTGCATTACACTTTGGACATATTTTGTCCATATTACCAATTTGAATATCAGTAAAGCTTAAATAGTCAATATTACTTTGGTAAAAAAAGGCACATCTTGAAGCAAAAGTACGCGGTAAATGCACTACAGTCTGTCTCAATCGACTCATTCTAGTCGCGTCAGTAGTTTTCCTAGAAAGCTTTGTTCGCACTTTAGGCATAATGCACTTTTTAGATTTTTAGAATTTAGATAGCGATTCCGTTCGCGGGCACAAAAAGTACTTACTTTTTATTACAAACACATAAAATGAGCTTAATTAGTTTTGATATTCTGCTCTGAAAAATAACGGCAAATAAATGTAAACGCATTGCAAGAAAATAGTAAAAAAAAATAAAAGGCAAAACTAAGATAAACTCAAACCAAACATAACATCTCTGCAGCATGGTAATGTTTTGTTGTTGTTTTTAATGTTGTTTTTTGCTTGCCTCTGTCTTTTTTTCACGTCACCACGCATAGCGTACGACAAAAAATAACAAAAACAAAATACATTGCCATTCTCTGTTGCTATCCATAGCACACACACGTTCGGCCATATGTAGGCAAAACAAAAACAAATCACATTGCTATTCTCAGCAAAGCAATACTCACTGTAGGATGGGAGAGTAAAATATTGGCAGGAGTTTTCCTAGAAAGCTTTGTTCGCACTTTAGGCATAATGCACTTTTTAGATTTTTAGAATTTAGTAACGATTCCGTTCGCGGGCACAAAAAGTACTTACTTTTTATTACAAACACATAAAATGAGCTTAATTAGTTTTGATATTCTGCTCTGAAAAATAACGGCAAATAAATGTAAACGCATTGCAAGAAAATAGTAAAAAAAATAAAAGGCAAAACTAAGATAAACTCAAACCAAACATAACATCTCTGCAGCATGGTAATGTTTTGTTGTTGTTTTTAATATTGTTTTTTGCTTGCCTCTGTCTTTTTTTCACGTCACCACGCATAGCGTACGACAAAAAAAACAAAAACAAAATACATTGCCATTCTCTGTTGCTATCCATAGCACACACACGCTCGGCCATATGTAGGCAAAACAAAAACAAATCACATTGCTATTCTCAGCAAAGCAATACTCACTGTAGGATGGGAGAGTAAAATATTGGAACACTCGCATCGTGTCGATGTGCCGCACACTGCTTTATTTTTCACTACCACAACTACAATTTTTATACGCTATGAGTCGTTCATGTCCGTTTGTGCTTGCAATAATTTACAATTTCTATACCTTTAACATTCCTACAAATGATTGTATTCCCATAGATCCCTTTGATTTCAGTTACTTTATTTTCTTTTAGAATACAAATCCTATTTTCGATAGAGTTCTTTACAAATATCAAATCAATTTCACATTGTGTTAATTTATTATATTCATATTTTGTTTTATTAATTTCTAGTAGTTGGTCATCAATGATTACCTCCAATTTATTCTTGTTATTAATTTATAGTCTACTAAATTATATTGATTGGGAATTTCTAAGAATTAAATAATTAATGTGATCGTATTTTAACAGACCAGTTTTCATATGGCTTAGACTGTAAAAGTTTTGTATTGTAGTCTATTATTCTAAAAGTCTGGCGTATTTCATTTGTATTTATAATGTGTAATATTCTTTTAGCGTCCTGTATTATTTCTGTATGTCCCATATAAAAAGTCACTGTTATGTATTTTATATTTATTTTAATTATTTGTACACTTAAAGCTTTTAGAATACTTAATTTATTTTACTTTCACATATTTACACGTAATTATATTCCATGCGTTCACCCACATAACCTATGTCTCACGTTTATAAGAGCATGTCCAATCTGGTGTGGTAATAGAGTACCACTTACTAGAGCGGTGATATTTCGCTATCTGGTGGCACATAGTAGACTCTCCACCACTTGAAGAAGAACTACAAAAAAATTACACTTTACAAGTTTAATCTTTCTACAGGACGTCTTTCCCGTTTTGACCGTCTTAGTTCTGGTACCGGATCACACATTAGTTGATTCCTGGCAACAGTTGGTGACTCTTCGCGAAGTTTGTACTCTACTCTTCGTTTTCGTCCTTCTTGCAGGGGTAGCAGGTGCATCTCCTTTACCACATATATGAGGTAATATGAGGTAATTCTATCTGCCCTGGCTCACTCGGTGAGGTATCCATTGAAGGAGGAGGAGCTTGCTGTTCGCTGGGATTTTCAACTGGAAGCAGGGACCACGGTCGTGCAGCAGAGACTGCTGGAGTAATATCAACTTCTGTTTTTCGGGCTTGATTGATGTGTCGTTGAATAACATATCCATGGTCCAATTCGACAAGATTCCGTAACTTTCCCAATCGTTCTACGACAGTGCTGAACCTCCACAATGCAGATCCCGAATAATTACGAGGTTGTATTCGATCTCCACGCTGAAGACATCCATATTTTTGTGCCATGTTAGGCACAGACGGCAACATGTCTATTGGCATAATTAAGTGAAGGCGGGTGCGTAGCTGTTCGTTCAAGTATAATTCGGCTGGAGTCTTGCCATCACCAAGAGGAGTCGTTCGATATTTAAAGAGAAAAACATTAAATTTATCCTTGATACTCCCAGGTTCATCTGCCATCGGTTTTAGCTTTTGCTTAAACCTTTGGACAGCACGTTCTGCGAGCCCATTCGTTCCTGAGTAATTTGGTGGAATTAAACGTTGTTCACTGCTATTCTTTTGGAAAAATTCCGTGAATTCTTGAGATATGAATAAAGAAGCATTGTCAGTGACCAGCATACATGGTAATCCGTTGGCGGTTTCGCCGACATGGACATTTCTATCCATTTGGTTTTAGCATCGACAAGAATTAAAAAATGATGATCTCTGAAGGGTCTTCCATAATCTGCATGTTTTCGGTGCCATGGTTTTTCTGGTGTTTGCCAATGGTGTATGGGGGTTTTTCCCGGAACTTTTGAACGAAGTTCTTGCAAGATAGCCGGTCGGAGGGAAGCTGGTACACATACTCTGGTTCCTCTCATGACGATGCATGAATGAATCGTATATTCTGGATTTCGAATTTCTTCGTTGTGAAGTTGCGCGTTTATTATTCCGAGCTGGGGGTCACGATTTGTTTCGTTTCGAATTTGCTTAGCAGTAATTGGTGCTGTATCTGTCATTGTTGATAGAGTGATTTCATTATTTTGAAATGTTTCGGTGCGCGGAAATAACTCACGTTGATTTTTCCGGACGAAATATTCGCTTCAACTCTTTGTTGTCAATGATAAGAGTAAATTTTCGATCGTATAAATAGTGATAAAATCTCTTAAAAGCCCAATAGACAGCAGTAGCTTCCCTATCTAATTGACGGTAGTTGCTCTCACTCCTTGTCAATGACCGCGATCCAAAACTAATAGGCCTCTCTTCTCCATTTTGGATATGCGATAACACCGCAGCAAGCCCTTGTGGACTAGCGTCAGTAGCTACGATGAGTGAAAGGTCCAGATTGTATGTTACTAATACTCTCTTACTTGCAATTTCAGCTTGAATTTTCTTAAAGGAATCTTCACAGGCTTGTGTCCACTTGAATGGAATATTCTTTTGTCGCAGTCGATTTAATGGGTATAACATAGATGAAGCGTCTGGTATAAACCTGGCATAATACAGTGCTAATCATAAGAAAGATCTTACTTCATTTGCATTGTTTGGTCGTGATGCGTTCCACACTGCTTGGACTTTATCTTGTGTTTTCTCAAGCCCCTTCGCATTGACCTGATGTCCCAAATACTTAATGGAGGTTACAAAGAATTTACTCTTGTCTTCGTTCACGTGTAAATTATATTTTCTTAGCTATTCAAGACACTTTATCAGACGGTTTTCACATTGTTCGAGTGTATTTCCTTGAATGAAAATATCATCAAAATAAGCAACAGGACCTTCTTATCCATTATTTTTTATTGGCAGTGTACATCTTATCTATGGTATTAGTCCCACAGAAGGCTCAAATACATCTGAAAATGTTTTATTTTATATCTGTTACAGTTGGCTTTATACCATATTTTTTGTTTCAGTATGCGGTTTACTATCTGATGGGTCCTGCTATTCTACTTTTATTTTGAACTAAATAAATAAACTAGTAAATGGTTGGTTTGTTTTTCCTCTTTCTTGCTTTATTTCATATATTTCACCATTATTATCTTCTTCTTTTTCAATTCCTTTGACAGTTTTATTATTTTTAAATTTAGTTGAAATGCAAACTTTTTCAATATGTCCTCATTTTCCAATACTGTTACATTTAAGTTTGTCCTTAGACCTACAGTCCCTTGCAGTATGATCTTCTTTACCACGACGTAGACAGATATTTTGTAAACTACCATCATCAGTGGTTTTGTTTTTATAATACCTTTCCTTTTGATGATACGGGGTGTTTCCTCCCCCACTTGATGATGGTGTTACATAATTATTTATCTTGTTTACTTTATTCACTTCCGTTCCTGGTGATGTTGCATACATTTTATTTTGCATATTTGCTGCTTCTATATGTAATGCTGTTTCTATTGCTTTTTCGAGGTTAATGTCAGCTTATTTCCGTAATATTTGTTTGCGTATCTTCACATCTTGTAGTCCTCTAATGAACTGTGCTTGAAGTACTGAATTTATTGCTTTTTTACACTCTGGATCTTAACATGTCCAATTTGCAGTTGTCTCTAAGTGCTTGAATTCTGCAATATATTGAGCTATTGAATCATTACTTGAGCGATTGAATCATAAGAACTTATGTCGTTCTGCCTGCACATTTGACAGCGGGCACAACTGTTTTTCTAACAGAATAATTAATTCTTCATATTTTTTCGAGGCGAGGTTCCAAGTTGGCTGCCGAACGGGATGGACGTCAGTTTGGAAAGTGCTCTTGGAATTATCACATTGAATTAACGTGGAAGTGATATTTGGTTTAAGCTAAAAATTTGTGGCAAATAAAATAAACTAGCCAACAAATAATATAAGGATACTATAACAAATTGGAATACAAAAAAAATTTCACTGCAAATACTACAAATGAAATTGAACATATACGCATCGCGAAAACACAAGTTTTAGTGACACAGTGGATGAAGTGTTTTGGTCCAATCAAACAAACTATAAGGGTTCCGGTTTTACCAGCACTATAAACTGGATTTGAACAACATATAGTGCAAAGACAAAAATTCTAAAATAGAAACATTATCGAGTTTAAAACTTCACATTACGGCGAAAATACGAGCAAAAAACAGAAAAAAAACTAACGGAATTAGCAGAACCGGTCTCGAATTTTATTTTCGCTGGTTTTTCTCAAAGTTACACATGCGCGTGTGTAGGTGCCTCCTTTAGAGGGTATCCAAAGCAACCGAGTGCTGCCAGGTCGAGTCAATAAATCAATTTTATCGAAACGTGGTTTTGTTCGGACATACAAAAATTCGGCTATCCAATCAACTCTTCATCAAGTGACTGTAATTCGACGAACTCATCCCTGTCTTCTGGTTACGACTGTGTATTTACAAATCGCAACTTGGCAATCTTACGATTACGTTTACTAGTCGTCAATTGTTGGATTAATCTACCATTACGTTGGATCTGTTCACCATTACATCGGCATAATAACAACAAAACAACAGCAGCATCAACATGGACAACAACGTGGATTAGGATATCGGTTCCGGCTGTGTAGACGTAAGGATATAGCGCCTATCGTGCTCCAATTATAACGTACAAGCTGTATACATACTGTAGAATCCTGTGCAAAAACATTTGAATTCCAAACATATTGTGCTAAACTACACTATAAAATAAAAATAACAGAGTAAACTAAGCCAACAAAACAATTATTCAGTGGATAAAATTCCATAGAAATCTTAGAGGCTACCTGTAAATCGAGTATAGACACAGATTTGTTGACGTCAGTTCAGCGCTACCAACATAACAACTTCATTTACAAGCCTCGTTCACAACTCAGAAGAATCCTTCTAAGGCTAAAAAGTTACGTTCCTCTCCATGCAAGGGACAGTAGCGAAAATGGAAAACCTTCAGTCTCTTTTCGACCAAATGAAAATAGAAATGTCAAAACAAACCGAAGACATCATGACACGAATCGATGAAAAATTAGTCCCCTTCAGAGTTGATGTTCAGGAATTAAGGTCAGAAAATGAGAAATTAAAGGAAAAGTTAAAAAATCTAGAAAAACACAAAAGATCACATAACCTAATTTGATATGGAATAAAAGAAACTGAAAAATCGACCGACAATCTCATCGAAACCACAAAGAAATTTGAAGACGATCTAAACATTACCATAGAAGACGGAGACATAAATACGATCTACAGAATTGGCAAAAGCAACATAGAAAATGGAAAAGACAGGTCAATCCTCCTGGCATTTGTAAACCTCTGGAAGAAAAACTCAATTATGGGGTCTATTCTGGCGAAATTTGCTAAATAGCAGATTTTTCTGCTACGGGCGATAGCAGATTTGGCTCGTAGCAGAGTTTCGATAAGTTGGTATTCTGGCTACCAACTATTTTCGAATCTGCTACGAACTGAATTTCGCAAATTACTTTTAGCCAAATCTGCTATCTTTGACGGTTGAAAGTGTAAACAAAAACTTAAAATTTAATAAAATATAAGTTTAAATGCCTTTTTAGCGTGAAAAATGTGTTAATAGGTGAAAAATTTGTTTTAAATTCATAAATTAAGAGACACTATTGATAAATATTTAATGAAATACAACAGTTTTTTGGTTTGGATTTTGGTAAAATACCCAAATAAGTTTGTTTGTGCAACAAAATATTTAAGGAATTTTAAGAATATCTAGAGCATCAACTCAAGGAATTCAATCAATTTGATAGCAAAAGCTTCAATATAAGCACGAAGATATTTAATTTGGGTGCATTGAGTGAAAGATTTGGTCAATTCGTAATCACCAAAACGGAGGGGGCTCTTTGGATTTTGGAAAAGACGACGGCATAAGGACTACCACAAAAACAAAGTGATCTGATTATGTTTTTGGAATGGAAGACACATAAACCGAGTCGAGCTATATCATGATATTCCACAAAATGACCAACTCAAACCAGAACCAGAAGAAAATGAAGCGACTATTTGATACTACATAGTATATGGATAAATTTGTTAAAAATACAATACTAATACTATATATTTCTCAAAAATAGTTATGGGTATTTGAAAATAAATAACTTTGGAAGAAAATCATATCATATTATGGACATAGTGTTCGTCACGAAGTGGATGCAGACGGATTCCGGCTCAGAGATAGTCTCTGGAGTAGAATTAATTTTCAGCTAGAGATAATCTCTGAACCGGAATCCGTCTGCATCCACATCGTGACGAACACCATGTCCATAATATGATATGATTTGTCTTCCAAAGTTATTTATTTTCAAATACCAATATTTATTTTTGAGAAATATATAGTATTTTTAACTAATTTATCCATATTTCTTTCGCAAGAATTAGAATAGACCCAACAAATGATGAAATATTGAAAATGAATGAATTGTAAACATAAAGAAGGCAAAATAAACAAATTTTGTTCACATATTCCAATTTTTCATCTATTTAATGAAATATAAGTGGAGTAGTTATGATTTTTTCTGTTTTTCGTCTGCAAAAATAGTAAATGTCTTGAAACATGGCAACATATTTAAGGAAAATTTCTTAAAATCTGCAAATTTAACAAAATACATTAAATTTTATCATTTAGGTATGAATTTATATACTTTTCTATATGGGATAGCAGAAAACTTTATCATAAAGGCAGCTAAATTGAGGCTGCTATGATAGCAGATTTTTAACAGAATTATAGCAGATTTTTCTGCTATTTTTACACCTAGAATAGCAATTTAAGTCACTTTCGTTAAGTTACGAAAGGCAACAACAATGCTATGGGAAATAGTAGTTTGTCAAAATAGCAGAATCTGCTATGACCGGCCAGAATAGACCCCAATATCAAACAAATAGAAACAGAAAAATGTGTATGTGTCTGAAGACTACCCGAAAGCAATCCCCGACATGAGAAAGAAACTACAGCCTAAATTGGAAGAAGAAAGGAAGAAAGGAAATTACGCACACTTAAATTATGACAAGTTAGTTGTCAAACAGGGGAAACCAGAAAACGAGAAACGCAAAAGGGAACCGTCAACCTCGCCCAAGCCAAAGTGTTGTGACTCAATAATACTACGGCCGATAAACATCTGGAATGCTGTCTGTGGCCTACATGGGAAAATATCCACACCCCACCCAAATTCCTAACCGTAGATCAAACACACCTAACCCGAGACACATCCCACCATACTTCCACACCACACTAACCCAAGACCCATCCCACCATACTTCCACACCACACTAACCCAAGACCCATCCCACCATACTTCCACACCACACTAACCCGAGATCCATCCCACCATACTTCCTCACCACACTAACCTCAGACATACACCTTACCTTATGATCCTACCGTGACCTGAAAATGAAAATGAAAATGAAAACAAAACAAGTCACCCAGTGACCTAATTTCATAAGTACGAAAGTACTTTCGGTCACTAACCCGTATGGAGGAAATTAAGTATTTTCGACGGAAATTGCCAAACACTCTCGGTCACTTACCTTGGAAATAGCTGACCCAGGTCCATTTCAGGTCGATCACCTGATGAAACGGCAAAAGGGAGTTTTGCTACTTCTGCAACAACGTGAACAATGTGCCCATATGGATCAATCAATATAGTATTGATTAATTGACGAAATCAAAAAAACAGGTGGGGCAGGCAATCATGCTGTAAATAATGAGCCACCAGCAACGAAAGGGCAGTGATGCACTCAACCCGTTCCTGAGTCCTGGCAGCCAACCCGTTCCGGAAGACGTACTAGACACATCCAGCCACAGCAAAGAGTCAACCAGCCCAGTTAAATCAGAAGACTAGACGATTCCAGCCACAGCCGCTAAGAATTAACAAGGAGTCCACCAGCCCCGTAAAACCGAAGCCTAGAGACGTCCAGCCACCTCCAGCGAGAGACTTGAAGGAGCCAACCACCAGCCCAGCTAATATCAAAACAAAAAGGGTAATCCGATCAAGTTATCGGCTACCCAAAGACCTGAACAGCCCTCGAAGGCAGCAGGCATTAACCCAACGCCAAATGAAGATAGCAGAAGAGGACCAGCTTCGAGAAGCCCTAAAGGACCCTACAGCAGGACCGAGACCGATATCCTTGGAGGAATATCGGCGACGACAAGCCGCTAAAGTACCTAAGCCCGAAGCAGTAGCCGATAAATGCCCCCCGAAGAAACCCCGTTCCGGAATCGAGGCCTACTACCAGCGAAAGCTCCAAGAGGCTCAAAGGGAACTGGTTCTGGCGACTACAAAGCAGCAGAAACGCGACGCCAGCGACAGAATCAATAGACTGAAGATGAGCTGCAGGAATTACCGCCACCAGAAAAAGACGGGCAAGGCAGCACTACCGAAGTTAGGTTCTCTAGGGTATAGTTGGGATTAAGTAAATTTGTATAGGATTTAGTAAACAGACAATAAAAAGAGTTGGGAACTTCAATGGGAGTTTGTATACCAAATAAGGTAATTAAATAATAAATCTGGACTTTTGAGAAGAAGAACATTGAAACCCCAAGATAAAGAAAAGGACCCAACATTAATTGGCGCAGCCGCACTTACGAACATACGCACCACAAACCACGACTCAACAAGGCATACGATTTAGACCATTGATTATAAAGAGACTATGGGGAAAAGGCAATAATAAGGAGCACTGTTGAAAATTTATGGCCCACTCAACACCTAAGATACCCTTAAAGATAAGTTTGAAAAGATTCATGAAAAGAATAGATTCATACACGGTGGATGAAACGAGCCCAGAACACGAACCCACCTACTCCACTAAGAGTACAAATACAGAGGAGGAATTGTTCGCAAATGAAGGGGATCAGATTGATGAGAAAGGGAACTCACCAATGCAAACAGAGGATCAAAAAGATCCAACGGAAATAGCCAACACGAATCCGGAAAGACCAGGAGTGGTGCAACTAAGAAACGGGAGAAAATATTATAGGGATCACTCGGATCCAACTGGGAGCAAGGACCAAGAATTAATTAATAAGTTACAAACAGAAACAATCAGTATACACAAAATGGCAAATGTGACTCTAGTTAACAACGTCCTTTGCAACAACGTGCCCATTTTACCCGGAGAAGATAGCCCACGTAAAGAAAGTGAGGTAAATGAATTTGCAAATTGTGCACGCATAGCGTATGACACACTGGTCGATGTACAGGACCAGGTACTATTTGTGAGACTACTGCCCACAAGGCTGAGAGGACGAGCATTGGATGCCGTCCAGTGAGGACTAAGAGACTCATTGGAAAACATAATAGCTACACTGAGGTCAAATTTAATACAAGGGACCTCATACATCACGCTAAATAACCAGTTAAGAAACGTGCAACAATTGCCAACCGAAACACTATGCGGTTATTTTAATCGAGTAAAAGCGTTGATTAATGCTTGTAAAAGAGCCGCGGAAGCACAATACACCAACGGAGATGAAGGACTAAAAACCGAGATCGAGGAAGTGGGCATTCATTGCTTTAAAATTGGAATTCTTAATGCCAATTACAAGTTTTATTTATTACAAGAATCCGAAAATACAGTTGAAGCATTGGGGCGGAAAATAACGAAGCTAGAACAAACAGAACAATGTATGAACGCGGGACCACATGGTCGGCGTGAAATAGGACAACAGGTATCGTTAATAGGGCAAGACATAAACCATAGCATGGATAATCGGGAATCCATCGGATACCAACCGGAACAGTACCGGGACCCACCAAGAAATAGGTTCGAATCCGGAAACTCTAGATACAACCAACCACACCGTCCGAATAATTTCCCTCCACGAAATTATCACCCCAATGGCAACACAGGAAGATATAATAATAACTTCGCTCGAGGAGGACCAGAGAGGCGGCAAGTGAGATGAGAATTTTGTAATAAAATGGGCCACATCATGGACATCATGAATGTCGCACACGGCAAATGACGCCGTTCAAGAGAGAGAGTTGGGAACTTCAATGGAAGTTTGTATACCAAATAAGATAATTGAATAATAAATCTGGACTTTTGAGAAGAAGAACATTGAAACCCCAAGATAAAGAAAAGGACCCAACATTAATTGGCGCAGCCGCCCTTACGAACATACGCACCACAAACCACGAGTCAACAAGGCATACGATTTAGACCTAACGAAGCTAGAACAAACAGAACAATGTATGAACGCGGGACCACATAGTCGGCGTGAAATAGGACAACAGGTATCGTTAATAGGGCAAGACATAAACCATAGCATGGATAATCGGGAATCCATCGGATACCAACCGGAACAGTACCGGGACCCACCAAGAAATAGGTTCGAATCCGGAAACTCTAGATAAAACCAACCACACCGTCCGAATAATTTCCCTCCACGACATTATCACCCCAATGGCAACACAGGAAGATATAATAATAACTTCGCTCGAGGAGGACCAGAGAGGCGGCAAGTGAGATGTGAATTTTGTAATAAAATGGGCCACATCATGGCAGAATGTCGCACACGGCAAATGACGCCGTTCTGCTCCGTATGTAGAACGTACGGGCACACTAACAAAAACTGCCGCTCCCAAAAGCAGCAAAACCAATATCAACAGGGAAATAGAGGCGAACATCAGAGACAAGTATGTTATGTATTTTTCCTCTTTTAGGGAATTCGTGGGTGACCAAGGGGAGGAAAAACTCATAAGACTCTCTCTATATTTACTTCAATACATTTATTTAACTCTTAACTTCTATACATAATTTACTTTTTTTGTTTCTGGCCTGTCGATCCCTTCCGCATCGCTTTCTGCTGCCGGTAGATCTTTCTTTCTTTCTTCAGCCGGTCTATCCTAATGCTGGCTGCGACTCGCGATTCCTTGTCCTGTGATAGGACCCAGACTCGGATGGCCTCCCTTATGTCGCGTCGGAACCGAGCTTCTACCTCAGTCTTCTCTTTCTTCACGGCTAACTGAAGGCTCCTGTCGGGTTGTTGTGACGTCGAGTTCCTCTGCCGGTATTCTTCTATGGAAATGGGGCGAGGACCAGCTCGGGGGTCCTCTAACGCCTCTATCAGTCCAACTTTACTCATTAAAGCCTGGGTTGATGGTCCCGTACTTTTATGGATATTAGTTTTGCTATTTATTTTCAGATTGTTCGTTCTTAGTTGAATTTATTAGCTGTTCTTCTTTATTTATCAATATCTTAGTGGTGATTACTTTTACTGGACTGCATTTATTAGTTTATTAATTATTTCTATTAAACTTGTTACTGTTTTATTTATTTTTATATATATTATTCTTATTAATCAATTATTTATCTTCGAACTGGTATTAGGAGTTTGTATCTTTTACTTTCTATTATTTATGTACTTATTAGGTTTATCATTCTTTATTAATTATTTCCCGGGTTGTAATGGTTTGAATAGTTGCTTTGCTACTGCAGTTTTGCGACGTAATTTGTATAAAGTCCCCCAGCCAAAGAGCCAGTTTGGACTTCGGGTGCTAACCCCTGTCGATGTCTTTGTCCCCCAGCCAAAAAAGCCGGTTTGGACTTGCAAACCACAGTCAGATACAGGTGGCCTCTACCTGTCTTCGCTCACGTTGTCTTCTGGTGGTAGCTTCTCAGTCTCGTGGGCAGCTGATGGTAGCTTCTGGCTTGGTCGTCTTCTAGTTCTGGTAGGTTTCTCGACTTTGAAGATTTTTCGGGCAGCGTCTTCCTTCGCGGTTTTGCCTTGGTTGTAGCGGCTTCTGGGTTTGGGATCGTCAAGCAGCGTCTTCCTTCTTCGGAGGTTCGTCTTAGTCAGACCGGGATCATCAACTGACTTCGGTCCTATGTTGGGTCGGTTTTTATGTAAGTTTTTTTCTGAATGAGCAGCCGATAACCCACCAATACTGCTTAGATCAACGTCTGGTTGCCCATCCCCCTATTGTCAGGTCACATTCCTTTGTTTCATTCGTTGTCATTCACCTGTAAATTGATCTAAACCTTGCATAGTTCAACGTCTGGTTATTGTCAGGTCACATTCTGGAGTTCACTGATTTGTCATTCACCTGAAAGCTCACGTTCTTGATTTCATTAATATGTGATTCACCTGTAATTGCGATTCCATTGCATTTTCCGTGCACCATGCATTCCATACATGTACCGTACCTTCCTAGGCACGTGTCTTTGATTCACCGGTTCGTTTGTTCCCGGGTCCGATTGCATTTGTTACCCGACCGTTGAAACTGCGGAGTCAGCAATTTATGATGACTGGGCACAAGTGTTGGTGTGTTTTCCATTCTGTGGTCATTTTGCCGAGTCAGCATAATTTGGTGACTTGGTGCAAGTTCTGGTGTATTTGTTGATCACGATCGGATCGGGTCGGGTTTCATGTTGAGGTAGGTCAGTTTTATTATTGTTTTCGAAGTTTGTTTACGTCGACTTGGATGAATTTGTTTGTTGGGGATGGTCAAGGTCATTCACAATAGATTTGAGGTATTTTGGGCTATAATAGGCATATTTTCGGGGTGAATTGGGTGTTTTGGGAATATTGGGGTGTATCTAAACCCATTCAGGAATGGTCAGAGACATTTAGGAACACTCAGTGTGTTGGAGTTGTTTGGAGATATTTGCGAGTGTTCGGGAACAGGGGGGGATTTCTTGTATCACAACACTCCTCCCTCCTTTGAAATAGTTCCCACAACTATTTTTTTTTTTTTTGAAATGAGAGCTTGAAGTTTTTTTTTTTTTTTTTTTTTTTTTCTAACTTCTTTATTGGAGATCACCATAATTTATTTTTTATTTTGTTTCTTGGTGTTCAAGATTCTGTTGTTTTTAGGTCGCCTTGTCTCGTCCTTCGGGCGTCTACTCTGCACCGGTCCCTTTGGTTGAGGAGCAGACTGAAATTTGAAAAATGCCGGGTGTAGGAGAATTGGGGGTCCTTCCTTCTGCATTATGTAGGTTGGCTCTGGTTCCCAAGGTGCTTCTACTTCTTCATTTCTCTTCTGTTTTCTGGCTTCGCTCACCTGGAGAGCTTGGAAGTCCCTGGCTAGCTGTTCAAGGATTTCGTCGGACTTGTCCTCTTCGAGGTCTCGGTCTCTCGTGGCTTCGGTCTCGTTGTCTGCGTCGTCCGGTTAATCAATGCCTAGTTCTTCTATCCACTGTGCTGTTTCTTCCAAGATGTCGTCTAGGTTGGCCTGGGTTAAATTGTCTCCCTTTGAATCCATTTTCGCGGGTATACTGTTGATGGGAGGAAGGTTGTTGATTTTGTTGGTGGGTACTTATTACATACATATTTGGTTATGTTATGTTATATTGGTAGGGTTATGGTTTTTTTTTTTTTTTTTTGTATTATTATTTTTATTTTACTTTTGTTTATTTATTTATTTTTTTATTATTATTGTTATTATTGTTATTATTATAATTATTATTATATTTTTTTTTTTTTTTTGTATTATTTTTATAGAGTGTGCTGGTCGGTCGTAGAGGCTCGTTCGGTTCCCAATAATTGTTGTCTTCGTGGTATGCTTATTGGGACTGGAATGATATTTATGTCGGGCGCGGCTCTAGTTCCGACGGTCTCCACATTTTGTTTTCGGCGTTTGCAGACTCTAAGTATCTTGATAGCAGTTATTGTTATCATTATGGTTAGGATGCATCCTGATATAGTGGTAGTGATGTGCATCTGTATTCGGGCATGCCTTGCTTCCTCTTCTTTTACGATTTCGGCTTCCAAGTCTTTTACAGCGTCACTTTGTTCCCTGAAGCGGTCGTTGAATACCATTGGTTGGATTATTTCGATTTCCTTCTTGGTGTTATTCTTTAATTGAGTAGTTTGATAACGAGAGAAATTTATGTGGGGCATAGTATTGATTGATGTGGTTGGTTGAACATGCATGTTATACCGTTCTCCAATTTTGTACGGAAGTATATACCCTGCCAGGTGGTAGGTGCATTTCGCCCTTAGTACTGCTATGCCGAGTCCGGATATTTCTCTTGTATGTTCCGTATTTTCGCATTGTGCTATGAGTGGTGTGGCTTGGTGAAGCCAAAGTAGCCAAGCGTTGTCCCTATGCATAGGCACGATAACGCTCTGGACTTGTTTTAACACTCGAAACGAGCAGCTCCCAATTTTGCCATTGATACCCTTAAACAATTCTTTTAGGCATTCTGTTCTTGTGGGTGTTACTGAGATGGGGTGGTTTCTGTGGCATAGTGTGTGTGTATCATTCAGGTTTGTACATTGGAATCGATAGTCCAATTCACTCATACCAAAATTCAACTGTGATCGACTTGTATTTAAAAAGTATGCTGCTTGCAGTTCGTATATAAAATAGGTGTTGTTATTTGCTGCGATTGGTGTGGTGTACACTCGATTTATGGTGTACTGTTGGGTGTCAGCTAAGGGGATTCGTATTCTTACCAGGAGGCTGTTTTTGTAGGATTCGCAGTCTACCTTAGCTATTTTCTGTAGTGTCGGAAAGTCCATGATAGTCTCCTTTCCGTAATGCGATTTTGTTACGTTAGCGTATAGTTGCTGGAATTGATGTGAGGGGAGCAGTAGTGGACTCAACTCTCGCCTATTCGTTGCCTCCATCATTAGGAACATGTCGGTGGTGTCCAGATAAATTTGCAATAGTTCCTCTACTATTACGAGCATAATTTCACTTATAGCTTCCCGTAGTTGCATTTGGTGTAGATTTGTTGTATATCTGTGGAGTTCGTCCTGCCTTCCTTCATTAATTTGGTTTAGCTTCTGGACCAACTGATTGTACCGTTCGACCATTGCTCTATTTGTCTCATTAGCCGTTTTTAGTGTGGTGTGCATAATGGTAATTTGCTGTTTGGCCAATTGGAAGGTTCGTGTGTTGGTGTTTTCTAGCTCATCGAGTTTTTCGTGGATTTGTGTGGAGTCCTCGTCATCCATTGTTCCGAACAGCTTATTCAGTATCCGGCCTCCTAAGTTTATCAAGCCTCTCTTAATTCTATTGTGGTTTTTTATGGCCAACTCCACCTTCTCGATGAGTTCCTCTACCTGTTCCGTCCTCTTCTGGAGTGTAATGTTCCACTTGTCGCATAATTCGTCCTCCATACCCTTACATAGTTGTTCGAGGGCTTGTCTGCTTTTCTCGATGTATCGTAACTGTAATTCCCATTGTGGCGTGCTAATCCGTGTTGCGATCGTCCAGTAATCATGGTAGGTTTTTGCTACTCCTATTGGTTCGAATACCAGACCTTGTCCTGCCAGCGTGTGTATCTCCATTGGTTGCTGTATGGTGTCGACCGTGTTTCCTAATGCAATGTTGGGCATTACGTTGATGATGTGTAGGACTTCCATTATTAATATGAGCCGGCGATAGAGGGATGCCCTAAATAGAGAAGTTATTAGTAGAAGAGTTTAAGACGGTTGTTATGGAATCTTCTTTTCTTATTTCCTATTTGGATCGTAGTGTTCACTGGACTATTCAGTGATACTACTTTAAAAGGACCTAACCAATATTGAGCTAGTTTATTCTTTCTAGCCCCATTTCGTAGAAGTACTTGGTCACCCACATGTAATTTTATCGGGCACGTTTTTTGGTCGTAGTATTCTTTGGCATGTAATTTACTCTCCTGTATATTGCGTCTCGCGATCTGGTAAGCTTTCTGAAGTTTATTCCGGAGGTTGAGATAATAATTTTCATGGTCGTATACAGGTTGTGGTTCTTTTCGTAAATTGTTCGGGAGAGGTGCCGAAAACCCGTATAAGCAGTCCATGGGTGTTAGCTTTGTTGTTGTATGAATACTATTGTTCCGTACGAACATTGCTGCCCGAAGGTGTTCGTCCCAATCGGTTTGGTTTTCATCCACGAAATTTCTAAGGTAGTCCGCCAGGGGTCTGTGGGATCTTTCCAGGGTTCCATTCGTTTGTGGATGGTACGGTGTCGTCTCTATTTTTTGAATTTTTAATAACTTACATACTTGTCGGAACATCTCTGAAGTAAAATTTTCTCCCTGGTCCGTGACCAACTTTTTTGGGATTCTATACCGACTTATTATTTCATCCACGAATGCCTGTGCTACCGATTTGGCTTCCATGTTTTCCAATGGTACCACATCCATGAACCTAGTTAGGTCGTCTTCGAAACTGAGTATGTATTTGTTTCCCTTGATTGTTTCTGGTAGGGGACCGACGATATCCATATAGATTTTATCGAAAGGAAGATTCGCAGTGTCTGTCAGTACCATGGGTTCCTTGTGTTCTTTCGTGCGTTTGTTTATTTGGCATTTTTTGCATCGTTTTATATACTTAGTTATGTCCCTCAACATCCCTTTCCAGTAGTACTCCCGTTTCAAGCGATGATATGTTTTATACACCCCTTGGTGTCCGCCCAGTGGCGCATCGTGGCAGTCTGATAAGATGGTCTTAATGTCTTGGGGATCTGTCAATACTCTTTTAGGGTGTACCTGGCTATTTTCTGGGGCTTCTCGTTCTTCGGGCTCGATGTGTTTGTCTTTGTTTGCCTCTGGTGGTGGTTCCCCTACAGATACTGGGTCTGCATTGTTTTCTCTGGCTTCTAGTTCCTTAGCTTTTTGACGCGTTATCGCCATAACGTCATAGGGTATTCTGCTTAGCGCGTCGGCGTTATTGTTTTTCCTTCCCTCTTTATACTGAATGTCGAAAGTATAATCGGACAATTTGTGCCAGAGTCGCAATATCCGACTGGTTGGATCCTTGATTCTTACCGCACCCTTTAATGGTTTGTGGTCCGTGAAAACCGTGAAAGGTCTTCCATACAAATAGCTCCTATAGTTCTTTACTGCCCAAACAATTACTAGAAGCTCCCTTTCAATGGTTGAGTAATTCCTCTCAGCTGGGTTAAGGGTTCGGCTAGCATAGGCGATTGGCTTTTCTTCGTTATGTGGCCCTTGTGCGAGTACCGCTCCCAATGCCTCTCCACTAGCATCCGTGTAAAGTTTAAAAGGTTCATCGAAGTTTGGGTATCTTAGTACCGGTGGTGAAATTAATTTGTCTTTTAACGTTTGGAATGCCTTACTGCAGTTCTCATCCCAGATAAATTTCTCATTCTTTCGCAGCAGTTTGTTGATGGGTGCTGCGATTTTGGAGAATCCTTCTATAAATTTCCTATAATAATTGGCCAATCCGAGAAACGATTGTACCTGTCGGATTGTTTTCGGAGTCGGAAATTCTCTTACGCTTTTAACTAAACTCGGGTCCGGTGGCACACCTTCGGTACCACATTTATGTCCCAGATACACTATTTCTCTTTTCAAGAAATTGCATTTTTCTGCATTTAGTTTTAGTTGATGTACCCTTAGTCTTTCCATTATGGATCGTAATTTCCTTTGATGATCCACGAGGTTTTTACCATATATTACAATGTCGTCTAAGTACACGAAGCAATGCAACCCTTGCAATCCGGTTAACACATGGTTCATTAATCGTTGGAAAGTCGCTGGTGCCCCTTTTAGCCCAAATGGCATTCTCTTGAACGCATAATGACCATAGGGTGTACTGAATGCCGTTTTATCCCGATCTTCCGTTTTCATGGCGATCTGGTGATAGCCACTAGCGAGATCGAGAAAAGAAAAGTAGCGCGAGTTCCCTAGCTGGTCCAGAATATCTTCTATCCTGGGCAGGGGGTAAGAGTCGCCTTCTGTCACTTCATTCAACTTTCGATAGTCTACTACTATTCTCCAGCGCTTCTGGCCGTCAGGTCCAGGTTTTTTGGGAACTACCAACAGTGGGGCGTTCCACTGACTCCAGCTGGGCTCAACGATATCATCTTTTAATAACCGGTTTATTTCTTCCGTGATGACTTGTTTTTGTGTTTCTGGTAACCGGTACATTTTGCATTTAATCGGGGGTTGATCCTCTTTTGTTCGTATCTCGTGATTTACGCTCGTCGTGTAACTCAGTTTTTCCCCAGGTAAATGAAATACGTCCTGGAACTCCTTAATAGTCTCGGTTATTGCTTCTTCCTCTTCTTTATTCAACTCTTCCCCTATATTTACTATCTTCATTATTTCTTCCAATCTTGTTTCCTTAGTTGTGGTGTCTTTCAGTATACCATAGTTTTCCTTGACTTGATACGTATTTTCTACTGCCGGCTCCATATTAAATTCGTTAATATCTTCCATAGTTACTGCTAGTTCCTTTAGTGTAACTTCGTAATTATTGACATTCAATATGCTTATCTTAACTTTTCCTTCTATAGGTAGAACGAGAGCGTTGCTTACATAAACTCCTTGTTCGAGCTCTGTACCTTTGACTATATATTCCCCTTTGATCTGGACTGTCAACTCTATAACTTTCACCGTTCTAGGTTCAATTTTAATGGATCTTTGTTCCACTATTTCTATCTGTTCCCTCTCGTATCCTAAGTGGTTATTTCCTTTGCCAAGCTCTTGTTGCTGGTCTGAGGTGCAATCACCTACCGTAACATGCGAGTTCCGGAGATCTAGGTGATGATTGTGTTCCCTTACTGCATTTTCTTCACCTAGTGGGACGTGCGAGGCCCTCTTATCCAGGTGGTAATTATTTTCTCCTAGAGTCATGCCCTCACCCAAAACCCCCTGGATGTGGTAGTAATACAAGCCATGAACCAGACTTTTCTACTACCACACCCTTAGCATCAGAGGGCCGGTTGCCACATCGAAGAATATGAAATTTCATACGAGAAATGAAATTTTCATTGCGGGAATTTTGAAAAACGCAAATATTTTATACTAAAATCACTTTGTTATTCATTTTATGATATTTTTTATATACAAAAATGAATACAATTATATAGAAATAAATATTAAAATATAATTATGTACAGAAAAGTGGAATAAAATTAAATTATATAGGAAAAAAAATTCACATATATAAAAATTGAATGAGAAAATTGCGTTATTTACAAATTAATAAAACAAAAACCAAATATACGATATATAAAACAATAACAAGGGAAATCAACAAAAAATAATAAAAAAAATTAAAATTATAAAATATATATATGAAATCTTAACAATTTTTGTACCTGAAAAATTAAATAAAACACCACTTGTTATTCTATTTCAAGTTTTCCTTATTATAAAAAATTGAAATTTACATAAATCATTTTTAACATGTTACATTTATAAACGTTTTATTTAAATTGTTACATATTTTCACAAGTTCAGCATATAAAAACAATTTTTTTTTAGCAATTTATATATTGCCATAATTTACTTTATATTCAAACCATCACAATAAATTGTTATTTTATTATTTTTTATTATGCCATTATTAATAAAAATATTATTTCACTATTTTAGAATCACAAACACTAACTTTAATAAATATTTGCGTTTGTTTACCGACAAAACAACAAACGTCAAAATTTATATCGCCGACAAAATCCGATTTTGTGCGCGTTTGGCGGATTTTTCGATTTAGAATTTGTTTTATATTAATTACAAATACTTTAACAATAGCACTCATCATAAATTTTATCTGAAATAACCACTTTAAACACTTAAATTACATGAAATTCGCGGGCGAAATAAAAAACGCGATGAATTTCTCGTACTTCATTACGCGGAATATCGAGAGACGACGGCCCTTACACACACATAAGCAAAATCTGCTTCATGGCTTGTCAAGACCACTACATCCAGGGGGTTTTGCCTCACCTACCGGAACGTGCGAGTTCCATTTATCTAGGTGGTGGTTGATTTGTTCATGACTTCCGCTCGTGGTGGTGGGGTCAAGTGTCCGCGCGACGGACGCTTGTTGGTGTTGTGGTTCCACCTTGAAGAATACTGCTAAATCCTCTAGTGCTTCTGTGTCTTCGGTTGACGGTAATAAGACTTTGTCCTGTCCGTTGTTGGCCTCCATGTGCGAGACTTCGATATATTCCGCAGTTTGCGAGCCGCGGTCATTAAAGTGTTTATCTTCGATGGGGGTTTCACGTTGGCCATTCTTTTCGTCCTTTTCTATTACGTCAACGAAACGCATATGTTCACTGTTTTGGGGGCTTTGCGAGTGTTCAAACGGAATTTTAATTACTTCACTTTCGTTGCTCGATGGAAATACTAGTGTTTTAGTTGGACCTTCGACGTTGCAATGTTTGGAAACAAAGTCGTTTCCTATTATTCCCGCTATATCTTGGGCGCTTATTTTCTGTATCACTTGGAATTCACAGGAGTATATTTGGTTTAGTTCTATTCTCCCTGCTATTTTGCCTTCTGAAAGTATTTCACCAGATATCGTGTTGAGTGTAACTTTTTCTTCTTTATTTATGCTGCTTAACATTTGGTTTTTTATTTCTTGCTCCTTTATGAGACTTATCTCCGATCCCGTATCTATTATGAATTTTGCATCTTTGTTTTTGGCTATATCTATTGGCAGTTTTACTATTGGTAGCGTCGTTGATGAGTCGCACCATTTGTTATTGTCTTCTATTGACGACTCGAGGTGCGTTCGGTCGCCTCGGAGTTTTCCGAGTGCTTAATTTTCTCTTCCATTTGCCTCCTTTCCCATCTTTCCCGTAGGAAACATCTATCCTCTGAGTGATCGGTGGCCAGGTAAAATTGACATTCATTTGTGCCCCTACTTGTTGTTGTCTGGTTTACTTGCCTTTGATGTTGTGCGCCCCTATTCCCCTGGTTTTGTGATGTAGGGTGTCTGTTTTGAGAGCAATTCTGATTGGTATGCCCGTAAGTTTTGCATACGGAACAGAACGGAGTCATTTGTCTAGTTCGACACTCTGACATGATATGTCCTATTCTATTGCAAAAGTGGCACCGGCGTCGTTCCGGTCTGTCGCGGGGCGTGTTGTAATTTGCCGTGTTTCGTGGTGTTGGGGGATCCCTTGAGTTAAACGGTTGTCTATTTTGGTTTTGGTAGTTGCCCCTGCTTCGTTCATACGGCTGGTCCCATCTACCTCTGTTGTTTGTGGTTTGGTAGGCTTGGTGCTGGTTATAGTTTTGTCTGTCTATATTTTGCTCTGACATCGGCGTTTGATTTGTTTGGTTGTACTGATAGGTTGTTTCCTGTTGCATGTACTGCTCGGTTTGCTCAAGTCTTAAAATTTTCTTTCCTAATGCTTCTAAGGAATTGTCCGAGTCTTGCAATAGGTAGAACTTATGGTTGGCATTTATGATACCTATCTTCAAGCAATGGAGCCCTACCTCCTCTATTTCTGTCTTTAGTCCTTCTCCTCCATCTGCGTACTGTATTTCTGCAGCAGACTTACATGCATTAATTAGGGACTTTACACGATTGAAGTAGCCATATAAGGTCTCTGTAGGTAACTGTCGTACATTGCGTAGCTGGTTGTTTAATGTTATGTACGGGGCCTTGGGCTAAGTTCGACCTCAGTGTATTTGTAATGTCTTCCAGCGTGTCTCTTGTTCCTGATTGGACAGCTTCTAAAGCTCTTCCTCTTAAACGTGTGGGTAGGAGCTTTACAAACAGGGTTCTATCGGGTATTTCAGTGAGTGTTTCATAAGCTAATCGAGCACAGTTTATGAATTCACTCAATTCATTTTCTCTTCGTGGACTATCCTCCCCTGATAATATGGGAACATTGTTGGATAACATACTATTGACTAATGTGATGTTCGCCATTTTATTTGTTGTTGTATTATTCTTAAGGTGATTGTCTGTACTTGGGCTTTTGGTGGTTACTTGATCACTCTCAGAAATAAGTCTGTTGTATCTTTTTCCGCTTCTAAGTTGCACCGTTTCTAAGGGATCTATCCTGGGTGTCTCACTCGTTTCTTGGTTTTCCTGTTTTTCTGTTTGGGTTGGTTTGTGCACACTCTTGCTGGTTCCTGGTGTTTGTTTTGCGTTCGATGTTTCTTCCTCCTGGTCTGATTGGGCTTCTTGCATATATGGTAGTTCACTATTATTTATTTCCAAGGTTTGATCGTTATTGATTGATGGGTCTTGTGGGTTCACTTCCTTGTTTACGGTGAACACTTCGTCGTTACCGCTGTCTTGAGTGGTTGAGAATTCAGGTTCTGGATTTTCGAATGTGAAGGAGTCTATTTTCTCTATCAGACTTTCGAGTCTTTTATTCAGTGGTAGTTTTGGTGTAGATGTTGCCATATATCTACCCAAAATCTCTTTTACGAATATTTTTCCCCTCTCTCGTTTTGAACTTTATTTCTTTATATTTGCTCTTTTCCTTATGTTTTTAATTTTGTACTATGGCCCTTTTGTGTGGTGCGGGTTCGTGTGTGCGGCTGCGCCAAAAATGTTATGTATTTTTCCTCTTTTAGGGAATCGTGGGTGACCAAGGGTATTAAAATTCAATATTTCTCTGTTATTTGTACATTTATTTATTGACTCTTATACATAAATTACTTTTGGTTTCCATTCTTTGCCAACATCTTCTTCTGCTTAAACTTCTGGTTTCTGTAGTTGCGCCGGTCCTGTTTCAACTGGTCAATCTTTCTGCTAGCGGCTATGCGCGCCTCCTTGTTAGGGGATAGCACCCAGCTCCTGATAGCCTCTTTGATTTCTCGACGGAATCGAGCCTCTACGCCTGTCTTCTCCTTCTTTTGTGGTTGTCCTGGAGCCTCGATGAATTGATGGGGCGCTGGATTTCGCCGTCGATACTCGTCCAGCGATATTGGACGCGGACCAGCCCGGGGATCTTTGAGTGCCTCTTCCAGTCCAATCTCCTTCATTCAGACCTGTTCGGTGATACTCTAGTGACTTGGTGTTGCGTTAGCTACCCCTTTTACAGATATTATTTTCGCGTTTTATTAGGGAAGTAGTTTGGTTATTGATTAATACCGGATTGCTATATTATTAAATTACTCTTTTATTATAATATTGTTATATGTTAGTTTTTATTTTTATTACGATGTTTTTGTATTAATTTTATTTATTTATTAGTTTGACGTATTATTGCTTTGATTTAAGTGATTGTTATTTAACCGTATTAAATTCGCCCTCCAGCCCAGGAGCCGGTTTGAGCACAAGGTGTTAGGTCGGAAACCTGTCCACCGATTTTTTTATGGTTTATTTTTACTTGATGCTTCCCACAGGCTTTCATGGGCCAACGGCGTTCTCAGGGGTCCTCCGGGGTCTTCGGAGTCTTCTGTGTCTTTGGGAGTCTTCGGCGTCCTCGGTGTCTTCAGAGGTCTTCGGTGTCTTCGGCGTCTTCAGAGGTCTTCGGTGTCTACGGTGTCTTCGGGATCTTCGGCGTCTTCGGGATCTTCCGTGGTCTTCACGTCTTCGGTGTCTTCGGCTTCTGGCGATATAAGTAACGTCATCCTCAGATCGGGCTCCAGAACTGACTTCTTCTGTATTTCGGGTCGGTTTTTATATTATTTTTCTGCTGAATGAGCAGCCGATGACCCGCCAATATTGCCTAGATCAGCGTCTGGTTGATCGTCCATCTACTGTCAGTTCATATTCTTTGTTTAATTGGCCGTTTATGCCATTCACCTGTAATTTCGTGTCATTTACCTGCATTCCAATGCCATTCTCCCGTAGGTTGCACATTCCATTCCATATTTCGTGTCATTTCGCTCGGTCACAATGGAATGTACCTTTTCTAGGCACGTGTCTTCACCTGCAATCAAAACATTTGTAATCGACCAAGTCATTTGGTCCGGGTCTGATTACAGTTGTTGCCCGAACGTTCAATCTGTGGAGTCAGCAATTTATGTTGACTGGCGTAAGTGTTGGTGTACTTTCCATTCTGTGGTCATTTTGCCGATTCAGCATAATTTGCTGACTTGGTGCGAGTTCTGGTGTATTTGTTGATCACGATCGGATCGGGTCGGGTTTCATGTTGAGGTGGGTCAGTTTTATTATTGTTTTCGAAGTCTGTTTACGTCGACTTGGATGAATTTGTTTGTTGGGGATGGTCAAGGTCATTCACAATAGATTTGAGGTATTTTGGGCTATACTAGGCGTATTTTCGGGGTGAATTGGTTGTTTTGGGAATATTTGGGACTATTGGGGTGTATCTAAACCCATTCAGGAATGGTCAGAGACATTTAGGAACACTCAGTGTGTTGGAGTTGTTTGGAGATATTTGCGAGTGTTTGGGAACAGGGGGGGATTTCTTGTATCACAACAAGTAAACCAAACCACCACCAGTGGGGCTAGTAACCCCTGCAATTTTTGTCTGGCCACCGACCACCTAGATGTTTTCTTAAAGCAAGATGGGAGAGAATACAACTAGAAGATAGGATGAAGGACACGGGAAACTCAACGGAGACGATCGAGCGCACCGCGAATCGTCAGTAGAGAGAAACAGGTGCGCGATCATGCCTAATTTGCCTATAATAACCATATCCACAAACATAACAACCCAGAATGCCCCAAAATTTATAATCGACACAGGGTCAGAAATCAGCCTCATAAAGGCAGATGAAGTAAAAGAACAATACTTAAAAGAAGTAAACGCCTTAGATAAGGTAACATTAAATACCATATCCGGGGAAATAGAATCGGAAGGTACCATAATGGCTTACCTAGGCACAGCGCGACCATACCCCTGTAAATTCCACGTGGTAAAGTCTAATAACCCAGCAAACGTGGTTGGAATAATAGGCAACAATTTTGTAGCAGAGAATTGTAATGTAGAGGGACCAGCTAGAAGATTAGTTTTCCCGACAATAGGAGGACAAGAAGCCATAACAATACCTTTTGAGGAAAACCCACGTAGAAGGGCAGACAATAACCGTTTCGTAGACGTAATAGCGACAGGCAGGGCAGACGTCAACCAAGAAAATTCCTTCGAAGGGCACACAAAAAGTCGCAGCTCGCAGCCTACGGCGTGTGAACTGACTTCTCATGATGGAAGGGATGACGTGGTAAAACCAGTTCTATTACAACAAGAAAAAGACAACGGGAAGCAGGACTTGGCAACAGCTCTCGAGACTGTCCAACAAGATGAGGGTGGTCAACAATATGGGAATTCGCACATTCTTATCGAGAGATATAGCCATCATACTCGCAAATATGACGGTCCTAGTAGTCCGAGCCCACACGTGGCGAAAGATAAGGCTTCAGAAAAAGGGCAAAGTAATGACGATAAAACGTCCCCAGTCCAAGATAACGAAAACTACATTACAGTAACGACCCAAGAGGCCATTGAGGTTCCATCCAGAACAATGAATTTTTTTGAAATTCCAACAAATCTACAAGGAGAATATATAATTATCGGGGAAGAAGTCAAACAAGGAGTGTACATTAGTAATGCTTTGGTATCACCAAAAAATAGAAAAATACAATGCAGTATAATGAACATAAATAATCATGAGGAAATAATCCATACGTTTAAACTTTTATTGGAAAAACACAGTGCCCAAGAAAGGGAAGTAGAAAAAGAATATATTATAAAGGAAAAAGAAATCCACAATATACAAAAAGGGGAACCAGAGGAAAACAAGGACACCCAGCAAAGGATAACCAAACTAATGGAAATAGTAGGTACAGAAAAAGATTTGAATGAAGAAGAAAAAGAAGCAATAACAAAAACCATAAAGGAGTTCCAAGATGTGTTCCACCTGCCCGGGGAAAAGTTAGGTCATACAGCGACTGTACGACATGAAATACGGACAAAACCGGAACAAGTGCCGATAATATGTAAAATGTACAGACTCCCCGAAACTCAAAAGCAAATAATAAACGACGAGATAGATCGACTCCTGAAGGATGACATTGTTGAGCCTAGCTGGAGCCAGTGGAACGCCCCCTTACTAGTGGTTCCCAAGAAACCGGGGCCCTCTGGCGAGAAAAAATGGAGAATAGTAGTAGACTACTGAAAACTTAACGAGGTAACGGAGGGGGACGCATACCCACTGCCGAGAATAGAGGATATTCTGGACCAGTTAGGGAATGCCCGTTATTTTTCGGTATTAGATCTCGCCAGTGGTTACCACCAAATATCTATGAAGGCGGAGGACCGGGACAAAACAGCTTTCAGTACCCCGTACGGGCATTACGCGTTTAAAAGAATGCCGTTTGGTTTAAAGGGAGCCCCGGCAACGTTCCAGCGTCTGATGAATCATGTGTTGACGGGACTACAGGGACTACGTTGTTTCGTGTACCTAGATGATATAGTCACCTATGGTAGAAACCTCAACGATCATCAGCGGAAAATACGAGAAATACTACAGAGGTTAAGGGAACATCGCTTAAAACTAAACCCAGAGAAATACAATTTCCTGAAGAGGGAGATAATATATCTGGGACACAAATGCGGGACTGAAGGAGTCGCGCCCGATCCTAGTTTAGTCAGAAGCGTACAAGAATTTCCGACCCCGACAACGGTGAGACAGGTGCAATCGTTTTTGGGTTCGGCAAACTACTACCGGAAGTTCATTAAGGGTTTCTCAAAAATCGCAGCCCCGATCAACAAGTTGTTAAGAAAAGACATAAAGTTCCATTGGGATGAACAATGTACGCAAGCGTTCAACACTCTGAAAGAAAAACTAATTACACCACCAGTACTGCGGTATCCAAATTTCGATGAGCCGTTTAAATTGTACACCGATTCCAGCGGGGAAGCGCTGGGAGCAGTCTTGGCGCAAGGACCCGAAAATAACGAAAAACCGATTGCCTACGCCAGTCGAGCACTAAATAATGCGGAACGAAATTATTCCACGATTGAACGCGAACTGCTCGCGATTGTATGGGCTGTGAAAAACTACCGGAGTTACCTGTACGGAAGGCCTTTCACTGTCTTCACTGACCATAAACCATTGTGCGGGGCCATACGTATAAAAGATCCCACTAGTAGAATATTGAGGTTATGGCACAAGCTGTCAGATTACACTTTTGATATTCAATATAAGGAAGGGAGGAAAAACGGCAACGCCGATGCCTTAAGCCGAATCCCGTATAAATTCTTAGTGGTAACGCGGAGACAAGCCAGAGAAATGGAAACAAACACTATTCCAACGGATCCAGCGAACAATGTGGTACAAACGAACCCAGCAGAGAAGAAAACGCCGCCGCTATCCAGTACCAGAAATGAATCGCGACAACAATCAGGGGAAGAACAAAAAAGGGTATTAACGGACCCGAACGAAATCAAGATGATACTAGCCGACTGTCATGACGCACCATTTGGGGGACACCAGGGGATCCAAAAGACGTATCAACGTTTAAAGCGTGAATTCTATTGGAAAGGAATGAAGAAGGATGTAGTGAATTACGTAAAACGCTGCAAAAAGTGCCAAACCAACAAACGAAGCAGAGAGCACAAGGAACCTCTGGTTATTACCGACACCGTAGAATTACCTTTCGATAAGGTATACCTAGACATCGTAGGGCCATTGCCGGAAACAGTGAACGGAAATAAATATATCTTAAGCTTTGAAGATGATTAAACAAGGTTTATGGACGTGGTACCACTCACGAGTGTAGGAGCAAAAACAGTCGCACAAGCATTTGTGGGCGAGATAATTAGTCGATACCGAATTCCGAGAAAATTGATCACTGACCGAGATGACTTCGGAGATGTTCCGTCATGTGAGCAAATTGTTTAAAATCCATAAACTGGAGACAACAGCTTATCACCCTCAAACGAACGGTGCCCTGGAACGATCGCATAGACCTTTAATGGATTATCTAAGAAGTGTCGTTGACGAGAACCAGACGAACTGGGATGAACATTTGCGTGCAGCAATGTTTGTGCGAAATAATAATGTCCATACTGCAACAAAGTTAACCCCCATGGACTGCCTATATGGGTTTTCGGCCCCCCTACCCAATAATCTAAAAAGACAGCCACAGCCTATATATGATCACGAGAATTACTATTTGAAATTGCGAAATAAACTCTAGAAGACCTACCAAATCGCAAAGGAGAACATAGAGAAAAACAGAGCCATCTCAAAGGAATACTACGACCAAAAGACACACCCACTCAAAGTGCACGTGGGAGATGAGGTGCTCCTCAAGAATGCGGCGCGAAAGAATAAACTTACGCAATTTTGGTTAGGACCATTTAAGGTTTTAGCGATAAATAGCCCAGTGAACACGACAATACAGATGGGCAACAAAAAACGAAGGGTCCATAACAACCGATTAAAGTTGTTCAACTGACACCACAATAAGTTCACTTCATCGTTTCAGGATAAACATGCTGCTCCACATTTGTTTGATGGTCACAATAAGTACAGCCCAAACGCCAGTTGAAATACACCCCCTCAAGTTACGAGGGGTGGTATTCGAACCAATTGGATCAGCCCAAATTTATCAGGATCACTGCACTGTGCTGACGCGTATCACGAAACCAACTTGGGAATCTTCGTTGAAATACCTAGAAGAAAGCCAAAAGGCACTCGCCCGACTATGCGACACCCAAAAGGAGTTCACCTTCATCTTCGGAGGCGACATGTGCCATCACTGGACCTACGTTCTCCAAGAACGAACTAACCAAATCACCGAGCTCATAGAAAAGATAGAGCTAACAATGAACCTCAAACACCGAACTAAACAAGGTCTCATTAATTTCGGGGGGAGAGCAATGAAGACACTGTTCGGCACTATGGATGATGATGATTTCGAGCAAATACACAAAAAATTGGAGGAACTAGAAAATGAGAACCGCCAAAATCTGGACCTGGCCAGACAACAGGTCTCAGTCGCGCGCTCAAGCCTCAAAACGATGAATGAAACAAACCTAGAGATGACTCGACGATACAACCAATTGGTGCGGAAGATTAATGAAATAAGTAACAGGGAGCACAATGAAACACAAAAATACACGGAAGAAATGAGAAGCATGCAGAGGAGAACAGATATAAATGAAATCATGATACTAGTATTAGGAGAATTGCAGCAAATATACCTCGATGTGACTGACCTATTCATCATAACCAAAACCATTAACAAGAAGGAGTTGAGCCCCCTGCTTATACCCTCCCACCAATTCCGTGAGCTGTACAATAACGTTACCAAAATATATTACGGGAAGGAGACCAACATAGACTTCCCCATTTTACAACGAATCACTAAAGTCGATTGTCAATTCAACGAACTAGGAATACTAGTTCAAATACGGATACCCCTAGTAAACGCAGTACGGTACACTACAAACCGAGTATACACCACGCCCGTACCTACCAATCATAGTACATTCTTCCTGTATGACGTGGACGTGGAATATTATATGAACACGAGCATCTCTCAACTAAGTTTCGGTATGAATGAACTGGACTACCGATTCCAATGCATCACCATAAACGAAACATACGTAATCTGTCATCGGAATCAACCAACCCGAACGCATCCCACAAGAACAAATTGCCTTACGGAATTATTAAGAGAGACAAATGGACAAACTGATGTTTGCACTTTTCGCATAATGGAAAAAGCTAAGAACATGATCATACCCATGCATCAGGAGAATGCTTGGCTGTACTGGCTACAAGGAACCACACCACTAGTTGCTCAATGCGATACTATGGAATACACGGAGCTACTTCAGGGCCTCGGAATAGTCATGTTGAAGGAAAAATGCGTGTACCATCTAGCTGGGTTTACACTACCCTACACGACCGATAGTGTACACACTATGAAAATATACCAGCCAGAAGAAGATCCAGTACCAGCAATCGATTTTTCTCGCTACAAACCCCCAAAACGGGAAAGTACCGGAAGAACTGGGATAAAAATACTCCACCCAATCACATTCAATGACAACCTAAGAGCTGAAAGCAAAGCCGTGGACAAACTAGAGCAGGAGATAGTGGAAAAATCACGTGAAAAACGAATATCCATACAAAGTAATATCGGTACAACCATATCAAGCTGCCTCCTCGTTTTGGCGATAATATGGATTAGCCTAAAGATTTATGGAAGAAGGCAGGTGGCCCAACAAAGAGCCACCCATAGAAACCGCAGAAAGCCAAGTGTAAACATCATACCGGTACCTATTACGGTACCTAGGCCGGACCAAATCATACAAACAGAGAAGATAAACAATAAAGAAACCCGACAAACAGTACCGCAGCAAACTAACCAACATCGAGAAAAAGAGAAACTAGAATAAGTAGAACCTAAGCTAGAACTAGACATCATACACCTAACAAAAAACTTAATAGAAACAAGGCAACAATTACTAACATCTCAAACTCACATTGGCAGAGAACCAACGCCAGAGGGAATAAAAAGGAGAGACAGCCTCGGACTCGACGATCAAAAGGAATTAGATAACCTCCTAGCAGAAACAGCCGAATGGATCGAGAAACTCGGGATTTTGGACAAAGAAGAAGACAATGACAGCGAAACCGACACACCTAAGACAAATGTTAAGAGAATTGCAAGAGACCACCGAACCCAAGGTAGGACCCGCGGAGAGCACCGAACCCGAGATAACGAAACTCTATATCGAATGCGCGAGGACTGGTATCCGACCCCTCCTGGACCCAAAGTTTTTCAAATTTCGATACCCGGAAAACATGGCCAACAGTGATGAGACAGCGTCACGAGATGTCGTTGAAACAAAACCACCATATACTGGTATAGCAAACATAGGATAGGATTAAAGCAATCAAACATTAAAAATTTTGAAATAGATATATGTACTCAGATAATATGTAACCTTAGGGAATATAACGTATATAATCAAAAAAAAAAAAAAAAAATGTTGTTGGGGAATTAAGAATACATAAAATATATCGACTATTTATTACTATAGACCTAGAGTAGTTGATCCAAATGAAGATGTAACGTTGAAAGAAACCAAAAATAGAACATAAAATTAAATTGTAACTTTAAATTAACTAAGTTGAATCGTTTACCTTACGCCCATGCAGCCAAAATAGTTATTCAAACAAAAAATACTATGTAAAGTCTATACAAAAAAGTACTATGTGAAGATTAATTAAGTTCAACCAATTGTAACAAGTTAGGAATGTAGATCTTTATATAAAAATATATACACCCGACAAACACCTATGGCTGGGGGGAGCTTCTCTAAAGAAGGGAGGAATGTTGTGACTCAAAAATACTACGGCCGATAAACATCTGGAATGCTGTCTGTGGCCTACATGGGAAAATATCCACACTCCACCCAAATTCCTAACCGTAGATCAAACACACCTAACCCGAGACACATCCCACCATACTTCCACACCACACTAACCCAAGACCCATCCCACCATACTTCCACACCACACTAACCCAAGACCCATCCCACCATACTTCCACACCACACTAACCCGAGATTCATCCCACCATACTTCCTCACTACACTAACCTCAGACATACACCTTACCTTATGATCCCACCGTCACCTGAAAATGAAAATGAAAATGAAAACAAAACAAGTCACCCAGTGACCTAATTTCATAAGTACGAAAGTACTTTCGGTCACTAACCCGTATGGAGGAAATTAAGTATTTTCGACGGAAATTGCCAAACACTCTCGGTCACTTACCTTGGAAATAGCTGACCCAGGCCATTTCGGGTCGATCACCTGATGAAACAGCAAAAGGGAGTTTTGCTACTTCTGCAACAACGTGAACAATGTGCCCATATGGATCAATCAATATAGTATTGATTAATTGACGAAATCAAAAAAACAGGTGGGGCAGGCAATCATGCTGTAAATAATGAGCCACCAGCAACGAAAGGGCAGTGATGCACTCAACCCGTTCCTGAGTCCTGGCAGCCAACCCGTTCCGGAAGACGTACTAGACACATCCAGCCACAGCAAAGAGTTAACCAGCCCAGTTAAATCAGAAGACTAGACGATTCCAGCCACAGCCGCTAAGAATTAAGAAGGAGTCCGCCAGCCCCGTAAAACCGAAGCCTAGAGACGTCCAGCCACCTCCAGCGAGAGACTTCAAGGAGCCAACCACCAGCCTAGCTAATATCAAAACAAAAAGGGTAATCCGATCAAGTTATCGGCTACCCAAAGACCTGAACAGCCCTCGAAGGCAGCAGGCATTAACCCAACGCCAAATGAAGATATCAGAAGAGGACCAGCTTCGAGAAGCCCTAAAGGACCCTACAGCAGGACCAAGACCGATATCCTTGGAGGAATATCGGCGACGACAAGCCGCTAAAGTACCTAAGCCCGAAGCAGTAGCCGATAAACGCCCCCCGAAGAAACCCCGTCCCGGAGTCGAGGCCTACTACCAGCGAAAGCTCCAAGAGGCTCAAAGGGAACTGGTTCTGCGACTACAAAGGAGCAGAAACGCGACGCCAGCGACAGAATCAATGGACTGAAGATGAGCCGCAGGAATTACCGCCACCAGAAAAAGACGGGCAAGCCAGCACTACCGAAGTAAGGTTCTCTAGGGTATAGTTGGGTTTAAGTAAATTTGTATAGGATTTAGTAAATAGACAATGATAAGAGTTGGGAACTTCAATGGAAGTTTGTATACCAAATAAAGTAATTGAATAATAAATCTGGACTTTTGAGAAGAAGAACATTGAAACCTTAAGATAAAGAAAAGGACCCAACAAAAGGAACGCCCCCGTAAGCAACAAGTGTCAACTTTAACACATCGTCTAAATGCTTTTGATTTAATGAGGAATAGAAGTAACTCTTCGCCTTCGGCCAACTCGCCAGCTGATCAGAACGCATAGGACATTGCCATCAGCCACCGGAACACAATACTCAACAAGCAAGAACTTATAAATAACAGAAACAAAACATTCCCCAACCCGACTTGTCCCCGTGGGGAATCAGACTGCAACCCTCCACTAAATACAGAAACAGATCACGATATAAAACAAACCCTCAAAATTTGCACTTATTATGTAAGACCAGTTGCATCAACAGAACGATTCCTTTAATTTACTAATGCTCTACAACATATCAACTGGGATATTGTAGGTCTCGTAGAAACACGAAAAATGGGATGCACGATCGAAGAACACAACGGATTTATCTCTTGCTACATCGGTGAAACTAAAGGACTACATGGAGTAGGATTTCTGATCAAGAAAAAATATAAAAACAACATTACCAGCTTTATAGGACTCTCAAAAAGAGTTGCACTTTTACAAGTAAAATTCGAATGCTTCTCCTTATGAATAATTCAAACATACTCACCGACAGAGAGATCAACGGAAGAAGAAATTGAAGAATTCTACAAAGACATTGAATATGCTAACACCAAGACCGAAGGAAAGGTCATAGTTATGGGAGACTTCAATGCTAAAATTGGTTGTCCACAAGCAAATTACTACCCAATAATGGGAAAACATGGTTACGGAGTGCGCACCGAAATAGGTGAACGTCTCTTAAGCTACGCCTACCAACACAAATTGTCACTAATGAACTCATTTTTAAAAAGAAGGAGAATCGTAGATGGACATGGATATCGCCTGACCAAAAAAAAAACGAATGAGATTTCATAATGATAAACCAACACAAGCTTTTAACTAATATGGAAGTACTAAGCAAATTCACTTTCTCTTCCGATCACAGATTAGTGAGAGCAACACTACGTCTAAGACATCCAATAAGGAGCAGGAAAACCTACACAACAAAACCTAAAATCCCCAAGACAAAAGCAGAAATCAAAAATTACATCGAAAACCTACGTGCACACACAGAATATATAGAAACAGAATGTACCGACACCCAAACATATTACAGTATCTTGGAAAGAGATATAACTGACAGCTTAAAATGCAAAAACACTACAAAACCTCATCAACATAATATTCTCTCTGAAGACACAGCCCAACTAATAAAAAGGCGCACGGAACTACTACACACAAAGAATAAAACTAAAGAGATGAAAGAAGAACTTTGCAGAATATACAAAGAGGCCAACAGATCAATCCGGTAGGACTAAAACAACCACAGGTATGAGACTATTTCAAGAAACATCGAGAATTTTAGAAGTGCCAAAAAAGCCTATAAAGAACTAACTACATTCAAATCTTGGATTCAGAAACATGAGCACAGTTCACAGGAAACAAAACAAGAAGAGATGTAATAAGCCATGCAACAAGCTTTTACAAAAACTTGTACGGGAAACAAAATAACTCCGAAATGGAAGCGAAAGTAACTCATATAAATATGAGCGACTGCATCAGCCCAATCGAAGACTCCGAAGTTTACGAACAAATCAAAAAGCTGAAGGCTGAGAAGAGTCCCGGACCAGATGGAATATGCAATGAAGCTCTTAAAATAAGAGCACCTATCTTAACTCGCCACTTAACGCAACTATTTAACTGGATACTAGACGAAGAAGAAGTACCAACTCAGTGGAGCATATCAGACATAATCCTGCTCTTTAAATAAGGAAACCCCTTGGACATAGGGAATTACAGACCCATAAGTCTGATGGCAAGTATTTACAAATTATTCTCATCCATAATATTAAAGGGAATATTCGACGACATTGATAAGCAGCAACCAAAGGAACAAGCGGGATTCAGAACAGGCTTTAGTACAATGGACCACACACAGACATTAGAACAGGTTACAGAAAAGTATAGAGAATACAATAGACCCCTGAATGTGGACTTCATTGACTACAGCAAAGCTTTTGATAGTATCAGTCACTGCTCAATCTGGAACGCATAACAATAATCAAACATTAATTCTAAATACAGTGGACTTTCATTAATTCGAAGTTCGATAATTCGAATGTTCCAATAATTCGAATCTCGGTTGTCGCTCGATAATTCGAAGGATTTCTCTCGATAATTCGAATTGGATAATTTGTATGTATTCAAATAGAAACTTTGTTGAAATATTTGCACAATATGATTGGGTTAGGATGCATGATAGTACATTGTATGTATATTGTAGTATATTGGCCAAGAGAAAACCCCGATAAGAAAACCCGTTCCTTCGTACGTCGATAAGGGAACCCAAAGCGAAATTTTCCACGGGGATGTGAGCCAAAATTGAATTCAGTGTGTTTTCCGATTTCGTAAGTGGAACTTGTAGAAATGGCACCACAACCGATACGAGTGAAGTCTTCTTTAAATTTAAAGCAAAAAGTTGAAATTTTGACAAAGTTAGATAAAGGTGTTCGTGGAAGTGTCTTGGCAAAGGAATATAGTGTTGCCGGATCTACAATTTCATACATAAAAGGCAAAAAAAGAGAAATTTTGGCGTGTGTGTCTAATACACAGCAAGATGTGCAGCAAAAGAGATTGCGAAAGCCTGGCTATCCTGAAATGGAAAATGAACTGTACGCATGGTTTCGCGATCAACGAGAACGTAATTGTCCGCTCAATGGTGTGCTTTTGAAAGCTAAAGCAAAGGATTTGTTCACGAAATTGTATCCAGATCGAGATCCGACATCATTTCAGGCAAGTGATGGTTGGTTTCATAAATTCAAAAAGCGCGTCGGTATTCGTTTCCTGAAAATATGCGGCGAAAAATTGGATTGCGATGAGGCAGCAGTTCGGCCATTTCTCAATCGTTTAAACGCCAAAATTGATGAAATGGGACTGAGAAAGGAGCAAGTGTACAATGCTGATGAAACAGGTTTATATTTTCGCCTAATGCCAGTAAACACATACGTTTCCCAGAATGAAAAGTCAGCAGCAGGTAGCAAAAAATCTAAAGAACGAGTCACAATTTTATTGTGTGCAAATGCCACAGGAACACACAAACTGCAGCCATTGGTGATTGGAAAGGCTCGAAAACCACGTTGTTTTAAACATTTCAACAACCCACTTGATTACAACAATTCCAAAAATGCATGGATGACATTACGAATTTTCACACATTGGTTCAACACTTGCTTTGTGAAACAGGTCAGTTTCTTCTTATTTTACATTTTTATGCGCAATGTGTAATGCCAAAAACAAACTTTATAGGTGCGGGCGTTTTGCTGTGAGAACAATTTGCCGAAAAAAGCAATTTTGATTGTTGATAATTGCACTGCCCATGGATCAGCAATCGAACCACTTCAAAGTGATGATAAACATATCATTTGTTACTTTTTGCCACCAAATGTCACCGCAATATTGCAGCCAATGGACCAGGGACCGATCCACATCACGAAATTGCGGTATCGCAATCTGCTATTGTGCAAAGTTATCAGCGAACTGAACACGGACAATTTCAATGGATCCATTGTCGATTTGTTGAAAAAACATACGATCAAGGATACAATTGTTCTTCTGGAAAAGGCATGGGAAGAGATTTCAGCTTCGCTTTTGATGACATCGTGGAATAACGTACTTCGATATGACGATGATGAATTTGAAGCAGAAGACCTGGTACCGCTTTCTCACTTTATGGATTATTCATCGCTAATAGAACGTTTACAACAACTCAATCCCAATGCCAGTTTCACACAAGATGCTATTGAGCAGTGGAACAGAGACATTCTGGACGCAAATGAAATCGATGAACTTGATCTTTCAAAAGAATCGGATGACGATGATACTGAAGAAAATGTTTCTTCTGCTAAGCAAAAAATAGCTCATAGCATCGCATTAGATGGTGTCAACCAATTATTGAAATGGTGTGATGAAAATCGGTCAACAACTTTTGTTTCGGGATTACTGGAATTACGCAACGAAATAGTTGACGCAGCAAAACGTCAACCAAAGAAGCAAACATTATTGAATGACTTTTTTAACAAGCAAACGAATTTAGATTAACTTGCAACTAGACTCTAAAATGTACCACGTATGTATGTACAATACATAAATCAATAAATGCATATTTTTATGGAAACTGACTACTCAACCACAAAATACTCTTTTCGTATTTTTTCTTACAGCTCAATGAGTTCAGTTATGTGACTTTTTTAAGTTTTTACAGTTTAAAAATATTCAAACTGGGCACATTTTTGACAAAACTCACGACACTCACGATAATTCGAATTTTCGATATTTCGATGAGGTCAAAGTCCCTATGGCTTCGAATTAAAGAAAGTCTACTGTACATCAATATCTTGAAATATATTTCTACAAAAAGCACGAGTAGAATAAAATTGGAAAAAAGAGGAGATGAAATAAAAAAAACAACCCAAAGGCGCAGTCAAGGTCCGCGCCGTATATTTTCCGTGAAAACGTCGGGATAAAATTATCATAAGTGTTTCTCATTAGTATGTACTTAAAGCAATCTCTTTAATACAATGTTTGTATAGAGAAGTACGCTGACAGAATAGGTAAATCACAAGTTTATTATTTAACGACGTTTTTTTCATTTCTTTTTCGATGCTGCTGTAGCCCTGATACTTAATCGGCACTGGGAATTTTAGGTTTGTAAAATTCGTTTTGGTGTAAACCTTCTTTGATTTGCGTTTTATTCAATTCCACGCATATTTATGACACGTACAAAACGATATTTTCAATTTTTCTCAGTTTTCAATTTAATACCGATTTTTACTTAATATGTTTATTGCTCTACTTTAGATCCTAGTAGCTCTTTTAAAGTTCTCTGCAATGGCAAACAAATCTTCGTCCTAACGCGTTGTCACGCTACATTAATTTATAGTTTTACCAACGTTAATGAACAACAATCTCGCGTAGGCGCTTACACTAGTCCGATGACTTCACGGGCAAAACAATCGCTGCACGATTGACACGTACAAGCATGCTCTATCCATAGTGTCCTCGATCGTTGTTATTGTCATTATGAGCGTCGTAGTTATTAGCGATTCAATTATGGCTGTATATTTTACCGCAAGAAAGTTTGACTGGCTATCAGCGTAATTAATGAGCGAAAGAACATTTTCACGTCAAAAAAATATAAATCACAAGTTTATTGTTTTGCGCCGTTTTCTCATTTCTTCTTCGATGCCGCCGCAGCTCTGACAATCGCTTGGCACTGAGCATTTGTGGTTTTTTAAATTTGTTTTGATGCAAGTTTTCTTCGATTTGAGTTTTTAACAATTCAGTGCATATTTACGACTCATATGAGACGATATTTTTCACTTTTTTTCCATTTTCAAATTCATACCAATTTTTATTTATAATTCGGCCAATATTTTTATTGCTTGGGTCCTGGTAGCTCGTCCCAAATTCTTACCAATGACACCCAAATCAACGTGCCAGCTTAACGCGTTCTCACGCTACACTCATCAATATCTCTACGCAACACTTAAAACAACAATCACGCGTAGTCGTGTAACCTAGCCCGATGACGTTACTGGTAAAACAATCGCCGCACAAAAAGTACGTAAAAATATTAATAGCTGAATTGGCGGTGAACTAGAAGAGATGATGACACCACTTGACCGCGAAAGCTCCAAAATCGGCCTTGACATGAACGCTGGTAAAACCAAGATAATAACTAACAATCGTGAGCGCCCGATACCGATAAAAGGCAATAATATAGAATATGTTAGCGAATATATTTACTTGGGAAAACAAATTTCATTTCAAACTTCAAGCAATGAAGAAGAAGTAACAAGAATAATAAACGCAACCTGGAAGAAATTTTGGTCATTAAGAGAAATCCTTAAAGGGAACTGCAACTTGCACATGAAAAGGACAATATTTGATACATGCCTATTACCCTGCTTGCTGTATGGCTGCCAAACTTGGGTATTCACAAATCAAATAAAACAAAATATCGAACGAAGCATGTTGAAAATCAGAAGAACACAAAAAATTAAGAACCAAGATATCCGTCAAAAAACGAAACTTACTGTGAGTCTCCATGTAAGTTTTTCAGTTCGAAAAAGTTCTCTAGCTTCCCTTTGTATGATTGGATAATTATATTCCATGCGTTCACCCACATAACCTATGTATCACGCTTTTAAGAAATATTTCTAATCTAGTGTGGTTATATGGTACTCCGTACTAGAGCGGTGGTATACCGCTATTTTGTTACATACAGTAGAGTCACGTACCTTTTATTTGTCATCAGAGGTGTTATTGTTAGTGTTTATTTCACTTGGTGTAGGATTCCCAGTGTTAGAGTTAGGAATATGATTAGTATTGTTGAGGAATACGAGGGTGGCAGCACCCCTTTCAACGATTTTGTAGACATGGTATCACGAATCGTGATGGAGTCATTTTGGCGCGTAAATTTTCTTAACTGCAGACGGATCGAAATGTTTACTGATAAGAAACGCAACCGATGCGCAAGTAATTCGCCATTCAGAATTTCGGCCTTTCATCACCACTCGTACGAGTGAGTTCATTCAAGCTTAAATTTATTTTGTTTCCGAGTCATATTTTACATTCAATTTTTGTAAATCTGTTGCCATTCAAATCAACTAATAAACCATTGTCATTCATTTAAGTTTAAGTTTGCACTGTTTTCAATTATATTCAATTAAAATATGTTATCAATTTGACTTGTGTTTTCATACATTTTGTAAATTTTGTGAGGTTTCAAACCGGCCATTCACTAAAAATCCCTATTGGATTTCTACTAAAAAATATTTATTGACTATTTTTACATTTGGTCCTTTGAGCCGGATAAATTTCACGAAAACAATTAAACATTCTTAGGGATCAAACAATTAAACATTCAAAGTGTGATGAAACAATTAAACATTCGAGTTATAAATATCCACAAGTTATTAAAGACATAAACATTCATTACAATTAAAAACAAAAAAGAAATAAATAAATACTTAGACATTCATTATTATTAATTACAATAAATAAATTATCCTAAGTCATCATATCTGACAATGAAAACGAAATCAGCCATTAAGAAGGTAAAATCACTCCAGATTCTTCTCAACATTCTTTATCTGAGTCAGAAGCTTCATCTAAGACTGTCATACACGGTAAGTCTTCTGACCAAAATTTCAACAAAAATACTAGATTGACATCGCCGAAGTCATTGCCGACAAACTTGGCATTAAAAGCGCGTTCTCAAGAGTCATTCATGGAGTCGCTGAAGTCGAGGGAGAACATAATGAAATCCTATGAATGTGATTCACTGGTACGACAGGTCAACAAAGTTCATGATGCATTTCTGGAAGAACACAATTTTTTAGAAACAATTGGCTAGCATCATTTCTAAAGTATCAGTATTTTGTGGAAAATACATACGAGAAGTTCATGCGGTATTTCGCTGATTGCAATATAGAAGCTGCTAAACAAACAGCCAAAGTTCAGCCCATTCAAACGGCTACTAAAATCACTGGACAATCATCACATCTACCAAAATTGTCTCTTCCGAAATTTTGTGCGTCGAGTTCGAACTGGCTGTCATTCAAAGAACAGTTCCAAGCTATGGTTATGAATTAGCCAGGTATAGCAGACGTCACGAAATTCGATTACCTAAAATCATCCCAGTCTGGGCCAGCACTATCCTTGATTTCAATTCTGCCTCATACGAATGATGCACTCATGTCAGCCTGGAATACTTTAAGATTTCGATACGAGAATAAAAGGATGTTAGTCAACGCTCAGTAAAACGTGCTGGAACATCAGCTGAAAAGTTGTCAGAATTACTTACAACAGTAAACAATGCCCTTGAAAGCATTCGTTTGCTAAGCCAATGAACAGTAGAAAATTGGGATTGTCTGCCGATATTTCATGTGTCAAAACATCTTGACAATTATTCAAGGGAGTTCTGGGAGTCTTCAAATGTTGACAATCTCATTCTGCCCACGTTTGACGTATTTCATACATTCATACTGTCAAGGATAAGGGCTTGTGAGAACTTGGAAATGACACCAACAAATTCATTTGCTGTAACTGGACACTATTGTCACGAAAGCCACTTCATCGTTTCCTGCCACAAACATTGGTCAACTAATGCAATCACAATGACTTCGAACTGTCGATGAAAAGAAAGTCTGTCGCAATTGTTTGGGCCGTCATAACACAAAATCTGTGGTCAAAGGCGTCATACAATGCTCCATGAGGCATTGCATCGTTCAGGTCAATCATGTAACACAAATCGTAAAGGAAGAGCACGTAATCAACATGGTCCAGAGTCACAACCATCAACATCTGCCAATCATAATCTGTCATCCCAATAATGAAAATCAGCAGTCTAAAATATTAACATTGGATCTATTGCCCTTCCATCAGATTGTCACTTGTTAAAATAATTGAGCTTCATCCTAGGACCAGACGGACTCAGCAGAGTTGCTACCATCAAAACATCAAAAACAACTCTAACTTGACCAATTACAAAATTAGCTATCTTGCCAATCGACTTCACTCCGGAAGATGCACCTTCAGAAATTCATGCTGACAATCACCAACCCGGTTGTTGATGGCGGGCGGAATGTTGACGATTTCGGGAGTGGCAGCACCACTTTCAAAATTTTTGTAGATCACGAATCGCGGTGGATTCATTTTGACGCGTAAATATTCTTATCTGCAGAGAGATCAGAATGTTTGCTGATAAGAAACCCAAGCGAGGCGGAAATAATGCTACGCAATTCAGAATTTCAGTCTTTCGTCATTAGAGGTGTAAAATCTACTCAAAAATGAGTAATCGAATATACTCGTTATATATGTTAATACAATCAAGCATTAACATGTAAAAATAACAATTTCTCCACTCGACTTGCTTTCAAATTGCAGCGTTTGTCGTTCAATAATTGCCCAGAGTTTTAAAATATTCTCTCGCAGGGCACCGATGTCGCCATAACTGAGAGATACTTGTCTGTTAAATTCGAAATTTCCGGGAAAACGCCTGCTCTCGACTTCCACCACTTCAATGGGCATTCATGTAAGTTTCCAGCATACTCCATCAGTGGCTACAATTACCATTGACACGGTCACTTGTGTTTGTGAAAACATTTGCTCGGTCACTTCCTTGAAGGGCCTCCGAATTTTAATTATATCTGGAAGAACTTTCCATTCCACTTCTAAGAGATTGATCACCGGATTATGTAGTAACCCAAGTACAGCTTCTAGAGGTTCTTGCAGAAGCAATATCCTCTCAACCATGTCAAGAGTACTGTTCAATCTTGTAGCAACATCCGTTTTCAATTTTCGGGATCTCTGGCCAGATCTCAGTTGCTCCTGCATATTGTTTAGTTTTTTTGTGGCCATCGGGCTTCTATTAAAATGCTCGACGATTGCTTTAATTTTCTTTATAATATGTTCTGTTTCCGGGTTTTCAAGTGCACTTTGCACTACTAAATTTAATATATGCGCAACACAAGGCCAATGTTCCAAGTTTGCTAGACGCACGGCAGATATCATATTTGCTGCATTATGTGTCACTCACGCCAACACTTTTTCCTTAATGTTCCACTTTGAAAGCAAACATAAAATTTAATTTTTAATGTCCTCCCCGGTGTGTCTCTCTTGACACTCGAAGCAGCCCAATAATGCCGACTTTCATTCCCAATTTATTAAATAGTGGGCAGTAACTGCCTGTGTTACGTATTTTATTAACCTTTCCCTTTTAATTAATTTAATGTAATAATTTCTTTTGAGTATTTAAAAAATCAGTTATTATCTTTACTTCTATTAGATTTATTTTAAATTCGTTTTTATGTCTGTTATTTTGTGGAGATAATTTCTCCATTATTATTTTAATGCCCACCCAGCTTTACGCCGGTTCAGAGTCTTATGATGTAGCAGGTTGTCAACCAGTTCTACAATGTTTATATTTTATATATTCATTATTTCGTTTTTTCTTTTGATAGGTTCTTTTTAACCATGTTCAGGAAGCTGGATGTATGGGGCATTTTGCCCGCGTTACCTCTTCCTTTTGAAGTAGAGGCCATTTGGCCGACTTTACTTCATTCTGTTGGAGACATAGGGCCTGTGGTCCATGTTATCTCCTGGTGGTCATTTTGCCTGCATGGCTACGAGGCCAAGGCCAAGTTACCCTTGAGTCAAAAAACACACGTTCTATGAGCGGTATATTTCTAGACTACCCTTCTTAACAATTCAAACCTTAATTTATACTTAAATCTAGCTTTCTCACTAATTTTCCCTATTCTTACCGTAATTGTAGAATGGAAATTCCATCGATTGGGTCATTGATCGAATGTCTTGACGTTGATCGTTCGAATTATTAAAATCGATCAGGTCGTTGACCCAATCGATGCATTTTCCATTCATTTTTTTAATTTTAAATTTTCTCCAGAGTCAGCAGTAATGCTAACTCGAGCAAATATTTTTCAAAATTTCATTTTTCCTGAGTCAGCACAAATGGCGACTCGAGGAAAATATTTTTCCGCCAATGCATTCTTCACCTGAATCAGCAGAAATGCTGTCTTAGGTGAAAATATTTCATTAACATTCATGACCTTTCCCAGGGTTTAAGCCCTTGAGGAAGGTCATGGTTCCTTTTAAAAAGAACCGAAATTTGGTTCATAACACCGGGTATGAGGCCTTTGTTCGTGAAGTCCAGCCATCTGTGGTCAAAATTATATGAGCAGCATTTTTCAACTCATCCTTCAGCTAGCTTTCAACAGCTATTTATTTAGCATCTAAAAGCGTTGTGCTAAGTATATACCTTGACGGCAGTTTAATGATTGAAATGAGTTTAATGGTTTATGATCCGGCTCTAAAAATTTTATTAATGATTTGAAACCCACATCTTCAAAAATCGTAAGAGGTTGAAAATCTCGTACGATTGTGTCAAGTATTAAATCATTTATTTTTTTTCTTTTCAATGACCCACACGTAATATCCCTCTCTCTCACACAACCATCAAAATCTATGCTCGATCCCATTCATACATTCAGGCATTCACACATTCTCTCGCCACGAAACATTACTCACCCTTGTTCATGAATTTACATCCATTTCCAACCATTCCTACTTCCTAGACGTGTTTGAGAGAGCGATTTGCTATCAACACACACTGATAGCGAATCGCTCACTCGAATACGTACTGCCACTCATCTCTCTTTCTTGTAAGAGAGAGAGTAGTATTCGCGAGTACTCATTGGATACTCGGAATCATAGTGAGTATTCGGCACTCGGTAACGAATACTACTCATCTTTTGCATGAGTTAGTTCATTCAAGCTTAAATTTATTTTGTTTCCAAGTCATTTCTTAAATTCAATTTTTGTAAATCTGTTGCCATTCAAATCAACTAATAAATCATTGTCATTCATTTAAGTTGAAGTTTACACTGTTTTCAATTATATTCAATTAAAGTATCAATTTAACGTCTGTTTTCATTAACTTTGTAAATTTTGCGAATTTTAAAACTGGCAATTCACTGAAATTGGATTTCTACTAAAAAATATTTGTTGAATATTTTTACATTTATCATCTGTAAATTTTCGAGGTCTTTTAGTATGTTTCGGGTGCTCGTTACCATATTTCTTTATTCTATTTCAACCTTCGTTTTTATAATAATTTCTTACTGGTAAGGTTTGCCTTTATTCTAAGTATTCTTCCCTTTTTTCATTTAATTTCTGACTGTTATTTTGTTTGAATTGCTTCACTCTTTCGTTTAGTATCAGAAGGTTGGTTCTTTTTGCTTCTAAAGAAGTCATTTTGGGTGTAGAATGATATCTATTATCATAACTGTTAATAGCTCTATGGAATTTTTGAATAAGAGTAAGGTCTAATATTTCCAAAGCTACTAATTTTTCTCAAAGTGTGGAGTGAAATCTCTTTATGTCACAATTTCACGTATGCGTGCTAAGTTTGGTCAAATGTAGTTCGACTTTTTGTTCCCTAAAGAATCCTTTGGGATTTTCAGCACTGAATTCTTTATCTGTTATTGGCGTCAAAACGTCTGTCTTCTCGTTGAGTACAGTGGTAGCCAGTCTAACTTTCTCGTGTGACAAACCACCGTTATTCTTCCATCGCCAGTAACTGCGAGACTAATAATGCGATAAAAACTGTTGAGGTCACGGTGGATAAAGTATATTTGTACGTATTTATTGTGCAGCGTTTATTTTTCCCGTGACGTCATCGGGCTAGTGTAAGCGTCTACGCGTGATTGTTGTTGGGTAAAACTATAAATTAGTGTTGTGTGAGAACGGGCTAGGACGTAAATTTGTTGCTATTGCAGAGAAATTTAGAAAAACTAGTTACCGAAACATAAATTGAATTGGGTATTAAATTGAAAAATTAGTAAAATTAAAAATATCATGTTGTACGTCTCGTAAATATGCGCGGAATTGAAAACAACGCAAATCGGAAAAAGCTTGCATCAAAACGAATAGAAATCGAATTTTAACACGGGGTTAAATAGTAAACCAGTGATTTATCTATTCTTTCACTGTACTACTCTATACAACCATTGTATTAAAGAGATTGATTTAAGTACATACTAATGAAAAACACTTATTTTAATTTGATCCGGCAGTTTTCACGAAAAATCTACGGCGCGAACTTTAACTACGCCTTTCGGTTTTATTTTTTTTGGTTTCCAAAATTTGGAGAAATGTTCCTCGAGTGTTTCTATTTCTTAATCCAATTTCTATTTGATGGGTCATAAGCAAAGGCTACATTGGTTAATTTATCTATTAGTGTTAAGAAGGGTTGTTATATGAAAAAATATGTGTTCATATGCGGAATTTGGTTATGCTTGGTGAGTGTTTCACTTACTCGAAATTTCATTTTAATTGGTTTTCGTTCGTATTTTGTTTCTAAACAAGTTTCGCATTTGCTTATCACTTTTGTGATTTCTTTGAAAAGGCTAGGAAAGTATATTTTATTCTTCAGGCTATGGTATGTTTCAATAATTCTACTATGAATGCTCTCATTCGTCTGGTAGAGGGATATTTGCTTATGTACTTCTTTTAGTGATGTTATTTCTTGGGCTAGCATTGTTACTTTTATGAATTTTATTTCCTTATTATTGCCAAATAATTCCATTATAAGCTGTTGGATTTTATTGAATTCGGGGTAAGGTAGGCTTAATATATCGACGAAGGAGATCTGTCCAATACGTTTTGTCTTTTGTCATATCAATTGATATAATTCTTCTGTTATGGACAGTTTTAGTTTCTTCTTCTATTTGATAGGTTAAAATAAGCTGGGTTTTGTACCGATTGAGAAAAGTTTCTTTCATGGGAATGTGGTCAAGGAGTTGTTCTTCTTGTGAATGGATTGTTGCTTCGTCGGAGTAAGAGGAGCGTATTTTGATTGCTCGCATCTAGATTTGTCTGAAACATCATTTATTATATGATCGACAGATTGAGGCCTATTTTCATCAGGAATTCTACTGAGAAAGTCAGCCACTTTGTTTCCTTTGGCCTTGAGATATTCCCTCCTGCAGTTTGAGGAGCCAACGTTGGTTGCTTTGGCTGAATTCCTTGCCAGTGTATTTTTTATTGAGGTATTTTATTGGTCAGTGGTCTGTTATTATTTAAAATCTGTTTCTCCATATGTATAGTCTCAAATAGCCGACTGTCCGAACAAACCCAAGAGATTTTTTATGGGTTACAGAATAATTTTTTCGTGATCATTTAATGATCTTGAACCGTAGCATATTTTTGTCCTTCTTGTGTTAAAACTGCTCCTACTGCATAGTTACTTGCATCCATAAATAGAGTTTAAGGGTTATTGCAATTCTGGAATTTGAGGATAGGATGCTTCATTATGTTTAGTTTTAATGTCTCAAAAGCTTGAATATATTCTGGGTCATTTGAATTGATTTTTTGATCTCTTTTCATGTATTTTATCATAGGGGCCGCAATTTTTGCCTAATCCCTGAGAAGTTTTTTATAAAATCCAGTAGCACCTAAAAACCCGTTTAATTGTTTGTTTGTTTTGGGTAGTAGTGAATAATCTAGGATATTTTTTACTTTGTTATGGTTGGGTTTCATACCTTCAGAGGTTAAGAAATTAATTAAGATGTAATTTTAAATTATGTTCTGATAGTTTGTGAAAGATTAAACTGAATATGTTCTCGGAGAGTCGTCGAGAATATTAGGATATCGTCGAGGTCAACCAGGCATATTCTGTTGTTATAATCTCTAAGGATTTCATTCATCAGCCTTTGAAATGTGGCTTTGATACAACTACAATAGGAGAGGCATATCTACTATGCGATTTACGGATAATGCCTTGTTTCTCCATGTTTATTACCTGCTTTTTAACTTCCTCCTAATACTTGGGAGGTAACCTATACAGTTTCGCGTACACTGGTTGGTCGACTGTTGTTCTAACTTCATGAGTTATAGAATTGGTATTTGTTAATTGGTATCCATCCTTATAAGAAAGATTTTTAAATTTATTAAGTAGGGATTTGATTTCCCGGTTTTCTTCGTTATTTAGGTGGTCTTAATCGACATATGTGTCATTTTTACTGAGTTCGACACAATCAACAATCAAGCGGCAATTTGGATCCATTGTTAATAACAATACATATACTATCAATATCAAGTGTTTTGATAAGTTTGCATAAATATCTATGCCAATCAGGATATCATATGGTTTGTCACCTAAATCCCGTTTGTATTACCTTGTGGCTTCTTTTGGACTCTTTATGAATACGTGTAATAATTCTATCTACTACTCCTATAGTTACGTTATTTATTGTTTGTAACTTTAAAATTATGCGTTCATAGATTTTAAATGTTGAACAGTTTACTCTTGAGGAAATTAATATACACATGGTGGAACCAGTATCAATTGAACATTTATATATTTTAGTATCTATACTTAAAGTTATAAAAATTTCTTTTCCGAGGCCTAATTGAGAAAATCTCGGGGTCAGCATTATGGATTTCTTTGTTTTGTGTTATTTCAGGGGGATCGCGATGTTCTATGTTCATTGGTTCTGGTCGTTGTTAATCATTCCTAATTTAAACTGAGGGATTGGAGAGAGACTTCCTTGCTAAGCCGGTGATTTTGGAGTTTACCTATATAAAGAAATTAAAACTAAACATTATTTATTTTACGAAAATTTCCAAATTTGTTTCATTTACAAAATATTCGTAAGATAAGTTTCCAAAATTTCCCAACATGAAACTATGTTTTTGTTTACATTTCGCTGTTCAAATGTCATTTTCTCTCCTTCCGAGATCTGATCCGTGAAATTTAAGGCTACTTTCGCTTAAATATGTTATTATTTACATAAGTAAATAGAATAATGATTAATGCACGTTCGCTTATATATGTCATTATTTACTTTAACAAATAGAATAATAATTATAAACAATATTAGATTAATATATGAACTCGGTTCAAAATAGCGAATGGTTAAAATGTGACCAACGAAAGGACTTTGTAAATATCATCATATCATCATACATTTACGCAAATCTCAGTGTTTAAAACACCTTTTAGCGCAGAATCATTAAATGAAATTGTGGATCAGTATATAGCGTATATCGTCATGAAGTAAGGGTCCTAGGTTGCGACGCTCAGTTGCAAAATATTTTTTAAAATTTAATAAATTTTTTTTAATAAAAATAAACAAAAATATTTATTTTATTACTATTTTTTTTTAGTTGCCACAGGATATATTTATTTTTGATGTAATTTGTGATCATTACGTGACTGTCATAGATTGTTAATCTGATTTTGTATGTATGATCAAATTTTACAAAGATGTATGTACAATTGTGATAACCAACATGAGAAGTAATGGACAAAATTGTCATAACGAATGGCTTTTGAATTTAGTTGCAATTTCTGATATAGTTATGATTGAAATACCTCAACAAATGATGAGGACCAAAATGATGAAATTTTTGGCATTTGTGTAACATCGATTAATTATCATTATCTGAACTTGCTAGAAGAGTTAAAGGCGCATCAACTCATATTCAAGCTCTTGAAATGGATAATCAAATCATTGACATGATTCCTTGAGATAAGAAGTTTCATTACAGTCCTAACTCTGTAGTTGCAGGATATTCGAATGACGAATATAACTATTCAAAAGAATTTCTTCACACGCTGACATCATCTGGAATGCCACCTTATAAGTTAATTCAAGAAAAGCTTATTATAATGGTTCTGCGAAACCTCGACCGAAAGAAGGTGTTTGTAAAGATTGATAGTTGAAGAATTGGCAGATGTAAGACTCTTCTTATACAAAGAACCATTCTGGTTCCATCAGATACGATATTACCATTTGTTTTGAAGCGATGTCCGTTTGGAGATATTCCACGATATCACAATCAACAAATCACAGGGCCAGACTTTCGACTACATATCTTGGATTTGATTTCCAGACTCCTGTTATTTCACTTGGTCAGCTATACGTAGCATTGTTCAGATCAAGGAATGAACGTGAAAATGAATAATAATAAGAAAATTGTGCTTCAGCTCTCCGTCATTCATGGCGGGGAATTAACTAGTAATAGTATAATGCTTACAGATTTTGAAATAAATTTGGATTATGGAAGTATGTATGTAGGAAATATGGAATTATAATTATTGTGTAAGCGAAATTAACTGAGAAGCAAAGTAATTAACCACGTATTTTTGAAATGTTTTATTATTTTTCTCATCTTTGACCAATGTCAAAATTACAAGGCAATTTCATTTCCCGAAACTGCCGATTTCGATTTACGGGGGCTTAATACTATGCTTCATCCTTATAATTTCACTAGCTGTACCCGCCCGCTTTGCTGGGCATTACGTAATACTGCATATATTTTGTATACTGTGTATGTTGATACTATATATGTTTTGTTTTTCTTTAGTTATAGATTTTTAATTCATAGCAGTTATCTTTTGATTGTAACATAAGTTCAAAAACTTTCAAAAAATCTTTGACTTTTTCAACAATGTTTTTATTAACGTTTGGCTACAAATTTTCGTCGTAAAATGGATAATAAATTGAAAGTATGAATAGTGCTTAATAAGAAAGTGAGAAATAAACTTAAAACAACTATTCAAGCACTCTTTCAAAAAGAGCCAATTTTGGAATTATTACTAAACCTAACAGCACCTATTAATTTTAAAGTTACAAAAACATTGAAATATAGTAGTTATAAGAAATCGAAATTTATCCTATGTTCGGTGACAACAATGAAACAAATAAGGATTTATAGATTGCCGGTTGGAACTCAAACACAACTGGTTAACTTTTTACTTAAACTTCGATTAGTACCGAATGTAAATTTTTTATGACACAGTAATATTTGAGAGGTTAATCCGATCCGATCGGCCACATCAACAATACGCCCACGTTAGCCGTGTAAATTTATTTTCGGCGAATTTGTTGAAAAATATTGCTTTCTTCTACTTACAAAAAAAGTTAAGGTTTAATCACAGACAAAATAATTAACCAGATGTCGCGATCCCATGTGACTCTCTACCCATTTTTTTCAACATCACACACGTAACAGCAGACAAAAGATCCATGGGCCGTTTGCGCCTTTGACCGTCTTTAACGTTTAAAGAACAGACAGTGCGCGAATTGATGTTGATGTTTGATTGTCAAATAGGGAATGAGTGATCACAATAATAGGAAAGGGGGCTGAAACAAAATTTCGCGGATGGAACACAATGTACATGTACACACAATGCACACAATTTTGATCTTCTGAAATTTGCACAAAACAAACACAAACAAAAATGTGTACCATTGCAGATTAAAATTGACTCAAAAATTTCTGTTTTCTGTGTAATAGTATTTTCTATTGATTTAAAGAAAAAATATACAAATTGAGTTTCCAATATATAAAAAATTACAAAATTTTTCCGAAAAACGCGAGATTTTGCGTTTACGAATTTTAATCTAAATTTTATCATATATCATAACTTTTGTTTGGACACACTTTTAAAAACTCAATTCAGAGAAAAAAGATGTATTGAAAAATTTAGGAAATTTAAAAAACGGGGGTCGGTCATACGTATGAGTCCCGTAGGACGCTTCGTTTAGCCGCTAGGAACAAAAAATCGTTAAAAATTCAAAATCTGAATTTTATCAATTTCCCGATCTTTTGAATGCTCACCTTTAAAACCTCAATTTAGAGAAAAATGACGTACAAAAGGAAGGTAGGAAATGTCAAAATAGTGGGGGTCGGTCATACATATGAACCCCGTAGGACGCTTCGTTTAGCGGCTACGGGCAAAAAACCGTATAAAATTCAAATTTTTGCCGGAAAAGAACCCTTCAAACTGGAAGAAAACTGGTCAACTTGGGATTCAAAGTTAGGAAATTTAAAAAAAATGGGGGTCGGTCATACGTATGAACTCTGTAGGACTCTTCGTTTAGCCGCTAGGAACAAAAAATCGTTAAAAATTCAAAATCTAAATTTTATCAATTTTCCGATCTTTTGAATGCACACCTTTAAAACCTCAATTTAGAGAAAAATGACGTACAAAAGGAAGGTAGGAAATGTCAAAATAGTGGGGGTTGGTCATACATATGAACCCCGTAGGACGCTTCGTTTAGCCGCTACGGGCAAAAAACCGTATAAAATTCAAATTTTTGCCGGAAATGAACCCTTCAAACTGGAACAAAACTGGTCAACTTGGGATTCAAAGTTAGGAAATTTAAAAAAAATGGGGGTCGGTCATACGTATGAACTCTGTAGGACTCTTCGTTTAGCCGCTAGGAACAAAAAATCGTTAAAAATTCAAAATCTAAATTTTATCAATTTTCCGATCTTTTGAATGCACACCTTTAAAACCTTAATTGAGAGAAAAATGACGTACGAAAGGAAGGTAGGAAATGTCAAAATAGTGGGGGTCGGTCATACATATGAACCCCGTAGGACGCTTCGTTTAGCCGCTACGGGCAAAAAACCGTTAAAAATTCAAATTTCTACCGGAAAAGAACCCTTCAAACCGGAAGAAAATTAGTCAACTTGGGATTCCCGGAAACTATGATGTCCTACGATCTGAAATTCAAAAAAATATTTACCATTTTCCACCAATTTGAACAAATCTATCTGCTACGGGTTTAATGAACCAAAATTGTATTGAATAACCCGAGTAAAATTTGTAGAAAACAATTAAAACCGGCTCTACGGAAATACAGAGTGTCAAATCATAGAGAATTCTTGAGAGAGCTTTTGTTCCGATTTGCAAAATAGAAAAGTAACCGTTCCCTAATACGCAAAAAATTTTCATACAGAAATACATAATTAAATAAAAGTAACGAATCATATCGAATATGTATCCAGACACTTTGTTGAATTATTGCAACGCTGGTGTGTATCAGCGCAACATTTTGTTGCTGCAGTCATGCGTCAGCGCAACATGTTTATTTCTAATGTAAACTGAGGTAATTCGTACATATTCCCAATTACTCTCTGTCTCTCAAGTTTGAACGCATCAAACATACGTACTACGCATCAGTGTGGGTTGATAACGAATTGTAGCGTCGCTCACAATCGTGCTGAAGACAGAGAGTAATCAGCAATCATATGAACGAATTGCCTTAGCTCTGAGAGGAAACAAAAATGATGCGTTGACGCATGACTGCAGATAAAAAGCCGACGCACGTCTGAGTTGCACATCAGTTTTGCAATAATTTAAGAATCTTCGATTTTTGCACTTATATCTTTACTACTTCGCTACTTTGGGGAGCACCACTATTATATATAGCCTATAGCCTTCCTAAAATAATAGACTATCTAATAAAAAAAAAAAAAATTCAAATCGGATCAGTAATTCCTGAGATCATCGCGTTCAAACAAACAAACAAACTCTGTCTCTTTATAATATTAGTATAGATTACAAAAGAAATTTAAATATGGCGGCATGCTTACAAATATTTCCTAAAAATACACCATACACAAGCTCCGAAGTTTGTTGCTTGTTAGAAAACGACACATAGATGGCGCACAGTGCACAGTTCCCAGACGTAGGGGAAATAACATTTGAACAGTGAACATATATTCAAATGTAAGCAAAAACACACTTTTAAGTTACAAAATTTTGGAAATTTATTTTGTAAATGAAACAAATTTGGAAATTTTCATAAAACAAAAGTTGTTTTATTTATATTTCTTGATATAGTTAAAGTCTCAAAATTTCGGGCCTAGCAAGGGAGTATCTTGTCGAAGTAGCCTATCTACTCACCACAGTGACGTATAGCACAAAGGCAGCACCAGTCTTGGCCGTTCGCACTCTTCTTCAACTCATTGGGGATGAAGGACAGAATTTTCCACTGGCTATTCCATCACTTACACACGGTCGATTTGTTGATGAATTAACAGCACTATGCTACATGGGTGGATTCCCACTAGCTAAGTGGCATTCAAACGCAATTAAACTATAGCAAGCGGTCCTCTCAACTGAAGATTCATTCTCATCGGTAATACTTGACGATTGTGCGACAAAGATACTCGGCTTAGGGTGGCTACCCCAAGAAGACACATTCAATTTTCCAAGTCATCCCACATCACGGTCAAAAGCAATAACCAAGAGACATATACTATCGAAAGTGGCAAAGATATTCGACCCACTTGGCTTCATCTCACCAGTAATCATCAAATCCTAAGTGCAATTGCAAGAATTATGGCTGTACAAGATCGGTTGGGATGAGATTTTACCATCCCAGGTTATATCACGGTGGTTGAAGCTCAGAGAAGAATTCAGCATTCCTGCAAGCATATCAATTCCTCGGTGGCTTCATACGCATTTCGATTCATCAGTCAGCATTCACGGCTTCTCTGATGCCTCTCAACTAGCTATGGAAGCAGCAGTATATATAACCACCCACAGGCAGAGTGTCGTCACTTCTTTGTGCAAAAACCAAAGCCTCACCTCTCAAAACGGCTGACCATACCCAGACTAGAGCAAACTGCAGCACTCATGCAACTGACAATATACATCTAAGGCAGGATTCAACTGGACATAGCGGAAATTAATTTATGGACGGATTCTAAAGTGACACTTACATGATATACGGTTCATCCTTCACGCTGGAGGGACTTTGTGAGAGAAAGTCGCTCAAATTAAAGAAATATTACCAAATGCACATTAGCGGCACAAAATCCAGCGGACTGTGCATCACGAGGGATCATCACTGATTGCTCACAAAATTTGGTGGGCAGGGCCGCTGTTGTTACATCAAGACATATCTTCATGACCTTCTCAACCGACTGGATCTGGTCATTCAAGCAAGCATTCTAGAGGCTCGTCCTGGAATATCATTGATTGGTTGTTGTTAGACATTATATAAATTAACCCAAATTTACTCCCTACTAATCTAACAGATGTCGCCACTTCAATTTGTCTCATTATCACTCGACGACTGTCTCTGCTCAGTCGATCGAATTCCGTCTTGGCGACAACACGTTTTTTTCTATAATAAAATTTGCTTTCTTGTTTAATACTGTCTTTCGACTTAGCCCAACAGGTTATGGGCCCAGAACGTTACAAAAGCTAAACGGAACATTAAAATAATACAAAAGTGCTAGTGCGTGCGACTTCACGAACGATTCAAAGCGATTATAGGCTATCTTAACAGGCAAAGCTTCTTGACGAATAATCACCATGGATGGCAGTCAAAGCGTAACGCATACTCCGCGTTTTGAATCGTTAACACGAGAAAACTACGACACGTGGAGAATACAAGCAGTAGCTCTATTCGTAAAAAACGATACTTGGAGATACATATCGGGCGAAATTCTTGCAACAAAAATCGAAGGAGCCGACGATACCGCCAAAGGTTCTGCCGAAGTGAAATATAGAGAGTGGCTAGCCAAAGATCGTAAGGCGAAAGCCGACTTAGTGTTGTGTATAGCTCCACCACAGTTAAAGCAAATTAAAGGCTGCTTAACGTCGCAAGAAATATGGACCAAACTGGAAGCCACATACGCCTCAAAGGCACCTGCTCGTAAAGTCGCGCTATACAAACGGCTCACTCAAAACAAAATGTCCGATGGAGACGACGTAAACGATCACCTGAACGAGTTTTTCGATGCAGTCGACAAATTGCAGTCAATGGGCACCTCCCTCGACGATGATCGCTTGACCATAATGCTGTTGCACAGCCTTCCGCCAAAATTTGAAAATTTTCGATGTGCAATCGAATCTCGCGATGAACTTCCCAAAGTTGACACGCTTAAAGTTAAAATCCTAGAAGAATTCAAATTACGTCACCAAGATGACTCAGCAATGTTCATCAAGTCGAAATTCTCAAATAAATTTCGACGGGGCACTATCGCGCAAGATAATCACTCTGGCAATCCAAAATCAAATACGCAACAGACCCAAGATTACATGCGGGTATTGCAAAAAGAGAGGACATTTGGAACGGTAATTTACAACTCGCTAACAACACCACTACACCAATACGAGCGAAGGGAGATGTACGGTTAAACTCAAAATACGACATAACTTTGAAAAATACTTTGTTCGTGCCTAATTTAAGAACGAATTTAGTTTCAGTGGCGAAATTAGTTGACAAAGGACACAACGTAAACTTTAACATGGAAGGTGCTGATATTATCAACACTCAAGGTAATGTCGTAGCTACGGCGTCTCGTATAGGCGATTTGTTCGTTATGGACGGCACCGAAAAGCCAGCGCATTCATCGGCTCTCATCAGTGGCAACATCGACATGAAAGAATGGCATGCACGACTAGGGCATCTTAATGCTCGCGACCTGATTACCATGATGAAACAAGGGTACTTTGAGGGAACAGAATCCTTCGAAATAATGGACTTGAGCAAATGCGAAACTTGTGCAGCCGACAAACTGACCAGCCAACCGTTCAAAATTCGCCAATCGCGCTCAGAGAAACCGTTAGAAATTGTACACACCGATATGTGCGGTCCAATGAGAACAACTTCATAAGGAGGCGCGAAATACTTCATAACTTTCATAGACGACTACTCGCGATGGTGTCACGTTTACCCCATTCGCAACAAGAGCGAAGCAGCGAAAAAATTCTTAGAATTCAAGAATCTTACTGAAAATCAAACGGGTCATTCAGTAAAAGCACTCCAATCCGACTGCGGACGAGAATACGACAACGGCGAGTTAAACAGAATTTTGAAATCAGCGGGCATCAAACGTCGTTTTACCGTGCATTACACTCCAGAACAAAACGGCGTCGCCGAGAGGAAAAATCGGTCTTTGGTCGAAACAGCGCGATGTTTGCTTAATCAATCTGGATTACCGGCAAGATTTTGGGCCGAAGCTATTGTTACTGCTAATTAATTAATTATCACGCCATTCCGATTTCCGCGGCACGCCCTTGAACTGCGGTGTCAGCGCTCACGGTTTAATCGGAAGTTAGGTAAGTTGAAATTCATTTCAGTTCATTTGCAGTTATGTAATTCATGCGGTTTAATTATCAAAGTAAGTTTGATTGTTACGTCTTATGTCATCGCGGAAGTAAAGTAGGTTGCAATATTGGCACCACCTTTACTTCCGTGATCTATGAATAAAAACCTTCGAAGGTATCGAAATCAGGCAGTTGGAAATTAGGCAGCAGTTAGTCCGTTAAGAAGTTTTGTACATAGATCATAGGAATTAGAATAAAGTACCTAAAACCGAAGAAGAAAAAAGTTTTCATTCTCATTTGGGAGTTTCACATGACATAAAAGTGGCGCAGCCGGTTTAAGTACAGTGATACGCGAAGTAGTGAAAAATCGTTTTGTGACATAAAAGTGACATAAACTAAAATAAAAATCTGGAAAGTGAAGTGAAAAAGTAACATAAAAGTGACATGAATGCAACAAGATGCCAGTAAAAACCTGCTTAACATAAATTAGGAGGAAAAAATTGAAAATTTAAATAATCAAAGTGGGTAATAACTGTTATGAATAGCTATGTGACTCGCATTAGTGTAAGAAAGGTAAGAAGTAAGTGCATCAAGGTGAAAAATTGAGAAAGGGAAAATAACAAAGAAATAACAACGAAATTGAAAAAAATGAACAGTGAAAAAAAAATAATAAAATAGTCGCATAAAGAATAAACGAAAAAAAAAATAGAAAAAGTGACAGTGTCAAGCAAGTCATTAGCAAATGTATTGGAGAGGTCGATTGAGATCCAACACAGCACAATCCCCAGCAGCAGAAGCATCATCAGCAGCGGTAGTACCACCAAACCAACCAACAACGTCAGCAGCAGCAGCGTCAACATCGTCACCAGCAGCACAAACAACAGAACAGCAACAAATCCCCTCACCGGTCAACCAGAAAATAGAAGAACCATCGATACCAGAAGCACCATCAGGACAAGAACAACCATCAGCCACATCAACACCAAGAAGAACGGTAAGCTTTAGTAATACCGACTATAGACGATTTTGAGCAATTCCTCCAAAACTATTACACGGAGGATACAATTGGGGATAGTATAAAAGATTTAAAAAGTAGGATTATTAAGACTGACGTGGCGATGGATATTACAAAATTAACAAATTTGGTGGCAAGCATAATTCCGACTTTTTCGGGTACATCAGGTGGAAATGTGACCCAGGAGGTTCAAGATTTCTTGGGTTGATGTGAACGGGTACTTGATTGTTTATCGGAAGATGAACAGAGCGTTTTTAATAGATTTGTTATGACGCGTTTCCGAGGGGACGCATACGCTTTAGTCAGCTCATATAATATTTCGAATTTTGAAGAGCTTAAAACAATTTTGAAACATAATTACCTGCCGCAAAAAACATATATTCAACAAACCAACGAGTTGCGTCAGGCCAAGCAAAGGCCCGGCGAAACTCTAGGGGAATTCGGGGTAAGAATCCAGCAACTTCTTAACACATGTAAGGTTTTTGCTAAAAACGAATATCCAACAGGGTGTACGGAAATCGTTAAAGATTTAGAAAATGCAGCCTTATTTTCATTTAGAACAGGGGTTGCCAATCCACATTTTCGTCAAGTATTACTCAGTAGTGATGAAAAATCACTAAATGAAATGATAAAAAGTGCGGTAAAATACGAGGTTATGGAAACATATGCCAATTGTCAGTCCCCACACCATCAGCATCGGTGATTGAATCGATTAGTTCTTTGAAACCTGCTACACACACACACATCTCCCCAATACCGTATCCACATCCACAAGATACTATGACACTGCCATCACAAAACCATACCGGCCAACCAATATATTCGGCCCCAGTACCTTTCAGAAGAAAAGTTGTCTGCAGTTTCTGCAACAAACCAAATCACACCTACGATATCTGTCTAACGAGGAAAAACCCCCCTTTCTGCACCAAATGTAAAATCTATGGCCACGAGTATAACACTTGCAGACAAAATAATGATTACACTCACAGAACTCCAGTACACCACGTACGATACATAAACCATAAAAATGAAAGGAATAACGAAAGCAATCACCCACCTTTTCGAAACAAAAAGAACCAAGTAAAATGTGATTTCTGTCTACGAGTAGGACATGACATAAAAGATTGCTATACGAAACGAAGATGGGAAAGTAAAAACCAACAGACCCCATCGGAAAACTAGCTTCGGGCTCTATAAAACACCGTACTAGAGACCAGAAGGAAGAACGGTGTAACTATAAACAGGAACAAAGACAAATTCACACTCTTAAAATGACTAATGGCCATGTTAAACTCCCGATTAACATAACCACGAAACCCCACACAACGTTCTTGCTCGATACAGGAGCTGATGTAAAACAATGAATGATGTAAAACAACAAGGAGCTGATGCCTCTTAAAACAAAATGTTATAAAACCATCCATAAAAATAGAAACGGAAAATAAACATGTTTTAAGTGGATTATATCAGCAAAAAGAATCGGAAGGTTCGACTACTGCGAAAATTCTGTTTCCAACTCCAATTCCCTTACAATTCCAAGTTATAGATTCTTCCCTAAATTTCGAAGCAGACGGTCTATAAGGACAAAACATGCAAAACATGTTTCTGCACATGCGTTCTGTCAAAACATGCAATTATAGATGGCCCCCGACAGCTGGTCCATTTCGAAAATGAAGTAAATCTCCCTACCCAAAATAACACTGAACAAGACCAAAACAAAATAACTTTTAAAGATAAATCAAATGAAAAAACTAACAAGCGATCCCCATTGTCAGATTGCGTGGGGAAAAATCTTCGCACAGGTTATAACAAATATGCCATAAATAGCGAACTTTCGTCAACAGAAGAAGGGCCTCAACAAAAACAACAACGTCTAGTATGTGGTCAAACTACCTCAACAAAGGAGGAAAAGAGTACTTCCTTGTCCAGCATAGGGCTTCTTCGCACAGAAGCTCCACGCGAGACAACACATAATGAAGACAATATTCAAAACGAAATACTAGTACCTGCTCGCACGGAGGTAATAGTCAAGTGGCTTGTTGATACGCCTGCCCAGGATGTACTCTGTTTCTCGCAAGAAATAAGCCCTGGAGTATACCTCGCTAACTCTCTTTGCTCAGTAGAAAATAAGTATAATTAACTCAACGACAAGAGATGTGACCCTTAAACATTTTACGCCAAGGGTCGCCCTCTTCGAAGAATTCGACCACATAAACAATAATTCAATTTCTGGAAAAAGTTTTAACACAACCACAAATGAAATCTTTTCAGTACGTACGATTGATAATCGCTAGACAAAGAAATTATACTAGATCCCTCACTTAATAATGAAGAAAGGCAAAGCATAACCAACCTCTATCGAGATTATAATGACATTTTTTATTTGGACGGGGATGCACTGACTTTCTGAGACGTCATAAAACATGAAATTCCTGTAAAGTCGGAAATCGCCCCCATACGCCAAAGAATGTACAGGCTTCCGCATGCCCATAAGGAGATAATAAAAGATTAAGTAAACGATATGCTTACAAAAGACATAGTGGTTCCAAGTAAAAGCCCCTGGAACGCCCCAATCTTTCTAGTACCAAAAAAATCAGCAGCAGATGGCTCCAAGAAATGGAAATTAGTAATAGATTACCGTAAATTGAACAAAATTACGACAGGCGACGCTTTTCCACTGCCACGAATAGAGGACATCCTAGATCAACTAGGTCATGCTCGATATTTCTCTACGTTAGATTTAGCAAGTGGCTACCATCAATTGCTCGTCAATCCCAAAGATCAAGCTAAAACGGCTTTCAGCACTCCAGATGGACATTTTGAATTTAAGAGAATGCCATTTGGATTAACAGGAGCCCCAGCAACATTCCAGAGAGCCATGAATCACATTCTAATGGGGCTAAATGGGATTGATTGCTTTGTCTATCTGGATGACATAGTAGTCCACGGAAAAAATTTGCTAGACCACAATTTAAAGTTGAAAAAGGTTTTTGATAGACTAAGAGAATATCGACTTAAACTCCAACTAGCGAAATGTCAATTCCTCAGGCGAGAGATAATTTATTTAGGACACACATGTTCTCAGGACGGAGCTCTACCAGACCCACAGAAAACCAGCTGTGTTCAAGAGATTCAAGTTCCGGAGAATGAAAAACAGCTGCAATCATTTCTTGGTCTACTCAACTATTATAGGAAATTTATTCCCAACTTCTCTCGCATCGCAGCCCCAATGACAAGGTTACTACGGAAGGATGTCGACTTCCATTGGAGCGACGTTTGTGACCAGGCTTTTAAACAACTCAGAGAATCGGTAGTATCACCTCGGCTAGTGGTTTATTCCGATTTTTCCAAACCCTTCCTTTTCACTACAGCCGCGAGCATGGATGCCGTAGGAGCCGATCTATCACAAGGGGAAAAAGGTAAGGATAGACCAATAGCCTACGGAAGTCGCACGTTAAACAAAGCGGAGAGGAATTACTCTACTATTGAGAGAGAATTGTTGGCCATAGTGTGGGCGGTGAAGAATTTTAGATGTTACCTCTACGGGAGACATTTCACCGTCTACACAGACCACAAACCTCTTAAGGGTGTGTTTAATATGCAAGATATCTCCTCAAGACTTGCGCGACTCCATCAAAAGTTATCGGAATACGACTATACTATTGAATATGAACCAGGTAAGGGCAATACAAACGCCGACGCACTTAGTCGTATACCCACTAACAAGGTATTCGCCATGACAAGAGCTCAAGCGAAAAAGAATGATGAGCAACAAGCGGTAACCCATGCCGACACAGACAACAAAAACCAAGAAACAGACAACGCAGAGGAAGAAGACCGCGACCTGCCCGAGGAGGTCCAAACCCAGCTTGAGGTAACAAAACAAACTGTCAGCGAAGGAAGCGATAAGCAAAAGGTCATAAGAGCGTATCACGATTCACCATTAGGTGGCCATCGGGGTGTACTAAAAACATATCTCAGACTTCGCAAATTCTACCAGTGGAAGAATATGTTCTAGGACATAAAACAGTACATTAAGAAATGCCCAAAATGTCAGGTGACAAAAAGGAGAAAAGCAACGCTTATGCCAATGGTCATAACTGATACGGCCTTCCAGCCTTTTGAAAAGGTTTATCTGGACATTGTGGGTCCCCTATCAGTCACTCACAGAAGGCGAACTTTTCAAGCAGGTTTGTAAATTACTTAGAGTTAAGAAAATTCAAACCACTGCATTTCACCCACAATCGAATGGATCGCTTGAGCGCATCCATGGTCCGTTGGTAGAATATTTGAAGATGTTCTGTGAAAATAGTCCAAGTGAATGGGACAATTGGTTACGACAAGCTTCTTTCGTCCATAACAACACACCACACCTGGGTACAAGGTTAACCCCAAGCGATTGTTTGTTCAGTTGCACGGCACAGTTACCATCTCCGTTAAAACAGAAAGCTATGCCAATCTACAACCATGAAAATTACTTTTACGAGCTAAGAAACAAATTACAAGAAACATATGAAATTGCGCGGAAACATCTTCATCAAAGTAAAAACAAGTCGAAAGAGTATTATGACAAAAGATTAAATCCCATAATATTCCACGTTGGAGATAAGGTACTTTCGAAAAATTAAAGTAAAACCAACAAATTCAGTGCTTCTTGGTTAGGACCAATCGAAGTGGCTGAAGTCGTACACGAAGTAAATACCATCATTCAAAAGGGCAAAAAGAAACAGCGTGTTCATAACAATCGGTTAATAATATATACGGAATAACATCTTTTAGTAATTTTTTCCTATCAGTTCCATTACCAACAATAAAAACTCTTCTTCTGCCTTTATTCTTTTATACTTTGTTTCTACTCGCAGACATCCATATTTAACAAAATGAGTACCGTGATAAACAAATGGACCATATTTTTCATGCTTGGCCTGATACAGCCATCAATAGCAGATGAACTTTTTAAGATAACTCCATTAAATAATACCGGAATATTCTTTGAGAAACGCAACCCAATATATTTTTACCACGACGAATGGCAAATTCTTACAAAGGTTAGGTTCCAAGACGAATCAGTTCATTTAGCAACGTTGTTAAAAACGGAAGAACTAGCACAAACTTCTTGTCGGCAACTACTAACTAAAACCAGAGATAACTCCTGTTCTCTTCTTATGGAAAAATCAAGGAGTTAACGGAGACGAGTAGACGGCATAACCAAATATTGCGAAGAATATTCCACAAGATTCGAAGTAGACGATCACTATTCGATGGTATAGGGAAAGGTTTAAAATCCCTATTCGGGGTACTAGACGCAGACGACGGTAATCAAATTTACACGAAGCTCCAAGAATTAAGTAACAACAACCATAAGTCACTAGAACTCCTACAACAACAGACTACCGTGCTAAATTCCTCAATTGACATGCTCCAGAAACCAGTGACGGACATCCTGGAAAACCAGAAAGAATTAGCTGAAAAACCGAGGGATATCACAGAAAACGAGATGAATACAGAACAGAAGATGAAATTAGACCAAATGCTTGGGCGCATTATTTTTCAATTAAACACAATAAATAGTTACCTACGAGACATGATGGATATCACAGCAGCCTTGCTGCAGGGAAAAATTCACCCTTTACTTATATCGCCTCAGGAATTATCAAACATTTACGCTCAAGCAGCGACACAGTTAGGAAAAAATCTGGAATTGAACAGTTTCTCTCAACTAGAATTATTAGCAAGCACATATTTTATGACCGGGGATAACGAGTTACTCGTTAGAATCGTTTTACCCCTTCCTGAAAAGGAATTATACACGTTACAGAAAGTATACTCGCTACCAATAGCCACGGAGTCAGGACAAACCACCATCATTGACATTGAAAGACCATATCTAGCGTCAAGCGTCAATAAGCAATTATTTTACCAACTAGATGAAGCGGACCTAACTAATTGCACCAACATACACACCGAATTGAGTACGCAAGTCGCTGTCCGCAGACAAAGTAATCCACAAATAAAAGGGACCATTTAAAAGAAAATGTATAATAAATCTTTTCTTCAACCCCTTCCAAACTGCAGAAAATTGCCAGCAGAGCGTCATTTCTTATCAGAATGATTATCTGGTGAAGCTAGAAGCAAGGAACACTTGGCTTTTCCTTACAAAACAGCCACATCCATTGCACATCGTTTGTCCAGAAAAAACCCTCACCCAGAAGATCCAAGGTTTCGGAATCGTTCAACTATTTTCACAATGCGACGCCGAGTTGGATGATTTAAAAATGCACTACGAAAAAGCGAACGAGAAAGTGTTAGAATTTTTTCAGCCACGGATCCCCGAACGTTTTCCCGTACCGCTGCTACCCCCACAAATTAGACCTAAACAATCCATACCAATTAAGGTAGTTTCCTATCAGCATTTCCGCAACATTAACCGTCACAGGTCTATTCATGTTAATTCGATACACAGTCCTTAGATACCGTAAAACAATTAATCAACCCTCAACCACGGTGGCCAATCCGCAGATCAAACAACTGCGAAAGTCAGCCATTATATCAATTACAACCCGACTTCACCGGGGTTTAAATCAACCGATAACGACCTATGGTAATTGTTAAGGTAATTGCATGTAGTGGAAATAAAATAGTTTTATACGACATAAAAATAATTTAAAATTAATGTATGAAAAAAACATAATGTAAAATTAATGTATACGACATAAAAATAATGTAAAATTAATGTATGAAAAAAAAAATTGTAATTAACTTATTCCAAACTAGATTATTTGTAGAATAACTTGACGAAAAATTGTTAATTGACTAATTTAATATTATAAGGCAAACGTGTAATAGCTGTAATATAAAGATTTAGTCTATAAAGATGTCAGATTAAGGAACAGCTCTCCTAAAAGGGGGAGGAAATGTTACGTAATAATTTCTTTCATGAGCTACATGAGTGGATGACCTACATTGATCAAGTCAGCAGAAGAAATTATCACGCCATTCCGATTTTCGCGGCACGCCCTTGAACTGCGGTGTCAGCGTTCACGGTTTAATCGGAAGTTAGGTAAGTTGAAATTAATTTCAGTTCATTTGCAGTTATGTAATTCATGCGGTTTAATTATCAAAGTAAGTTTGATTGTTACGTCTTAGGTCATCGCGGAAGTAAAGTAGGTTGCAATATTGGCACCACCTTTACTTCCGTGATCTATGAATAAAAACCTTCGAAGGTATCGAAGTCAGGCAGTTGGAAGTTAGGCAGCAGTTAGTCCGTTAAGAAGTTTTGTGCATAGATCATAAGAATTAGAATAAAGTACCTAAAACCGAAGAAGAAAAGAGTTTTCATTCTCATTTGGGAGTTTCGCATGACAAGATGTTCCCAACGCGGAGGCAACGATAACGCCGAACTCGATTCTCAACGACGATCGCACAATCATCGATTTCAACAAAATAAAACCACGCAAACCCAACCTTGATGACTCAGATACGGACTTCCTCGGTTTTGATACCTCTACCTATGAATCTAAGCTCGATGAAGCTAAGGAGGATCCTGTTCTACTAACTCCGAGAGCTTTGCAGCATAACGAGCATGCTTTAAGCGCAATCGAAGTCAACATGAAAGATGCCTTATATGGACCAGACAAACTAGAATTGCTCTCGTCCATCCGCTCAGAAGGTGAGTGTCTCATAAACAATGACACTTGGTCGCTTGTTGAAAAACCTCAGGACGTCAAATTAATCGGATGCCGAACCGTACTTCGTAACAAATACAATCCAGATGGCTCAATTTGCCGAAGAAAAGCTCGTATAGTAAGTAGCTCAGGGATTTTCGCATGTTCCCGGTGTTGATTTCATCTAAACTTTCGCTCCTGTCGCATGACTCGACACATTTAGACTACTCACAGCAATTGCAGCGAAAAACGAATTGAAATTGTATCAATTCGACATTACCACCGCGTATCTGAATGGAGAAATTCATAAGGAGTTGTATATGAAGGCTCCAGAGATGCTCGAAGAAATATTAAAATCCATCGTCTCTTCTTCGAAAGACAATACATCCCTTGCTGAAAAGGCAAATAAAATGCTGGCAGATCTCCGAGCTGGTAAGAAGGTATGCAAGCTCAATAAAGCTCTCTACGGACTACGTCAGGCTGGGAGACAATGGCATGCCAAGATAAACCAAGTTCTGAGGAATACAGGTTTAATACCCACAGCGTTTGATCCTTGCATGGATGTCGACAGCAAAAATTCCAATACTTATGTCGACGATTTGATTATAGCTTCAGCGAACAGGACACGAGTTCAAGAAATCGAAAAATTACTTTCTTCCAACTTTGATGTCAAGAACTTAGGACTGGCCAAATATTGTCTAGGCATCGAAATTCAACAGAAAGACGATCGCATCTCACTTGGACAAAGCGGCTACATTAAGGATGTCTTATCCAGATATCGTATGGACGAATGCAACCCTGTACAGGCCCCGTTGGTCGTCGGGACAAAGCTAAAACCTAATCAAAATGGCTTTTCTGAAAATTATCCATATCGCCAACTTATCGGAGCTCTGATGTGTATCGGTACGAGGCCGGATATCACCCACGCAGTAAATTTACTCAGCCAATTCAATTCGTGTTATAATAAGAGTCACTGGGAAGCCGCCAAACTTATACTACGTTACCTTAAAGGAACCATTAATACGAAACTCCTTTTCTCCAAGGACGACAAAAGTCTTCAGGGATTCGCCGACGCAGATTGGGGAAACGAAATAGCCGACCGGCGTTCGTTCTCTGGCTACGCATTCATATTGTCTGGTGGTGCCGTATCCAAGTGTTCCAGAAAGCAGAGAACGGTTGCATTATCTTCGACGGAAGCAGAGTACATGAGCCTTACCGACGCAACGAAGGAATGTTTATTTTTGACTACATTACTAAAAGAATCAGGTCTTGAAAAATTGGCCAACGTAGTCATCTTCAACGACAATCAGTCAGCTGGTAAGCTCGCTAGGAATCCTGTCTTCCATTCAAAATCGAAGCATATCGATATAAGGATGCACTTCATTTGAGAGGCCTTACAGAATAAGCTAGTGAAATTCGAATATTTGCCCACAGAAATGATGATTGCCGACATCTTAACTAAGGCGTTAACCAGACAGAAAACCGAATTTTGCTTCAAAGCACTGGGTTTATTTAAGTAATTTTGGTTTAAGGGGGAGTGTTAGACATTATATAATATAATATAGTGTTAGACATTAACCTAAATTTACTCCCTACTAATCTAACAGATATCGCCACTTCGATTTGTCTCATTATCACTCGACGACTGTCTCTGCTCAGTCGATCGAATTCCGTCTTGGCGATAACACGTTTTTTTCTATAATAAAATTTGCTTTCTTGTTTAATACTGTCTTTCGACTTAGCCCAACAGTTGTCACTCCAAAAATCACTGGGACCTAATTTATAAGTACTCATTGATTAATCATATATTTCGCATCTTAGCTTTGCGCATCAGAATTCACTGGCGGTGGCAGTTGGCACAACACAAAATGCAACATTTCTGGTCTCAGTGGTCCACCCATTACCTCCAGCGCCTTCAATTCATCACCAAATGGTATTATCCCTGTTCACAAATGCCTTACCTGACTGTACTCAGGAAATTTTCTCACGAAAAATTTCTCACCGCAGAATATTACTCACCTGCAAAGCGCCTTTTTTGTCCGGTCAGCATATCCAATCACACATCAACTTACCTTTCCATCAAGGCCATTATGTTCCCTTATCAGCAAAATTATGAAATACTTGACCATGAAATGCATTTGATTTAATTTAGTTTTAAGAGAAAATTTACACCATGTCAGCATTCTTTAACTATAAATTCACGTAAATTAGGCCAAATAAATCAGTCGTTAATTAGCACTCATTCTTTCACTACGCTCCTAGTCCTTGGTGTATCGGTCTAAGACCCTTGCACAGATCCTAACAAGTCTTGGTGAAACACTTTGACTAACCCCTACAACTTACTACTTTAGAAAAGGAGTCAGAAGGGATTAGTTAGTAGTGATACACTCTAACTAATCATCCCAAAGCACAGACAAAGGAGTCTGCGCTCAACAATCCCAATAATGAGGTTAAAATCCGTTCAATTGTATTGCTGACGGATGAACGACTACCTCCTTGAAAGTGGCTACTAGCCAGAGTAGTAGATCTACATCGTGGACAAGATAACCACATTCGGATAGTCACCATTAAGACGGCAACCACCACGCTGACAAGGCCGATCCCCAATTTAGCACTGCTCCCAGTTTCTGTCAAGGAAGACTCTACATCGAAACAGCACCACGGCGGTAGTTTGCGGAAATGTTGAGAATGCGGGCAAAATTTATATCCCTCGGTAATCGTCTGACTGCAGTTTGTTTGCACTCAATCTCGACGATCGTTCAAATCGATGAAATTGGGTCAGTTCTGGTTCAAGGGCCGAGTCAGTGACATTAAGTGCGGCGATCGAAAGTCAATTCCTTCAAGAAACGTTTCTCATTTTTATCAACCATTAAGTTAACAATAAAATCAAATCATTATTTTTTCATAAAGTTGGTTTTATCATTTCATCAATTTTTCAACCCAAACACTTGTTTATTTTCACTTGAGAAAATAACAACAGATAGTAAACATGTGTGTGTTTATTATTATTTCACTATTCGCAAACTGGTTCACTTCAGAAACTTCTGTTAACAAAACGATGTTGTTCTATTAATATCCCTTAACGATCGTATGGATCAAAATAAATGAGTCAGGATTTCCATATGGATCAACACAATTTCCATTTCAAAAACATAAAAAACCACTAACTTCCGTTTAACTTTCGTCCAGGCTATTGTTTAGATGAGAGAGATGTATAATTTAGTTCCCATGGCCCCAGCGCAACAACGATGCTCGTCACCATTTTGGATCCGGCATGGATTAGTTTATTTCAACACTCATTTTTATTTTTTCCTATTATTTTCATTTTTTTCCTCGTCGCCAGAATATGTACTGACCTACACACGTACTCACTCTCTGCCGGTCGTATATTGTAACAGAGACTACAAGGTGATTTCATCTCACTGTGATTAAGAAGGTTTGATTTCTGTTTCCGGATTGTCACTATAATTCAACTGCTCAACTGCGTTCGATTACGATTGCACGCTCGATTTCAAGGAACTGCCTGCAGTTTCAATTGGGCAAATGGATGTGGTTTGCCCACATTGCAGTGCTTTGAAGAACCCTTCGGAAACGAATGGGCTGTGTTGCGCCGGCGGCAAAGTTCGCCTTCCAGAATTGCAACCTCCGCCCCAGCCGTTGTACGATCTCCTGTACGGTCTCAATGTACAACTTTCCAACACTTTCCTGAAGAAATCTCAAACACTTAACAGTTCGTTCCAAATGACATCTTTCTGTGCAAACGTGATCCGTGAGAGTGGTGGAATATATTCATACAAGGTCAATTCGTCTAACTATTCTTCTAACAATAATCCATATTGTAATTGTATTCATACAATTTCGCCTCTGAACGAACAGGTTCAAGGCCAACTCTATCATCCTTATGGCCCTTTGTGTCCTAACCCGAACGATGTTGCGCAATTTCTCCAAATATACTTCATTTCTGATGAAGGGCAACAGGTTGAACGTCGTTGCGAAATTTTCAACATGAGGGAAAAGGAGAGAGCAATCGTCCGAGAAATTCAACACATGTTGCACGAAGTTAATGTGTACGTTAGGACGTTCAAGATGAACCTTGACCACATGAACAACGACCAATTCAGCATTCTGATAAGAGCCGATAAACGTCCAGCTGGTGCGCACGCGCGTCAATACAATGCTCCATCTACGGATGAAATTGCGGTCATTATCCCAAATTATAATGCCAATACTGGTGCTCAGAGACGAGACATTCTCTTGCGTCGCCGTTGCGATGGTCTCCTCCAAAAAATAAGCGAAACTCATCGATCATACGATGCTCTTGAGTACCCGTTAATGTTCCCCGAGGTGAAGATGGGTATCATTTACAAATTAACATGGTCAACCCAATATCCGGTGAGTTAACAATATCATTGCGTTAGCGACAGCATCACTAACATTGGAATTATTCCTTTTCAGGTCGAGAATTTGCGAAAAAAGTCAGCTGTATGAATTATTATGCATATCGATACATGATTAGCGTTGGCGTGGATAATCATCTTTTGTGCTATCGCCGGTTATTCCAGCAGTATGCTGTTGATATGTTCGTGAAAATGGAAACTGAACGACTGAACTACCCCAAGTAGAATCAAGCATAACTTCGATCGGACGAATACATACATTTAAGAGACGCGATGAGTACTGAAGGAGATGCCACTTATGTTGGACGATAGACAATTCTGCCATCAAGTTACATCGGTAGTCCAAGACACATGCATGAGTATGCTCAAGATGCTATGACTTATGTGCGACATTATGGGCGGCCGGACTTATTCATTACGTTTACATGCAATCCCAACTTGCATGAAATCAAGCAGCATTTGTCACCCGGCCAAACATGCATCGATCGTCACGATATCGCCGCTAGAGTATTCAGAGCCAAGGTGAAAGCGTTGATGGATTTCATTGTGAAACATAAAGTGTTTGGCCCTGTTCGCTGTCACATGTATAACATCGAGTGGCAGAAGAGAGGATTGCCACATGCCCACATTTTGGTTTGGATGGTCAACCGAATCGTGCCGGAAGATATTGACAATATCATCTCAGCCGAAATACCTGATCCCGTTGCTGATCCAGATCTTTTCGCTACTGTCTCAACGAATATGATCCATGGACCGTGTGGCGACCACAATCCGCAATCGCCCTGCATGATTGATAGAAAATGTTCGAAACGGTATCCGCATCCGTTGGTCGCTGAAACAATTCATGCCGAAGACGGTTATCCGCTTTACCGCCGTCGATCACCAGATGACGAGTTATGCAGTGACTAACCATGAAGGCGGCATTGATGAAATAACGCATTATCAAAACATAGCGTCCGTAAGCTGCAATGAGGCAATATGGAGGACATTTTCGTTTCCCATTCATGAGCGATACCCGACAGTTCAACACTTGGCTTTACATCTGGAAAACGGACAACGCGTTTATTTCACTGAGGCCACCGCCGCACAATGAGCAGAACGGCCACCACCAACGACTTTGACCAGTTTCTTCGAAACTTGCCGCACTGATCCATTCGCCCAAACTTTGAAATACTTCGAAATGCCACGGTATTACACTTGGACAGGCAAGAAGTTCCAACGAAGAAAGCAAGGAACGCCAGTTGCCGGATTTACAGACGTGTATTCAACTGATGCTTTGGGGCGAGTTTACACAGTTAATCCCAAACAAGATGAATGCTTCTATTTGCGATTGCTGCTGGTCAATGTTGTTGGCCCAACATCGTTTGAATCATTGCGCACTGTTCATGGCGTTTTATGTCAAACGTATCAAGAGGCATGCCAGCTATTGAATCTGCTTCAAGATGACACACATTGGGACCAGACACTTGCCGAAGCGGTTATCACAGCTTCAGCGAACCAACTTCGAACACTTTTCGCCATCATTATATCAACATGCCGCCCATCTCAGCCAAGAACACTGTGGGACAAGTACAAAAACAAAATTGCAGAGGACATTTTACATAGAGTACGCGTAAGCGAAAACGATATGGACATTCCGATGAGCGAAGGAGTTCTGAACGAAGCATTGATCATAATCGAGGATTTGTGTTTCACAATGACTGGCAAATTGCTTCATGATGTTTCGATGGCGTCTCCAAATAGATCAATGCACGACGCTTTCGAATTAGAACTCAATCGAGAGAAAGATTACGATGTGAATGCATTGGCATTTGAGGTGCAGAGGAATTGTCCGCTATTGACTCCTGAACAAAAGGCTGTCTACGACATTCTAATGAAAGCAGTTGATGACCACCAAGGTGGAGTTTTCTTCTTGGATGCACCTGGAGGGACTGGCAAAACCTTTGTAATGTCCTTGATATTAGCAACGATTTGAGCCAGAAGTGGAATTGCCTTGGCACTTGCATCATACGGCATCGCTGCTACTTTATTGGATGGAGGTCGCACCGCTCATTCGGCACTGAAACTTCCACTAAATATGCGCGCTGTCGAGAAACCGAACTGCGGCATTGGAAGAGGAACAGCAATGGCAAAAGTGTTACAAGCTGCTGATATAATTATCTGGGACGAATGCACGATGGCACACAAAGGTGGCTTGGAAGCTCTGGATAGAACTTTACAAGATTTGAAAGGAAATAATCAACTTTTCGGCGGTGTGATGATTCTATTGTCTGGAGATTTTTGACAAACACTTCCAGTCGTACCAAGAGGAACCGCAGCTGACCAAATTAACGCATCACTCAAATCATCGTGGCTTTGGCGAAAAGTGAAGAAGCTCAAACTGACGCAAAATATGCGAGTGATACTTCAGAACGATTCAACAGCAGCTGTATTCGCGACACAACTTCTGAAAATCGGCGACGGAAAACAACCGATAGATGCGGCCACTAGACTGATTCATTTTCCACCAAATTTCTGCCAATTTGTGAACACCAAGAACGAACTAATTTCCAAGGTATTCCCGAACATCGCTTGCAATTACGTCGACCACAATTGGCTGAGTGAAAGAGCCATATTAGCGGCTAAGAACAAAGACGTCGATCAGATGAATTTCACAATTCAAAATTCGATTCCCGGGGATTTGTCTTCATACAAATCTGCTGACCAAACTGTCGAATTTGAACTACCCAACTGAATTCCTCAATTCATTGGATTTACCCGGATTGCCGCCGCATAGCTTGCGACTGAATGTTGGTTCCGTTGTCATCATGTTGCGCAACGTGAATCCGCTGAAATTATGTAATGGTACACGATTAGTTTTTAAAGATCTGAAGCCGAACGTCATTAAAGCGATTATTTTGAAAGGGAAATTCAAAGGAGAAGATGTAATGATTCCAAGAATTCCGCTCATTCCCAACGATTCGCCAATTGAATTCAAACGCGTTCAATTCCCACTACGATTAGCCTTTGGTATGACCATCAACAAATCGCAGGGACAATCTTTGGGAATGTGCGGATTGAATCTTGAATCACCTTGCTTCTCCCAAGGTCAGTTGCATGTGGCATGCTCTCGAGTCGGCAAACCATCTGATTTGTTTGTCTACGCTCCGGAAAATAAAACGGAAAATATTTTTTATCATCAAGCGTTGAGATGAGCAAATCGGATGGTCTGTTGACATTGGTTGGGAGCCACATTCAGCAGCAATTATTATAAGACAAACACTGAAGCTTTGTATTAAAATAATTCATTTAAAACTCAAATTCATTGGTATTTTATTTTTTGTTCGTTTTCTATGAAAGTAACGATAAAACCAATTCAAATAGAAGGAAAAGATTCTCAAATCGAAGGCCGTGAGGGAAACGATGAATAAACGGTGAAACTATTTTGGGCGGGACGAAGTCCGCGGGGTCAGCTAGTACTTATATAGATTTTTATCTAATAATATGTGAACTAGAATAATTATTCTCTTTCGAGTAATTTATATTGTTATTATTATTATTTTTATTCTTTGAAATTAATTAGTTAAATGAGAACCCCTCTTCAGGGTAAAGGCCTCCTCCATTTTGGACCACTGTTGTCTGTCTTTCGCCTTCGATATCCACTCGTCTCCTGCTGTTTCTTTGACGTCGTCGCTCCATCTTCTACATGGTCTGCCTTTTTTTCTTTTTCCCTTGGGTCCTTTCCATAGGGCGACTACACGCTTCGTCCACCGATCGTCCTCCATTCTAGCTATATGACCTGCCCATCTCCATTTAAGTCTCATAGAGTGAAGTAAGAAGTCTCTCTGTTTTGTCCTCTCCCTTATCTGGGAGAGGTGTACTCTATCTCTCTTTTGTATCCCTAATATGGATCGTTCCATGGCGGCTTGGCAGACTCTAATTTTTTCTTTCGTCTGTTTCGTGTATGTCCAGGTTTGTGAGCCATATGTTAGACAGGGGAGGATGCCACTGTCCATTATCTTCTTTTTCACTGAAAGCGGCATGTCTCCTTTCATTATTTCTCTGTGAGCCCAGTATTTTTGCCATGCTATGTTTATTCTTCTGGTTGTTTCTTCTATGTTGTTGTCCCGATGAAACGAGACTTTTTTACCTAAGTATATATAGGTATCTACACATTCTATGATGTCGTTTCCTAGCTTTATTGGTGATTTTAGGGAGTTGGTCATCAGCTTAATTTTTTGCAGGTTCATCACTAATCCCAGGCGTGCGCTTCCTGTATGTAGCTGTTGTATCATATTTTCTAATTGAGAAAAGGATTCCGAAAATAAGATTATATCGTCAGCGAAACGCAGATGGCAAAGATATTTATTATTTATTAAAATACCAAGGTTTTGCCAGTCAAGTTTCTTAAATAACATGTCTACCACGGCAATAAAGAGCTTTGGAGATAATGGATCGCCTTGCTTAACACCCCTTTCGATTTTTATTTCTGGACCGCTTGTTTCCAGGCTAATTCTGCTTGTACTTCTCTCGTAAATGTTTTGACGTTAAAACGTCTTTAAATTTGCTACCATACGGGGGCAATCCAAAAAACCTAATGATAAAATCGGGGGATACAGTTTGGCGTTGTAGCTTCGAATCTATCCACTTCATTCAAAATTAAATTATACCACTGGATAGCTAAAGGATCAAAGAAATCACTAGGATAAGCGCCGAAAAATGGGGTTATTTTGTACCCAATTTGGCCGATTTTGAATTTCAAAATTGAATTCCAACAATCAGGCTGGCCGAATCGCCAGCAACACAAAAATTTCGGCAGTACATGTGATTGTGCAACCAAACGTCAACGACCGGTACCACCCCACCGAGAGAGTATGTGTGGCCCCCGCATGCGCATGCGTCACACACGCTTCCTTTGTAGGGGGTCACCGTATGCTCAATGTTTGTTGCACACTCTTGCGAAATGTTTGTATTGCTGGCGATTCTGATCGCCTAGTAGCCTTGATTCGAGTTTTTAGTAGTAGATGGAGTACGTGGACGTGGAGAACGTGGATAAGTACATTGTAAGGAAGTTATACATTGTATTGTGGTACAATGTGTAACTTCCTTATCAACTTCAACATCTCCCATTGCGGCTGTCAGGACTGGTGAATGAAAATTGATCAAGGGACGACAGTCCTGAATGAGCTATAGAAGTCGGACGTTTCAAGAACAATATGGCAAGAACAAAACACCATATGACCGAGTCAAGGTTGCCGAACGAATCAACGAAGGTGCCAGTACATCTGCAGCTGGGCCGGTTGAAATTACGCAAGTGGATGATGAAATCGGTTCTACATCGACAACGGACTGTATAGGCATAGATTTTTTCGATCGTCGATTATGAAGACACATTGGGCAGCAGCTACTGCACGTTTCACTACGACGTTTGTCAACAATCCCTTCGGACATAAGTGTGATGTGTGTGACCGTCTATGGTTTCTGCGCTCATTGAAGCTAGCAACAGACAAACACTTTCTGCTGCTTAAATATACCTTCCCTGAAGAACGAGTAGCGGACTTTAAACTGTGTGGTACGTGTAAAAAATCACTGGACTCGGGCACAGTGCCCACGTTGTCACCCTCGAATGGTTTTGTGTATCCACCTAAGCAACACGGGTTACCCGCGTTAGATCCGGTCAGTGCACGTCTAGTATCACACCGACTGCCATTCATGCGGATACGTAGGTTGCGTTCCGACGGCAGCTATGGTATCATCGGAAAAGTTATTAATGTACCCGTGGATGTGGACACAATGGTGCAACAGCTACCGCGTCAATTGGACGATGATCAGGCGTTCAATGTTAACATAAAGAAGAACATGATACATAAATCAACGTATCTGAGGGGCGTAGTCAAAAAATCAGTAGTAAAAGCTTGGTTACAGTTCTTACTTGGTCAACCATTGTATAAGCACTACAAGATTACAGTACACTGGGATTCGTTTTATGCTAACACAGTAACGAATTGTGGGCCAGCCAACGCTACGAGAATATACAGTGCGACAGAAGTGCACCGGAGTCGGACGTTCTGCATGCAAGGCAGCACACTATGCTTTCGAATGAAGAACATTGTCTCGACATTGCTCCAGGTCAGCATTCAACGCCGCTGAACATTATTTACGACGTGTATGCCGAAGAACAATCCTTTCCTTTGATATACTACGGTACTGGCAGGCAGTTCAACTTGGATGTGCGCGTCACTCCGTTCATGATCGCAACAAGCGAGATACGAAGAAGTGATCGTCGCGGTGTCACACCCGAGCACATTTTGTACGTGGTCATGAAAATCATGCGGTTGCGTGTCGTCGAAGGCATATATAGTATGTTTCGATGCATATCTCAGACTACCAACTTCACTTGCAACATGAGTGTGTCGATAAGAACCTTGCATTTCTCAAATCTATACCAAATTCTGTGCAGTATTGGATGGATCGCAAGAAGGATCTATTCGCGATGATACGCCAGCTCGGTAAGCCGTCGATGCTCCTTACACTAGGTGCTAACGAAATACGTTGGCCGAATATTCTCAAGATACTGCATGAGTGGAGTGATGCGTTTACCGATGTAAGCGTAACCGATCCCGTTACGTGTTGCATCTACTTCAATAACCTGGTAGACTGTGTAATTGCGTTGCTGCAAGCAAAGGGTAAAATGAATCCTTTTGGTAAGTATCGTGTTGTGGACTTCTTTCAACGAATTGAATTTCAACTTCTGTGGCTCGATTGTGATAATCGCGAGACCGTGTCTGAAAACATGCCTAATACCATTCAATTGGTCACCGATCTATGTTCTGTTAGTGGTGATGACTTGCCGGGTGATTAGTACACCAATCAAGTTCACCGTCATACATTTACTTGCACCAAACGAGGTGAAACAATATACCGTTACAATATACCTTACTGGCGGATGGGCGAAACACGTGTGCTACTGCCGATGTCAAAAAACGACAGTCGTCGCAGCGGTTTCCAATAAAGGGCAGCTAAACTGCGCAAGTTACTAGAGGAAAAACATTATGACATGCTTCACGAGTTCTATATCGACAACGGTATATCGGAGGCAGAGTATTTGAATATAATTCGGTATACGTTATGTCGGCCAACGTTGTTGTTTAAACGTGACTTCACAGAAATTTATACCAACACTTTCAATCCATGAATCGCACAAACACTGGGTTCTAATACCGACATGCAGTTCATACTTGAAGAGTACAGCTGTGCGGCTTACGTAGTTGAGTACGTTAACAAGTCAAATCAAGGCATTAGCAATCTACATCGTGAGCTAATGAAGTTACATGATGAACACCCGGAGAATGAATATCTACAGTTGTTGAAACAACTCAGCTTGAAGTACTCAACACGGTTGAGATCTCACCGCAAGAGGCTGCCTGGTTCTTACTTCGCCAAAAAATGAGTGTAACCAGCGTTGACATTGTTTACATTCCTACTATTTGGCCAAATGAGAGACAAAAGGCTCGCAAGCGTACGCACGTGATGGACAGAGAAGGGTTACACGAAAACAGCACTGACATCTGGACCAAAACCATGATTCAGCGTTACGAGGATAGGCCCACAGAGTTAGAGTCGATATGTTTGGCTGACTTTGTCGCTTGGTATACGGTTGTCGGTAACAGAATAAGAAAACGTCAGGGTGACAACGAAGAGTGCAGTGAAGATAACGAGGCTGACGTAGAGGATGTTAACGCACGTTCGGACGCATATCGTAAGAGATCGTTGTAGTGTTATACGGTATGGATCGTACGAGACCAATGATATTGTGAACCACAAAAGAGAGATAGTCATGTTATATGTGCCATTTCGCTGTGAAGCAGTCGACATAATTGACCGTAATGTATTTATGGAGACTTAAGATGCCAGAGAGGCTGAGGTTATGGAGAAACGTAAGCAATACGAATCGAACATTGACATCGAACGTGTGGTTGAGGAACTGCGGAGGATGTGCCATCAGTTTGACGATGAAGACCCATTAGGTGCCCGCAATCAGCGCGAGGAGTTTGTGAAGAGCATAATACAACAAGGCGGCGTAGAAAATGCAGATGATTTCAATGCTGCGACTATGGCGATCGAATGCAATGGCCAAAGCCGAATTCTGTCGTATGATGCGAAGCACTAACTCCGGTCAACGAGTAATACTTCTGGAGGCGATACATCACTTACACACACCCAACTCGGAACCGATCCAGGTTTTCTTCACCGGCCCTGCCAGTATCGGATCGGTAAGACCTATGTGCTGAAACTCGCAATGGAAATATATAATCGTTTCACAGTGCAACACAACTCTTTAACTAACGCGTTCGTAGCGTGTGCTTCGACCGGGAACTGGCACAATGTCTTGAGAGATCCTGCAAAATGATAGAAACATGTTTGTTGGTGTAAAATGCGTGATAATAGACGAGGTTAGCATGATTGGTTCAGATGTGTTACACAAGATAAACTTGCGTCAACAAGATATCACCGGCGCGCATGATCAACCGTTTGGCGGCATGAACATTTTCTTCTGCGGTGACTTTCGCCAATTACCGCCAGTTAATGCGACACCCGTTTATCAGGCCGCACGCAACATAATAGGTGGTTTCGTGCTCTGGCAATCAATAAACTACTTTACACTACAGCAAGTAATGCGGCAAAGTGACGCTACGTTCTCTGCTATAATTACTAAAGTCGGCAACGGAGAGCGACTCGAGGTTGATGAAATTAAACTCATTGAGTCGCGATTTAGAACCCAACAGTGGTGCGATACGAACTTGATCGGTAACATCGGTAACGGTATCATCATCATCAAGTCGGAAAGCCGGTGAAGTCGCCATATATCGCAACATCAATAGCTTCACTGACTGTTATTGAGTTGACATTGACATTTCGGAAATTTATTTGGAAATGAAAGACCCAAAGGCAGGTGATGTCTGTCTAGCTAATGTAAAGGCCAATGGCATCTTCAGATTCGTACTCGGGTGTGTGTGCATCCACCCGGGCACAGCGTTAGCAGAAATTAAACTCTTGATGATACGATCGTTGTTAAAATATTCCAAAAACATCGCTAAAATTATACCCGATTACAAGCCTGATCTTACTACACCAGTTATGATAGTTGGAGATTTTAATATTGATGTCTCACAAAACCGTTCATTGCCTGACTTCATGCTCAGCGAGTTCAATTTGCCTTATATTGAAACTTCTCTAACAACGTTAGGTAATACCTGTATTGGTTTAACGATTAGCAGAAATTTGAACATATCTTGTATGCCATTTGTGTCGTAATTTTCGTATCGCAGACCTATTATTAATAAAGTTATATTGTAACAAAATAATTTTTTGTTTCCTTGCTTTTGTCCTAAATACATAAATAAAAATATTTTCTTCAAGAAATATAACCCGTTACATGAACGTATTCACGTACAACACACGGCCGTGTCCATTACACAGCCACACCCCAGCTTTTTAATTATATTGCAGTAGGTGCCATCTATGTTGTTATCCTTCAAAGCCTCCCATATTGAATTGTGTGAAATAGAGTCGAATGCCTTCTGATAGTCTATAAAGGCTAAGTATAGAGGGCTCTGGAATTCTTTGTTTTTCTCTATTACGCTCTCCAAGGTTTGAATATGGTCGACGGTGCAGAATCCTCTGCGAAAACCTGCTTGCTCCACAGGCTGGTTATCATCGATTTTTGTAGATATTTGGCTTAAAATGCATTGTGAGGAAAGTTTGTAGAGACTCGGTAGTAGGCTGATGGGACGGTAATTTCCAATGTCGTTTGGGTCACCTTTTTTATCTAGTAGTATGATGTTTGATTTGGTCCATTGTTCGGGCACTCTCTCCTCTTTGATTATAGTATTGAACAAAAGAGTTATTACAGGTGTTTGATCTGTAATTCTTGTAATCTTTCCTGATGCTTTTTTTGATTGTTTTATAAATAGAGCTCAATTCCATCTTTTCTTCATGACTTTTTGGTTTGAGATTTTGTAGTTTGTGGCGTCGTTTGATTAGACTTAAAGTTTCCTCGGTGAGAATTTTGTTCGATTTGGGTTTATCTATTTGTTTTTCTATTTTCATACTGTTCAGTATACTTTCTTCCAGTCTATTATATAAGAACTGCCCTGTATACGAATCATCTAATTGTATCGATTTTACGTTTTCCTCTAGTTTTCCAAGGTAAAGACTCGCTTCGCATGGGGTTTTTAGGGTGAGAATAGAGCGGTTGTACTTTAGGCGGCTTCTTTTCATTTGCTTAAGAGATATTTTTGATCTGACCATTCGGTGGTCTGATGGAAACATGATGTTGTTCAGAACCTGCACATCTTCGAATCTTTTTGGAAAGTTAGTGAGAATATAATCAATTTCATTCATAGTTGCCTGATGCGGTGACTTCCATGTCCATTTGTGACTATACTTTTTCTTGAAAAAAGTGTTCATAATGGATAGATTGTATTCTTGAGCGTACTGTATTAGCAATTGGCCTCTAGGGCTTCTTTTGACGAACCCAAAATTTCCTAGAAGTTTGTTTTCTTCAGGTTTCTTTCGTTCTACTTTCGCGTTGAAGTCGCCCATGACTATAGTGCTTTTGCTTGATTTTTCGTGAGCTCTGCGTAGTGTTTCATAGAATGTATCGATTTCTGCTTCTTCACACTCTTCAGTAGGTGCGCGTACTTGGATTATAGTGAATGGTGTATTGTTTATATTTATATCTAAAAGTGCTACACGGTCGGACCAACCTATGATGCTTTTGATGCAGGCTTTTAGGTGTTTTCTTATAATGAAGCCCACTCCATATCTTCCTTTTTTCTGCCCGTTGTAGCATAATATAAAATCGTCGTGCTCTTCTACCCCGTATCCGAACTTTCTCATTTCTGACTAACCGATGATGTCGTAATTAACATTTTTAAGCGCGTTCGTAAGTTCTATAAGTTTGGCCGGGCTTGCCAGGGTTCTTACGTTGTATGTGCCGATGTAGAGGATGTTATTGTTTTTATTAATGTTATCTGTGGCTTTTTGTTGTTTTTGTGTTGGAGGGTTGCAGTCAACAGAAGAACCGATTACCTTCTTCTCCCCCGCGGGGACCAGCCGTGTTGGGTTTTTGAATGGTAGCCCTCTGCCTCGGTTATTTGCTAAGAGCTGGATGTAGGAGTTGTATTTTTTTGAGATGCTCGGAATCGTTTTTACTCCTTATAAAGGCTGTGATTTTATTGCTTTTCAGGGCTTGGTTTTCGTGGTTTGTACCACCTTGCTTTGGGGAAAAGTCTAGATTTCGTTTCTTTGATTTTTGTTGATTGATGTGATTTTTGTTGGGTTCACGATCGTTTAAGATTATTATTTTGTCGTACTTAATTATTGCTTTTTTACCTTCTGCTTTACACTTTGATAATTCCGTTTGTAATTTTTTCCTCTTCTCTAGCACTTTTTGTGGGTAGTCCTCTTTATAATATGTACTTGTATTTTGAAGATTCTTCTTGTTTTGTAGCAAGGTTATTTTTTTCCCCATAGTTGTGAAGGTTTCTACCACCGGTCTCACCTGTTCCCTTTTTTTACCTATTCTAGTCACTGATTCTAATTCATTTCGCTCGCACAATATATTGATTCCATTGATAAATGTTAGAATTTTATTCTCTAGGTTTTGATATGATCTTTCACCTTCTTCTATTCCAAAAAATACCAAGTTTTTCTTCCTAACAAATCTCTCCATATGCTCCCACATAATTTCTTGATTTTGTACTTGTTCGTGCAGTTTGCTATAATTCTGATCCATTTTTTTGAAATTTTCGCTCATGTTTTTGTTCATAGTGTTTATACTGTCCGTGATGTTTGTTTCCATTTCTTTCCTTTCTTTCTTTTGTTCAGCTATCTCGCTTTGTATTGATAATTCCTGAATTTCACAACTCTTCCTGGCTTTGCACTATTTAACTGTATGTTGGTTTGTCACTTGTTGTTGTTTTTTTATTTTTGTTGATCAGCCCAGTATTTGTTGGTTTCCCCAATGTATAATTCGATACGTTGATTTCCAGCACTATTCTTCTTGCTATGTATGTTTTTCAGATATTATTACTGCTTTAAATTTTTTAGATTTCACTTTTATTACGGAGCTCGCAAAACAGCTGTTGACAGCTCGAAGCACTCTCTCACATGCTTTTACCTATCATTACCTATTTTAGGTAATTAATTCTCATTTATTCACAGAGAGACGGTAACTTTAATAGAGGGAAAAGAAAGTAAATGAATAATATTGATACCAATGATATCAAAGAAGTGGGCTGATAGCTACTCCCATATAAATAACTTGAATCCAAACTAATACGCGTATGAGATTGGATTCATGAGAGATTCGTTCACACGTGCATTAGTGTGGATTTAAGAATCTCTCATGAATCCAAACTAATGTACGAATGTCTCATTCGTCCGCTCAGCTCCGGTGGAACGTGACAATGAGCCACGATTTTTCATTTGTGCAGCCGGCCATCGATTTATAACACGTTATCACGTCAAAAAAATCACTAATAAAAAATCCGCAAGATTGTACTCTAGCCTATATTTCAATCTTCTGACGAAAATAAATTGAAAATAAGAAGTAACTTAATAGCGCTTTCCAATTGCAGTAACATGAATTTCCTTCAAAAGTTACTAGTGGCAGATGATTTTGATTTGTATCACAATTTTGCTGAAACTTAAAGTATTTCTGTATGTTTTGTAAGAGGCAGATGGGTATAGTTAAAAGCAATTTTCAATAGTTCAATAGCTAAAAGCTTGTTCAATTTTCATATATTTTCAAACTATATTGTTTTAAGAAAATAATAATTTCGTATTTTATGTCAGACAACTTTCACTGAAAAAATTTGATAATTAAAAAAAAATGAGAACACTATATGGGAAACAAAATTTTTGTAGTTTATGATAACATTTATATCTATTTTTTCATTTTTGCAAGGTAAGTATACATCAAAATATTTTAATTATAGGATTTAATGATTGAGTTTATTATATTTAATTTAAATTATACTTTTTCATGAATAAGGATTTATACTAAATAACTATTAATTAAAATACATAATAATCTTTTTCACAAGGAATATTACATATATTTCTCTTGAAAACATTTCTGCCAAATAATGACTAGCAATGTAAAAACACATAAATTATTCATACAATATCTATACAATTTCATATTTTATATATTATATTGAAAGTTAACGTAAAAAATTTCTTTGTTTTCTTTTAAAATGTATATTATAAATGAAAATTTTTTTTCCCAAAGTGTCAAACTTTATACAAAATATTTATAGTTTACAAAATGTTTTTCACTCACATTTATCTTAGCATGCGCGTACATAGACTGTGTGCTAATCGACGGCATAACCTTTCGAACGACATTTTGAATTGAAGTTCGAACTTTTTTGACATTTGATACCTTCGCTTCTTACTAAAACTGAAGAAAACTATTAACTTATATAACTTCAAGAATATATTAAAATACTTACGTTTTTTCCTCCATTCATGTGACGTTTCCGTTTTGTTTTGAAACTATCCCTTGACGGAACAATAAAGTGCCAATATAAAGTTGGCATTTTCGGAGACAAGAACCTTTCGGAATGTGACTTTGATATAATGCCAATCAAAATGTCAGTTGTATGAAAGTGCCGTCGATTAGAACACAGTCATAATGTCTTATATCTCCATTATCTCACAAAAATGTCGAATTGTCAAACTAAATCTCCTCACTGGCGGTGTAAGCGGCCGAGGAGATTTATCAAATCATCTCACGAAATCTACTAGATTTTGGTCGGTGTAAGCGCGGTATTAGCCAATTTAATAAATGAGTGATTTTGCGAACATCGTCGGCTTTCAATAGTTTCCAGAAAAGCAAATTCCATAATTGATCCAAATTTAAACCATTATTAAATGCGAAAGTTGTTACTATCAAACAAGTTTTAGAAGTGCCTTCTCCAAAGAAAGCGTTAACGATATGCTCTGGCACTGTGTTAAAACATATAACATCAAATTGGTTTAACAAAAGTTTTCGCGCCCTTAAACGATTTCGTTTCGTTCTATACATTTTGAAACTTTTAAGAAAATCACGACTGAATACTTGTTAGATCAAAATGTCGTATCGAATTATGACTTAGTAAATTTTAACATGCATTCGTGCACGCATTAGTGACTTTCATTTGATTTACAAATTTTACTATGTTTATATAATAAAACAAGTGAATGGTTTTAGTTTTTTAGTTTCTTCAATGAATAGAACTTATTATAATTAGGTAGTTTACATACTTAAGATTTAATTTACTAAAGTAAGGAGGTATAAAAATTTCAATTATTGATACTAATTTTTGTTTTATTAGGTAAATATTGTAAATTTTTTACTCCAAATGAAATTCATTAATGCGTGTATGCACTTTAAAATAAGCAAACTTTTAGTTCTATAATCCATTTTGATTAAGAAACATTCAGTAACTGCAAAATGAATTTTACTACTATTAAGTCAATTGTCAAGTTTTTTAGCGAAAATGATAACAAAACCATTATAGAAGAATTCCAGAAACTAAAATTAGTGCGAAGTAATGTACGATGTACAAGAAGTGATTGTAGAATAATTTGTAGTTTGCGGAAATTAGAGGGTGGATTTTTTAATTGCAATTTTTATTGTTTCAAATGGAAAGTAAGATAAAGTTTACGAAAAAACTTATTTTTTGAAAACATTAGACTACCCATCGATGATTTGTTTTACTTAATGTGGTCATGGTGTTGTTTGTGTGCACCAATTGTTGCCAGTCGAAAACATGGCATAAGAAGAGGGACAGTGTTACAAATATATAGATTTTTTAGGGATATAACTTCATGGAGGTTGCTACAAAATCCTAGTTTGCTAAAAATAGGTAGTGTGGGGCATATAGTACAAATAGACGAAAGCGTTATAGCGCACAAAAAATATAATGTTGCAAGAATCGTACCTCAAACGTGGGTCCTAGGAATGGTCGATACAACGACCAAAAAGGACATAGTAATTTATGTACAAAATCGTAGTGCAGATACTTTAATCAAACACATTAGTGAAAATGTATTACCAGGGAGTGAAATATGGACCGATTTCTGGAAAGGTTATAATAGCCTTAATTCATTAGGTGGTGTTTCACCATATATTCATAGAACAGTGAATCACTCCAACAATTTTAGAGATCCTATAACAGGAGTATGCAAAAATTACGCAGAAGGCTATTAGGCAAAAATGAAGAAGTTTTTGAGAAAAGCAAGCGTAATGCAGTCAAAGTTGATGCCAGAGCATATTGATCACTTTATGTGGCATGAATTGTATGTGTGAGCAGCGCCAAGAACATGTGGTTTTTTCGGTTAAAAAACACACTATTTATTTTTTATAAGTTTTATTAAACACTAAATTTATTAATTCATATAACTTGCACAGCGTGACATGTTCGTTCGTCGGCAGCCGTCAGATCTCCACTCCTACATTTGCTTTGTTGCCAAATTGATCTTCTTTTTGACGTGCTTATCTCCCTCGGAGGTAGATGGCAACACCATCGGTTAATGAAAGGCTTCGTTCGGTTGCCACATACTCCCTCACGAGTGACTTGCTCACGTTAGAAGTGGACGCAACGTTTTGGGGGGCGTATGAACCTGCCTGATTTGGTCATCTTTTGTGGATTTGGCGTGATATTTTTGTGTTCGCTTGTATTCTCTGGTGGATAATTGGTCATCTCTCCTGTCTTTGATTCTTCAATGTTCTTTTTCAATGGTAAATTTTGGTTCTGGTCATCAGCAGTACTGAAAGCTGCTTTTAGCCGATCGATAGTGACTGTTCTTGGTTTACCTCTAATTAGAATTTGGAAGTTTTTGTTGTTACGGCGAATTACCTCGTATGGGCCGTCGTAAAGTGCTTTTAATGGCGGTCTCACTGTGTCATCGCGAAGGAAAACGTGCGTGCAGTCCGATAGCTTCTTTTGAATGTAGTAGTTGTTCTTGGAGTGGTTCGATGGTTCCACTGGTCTGAGTTCTTCCATCATGAAACATAGTTGTTTCGCGAAATCCGTTGTTACCTTACTTTGAGATTGTGTATCGAGGAAATCTCCGGGAACTCTGATTGTTTCTCCATAGATCATTTCGGCTGGTGATGCATCAATGTCCGGTTTGTGGACCGTTCGAAGATTTAACATCAGTAGTGGTAGGATGTCCGACCAATTTGTCGAGTTGGTATGGCATTTGAGTGCTGCTTTGACAGTTCGATGCAGTCGTTCGATGATGCCGTTGGCTTGTGGGTGATAGGCCGATGTTTTGAGGTGTACGCATCCCAATAATCGGTTCAGTTCCGTGAATAGGGTTGAGTCGAACTGCCTACCTTGATCTGTACTTATGTGAGATGGGACGCCGTAGTTTGTAATCCAGCCACTTATTAAGGCTTTCGCAATGGTTTCTGCGGACATGTCTTCAATTGGTAAGATTGCCGGCCAGCGCGAAAATCTGTCAATGCAGGTTAAGCAATAACGGAAGTTGTTGGACGGCGGAAGTGGTCCATTTATGTCAATGTTGATGTGTTTGAAGCGTGCATTTGGGACTTTGAATCTGTCTAATATTGACCTGTTGTGACGCGAGACTTTGCTTCTTTGACAATGAATGCATTCACTCGTCCATCTCGCAATGTCTTTCTTCATGTTGGTCAAAACATATTTTTCCGTGATAAGCTTGATAGTTGCTCGTTTTCCAGGGTGTGACTGATTGTGAATCAGTTCAAAGATTGGTTTGCGTAGCGATGATGCAACATAAGGTCGAATTTTGTCCATAGATGTGTCGCAGTATAGCTGTAGATTTGATATTGGCAATGTAACCATTGTGATTTTTAACGATGAGCTTGTGCTTTTTATCATTTGTTCGAGCTCTTCGTCTTTGTGTTGTGCTTCAGCAAGCTTTTCGATTCTCAGCTGTTCGGTGATAGTTTCGATCCGTGACAAGGCGTCAGCAACAATGTTATTTTCTCCGGGCACGTGTCGAATGTCTGTTGTGAGTTGTCCAATGAAGTCGAGGTGACGTAGTTGTCGTGATGATGCTTTTTCTGGTTTTTGTCGAAATGCAAATGTGAGCGGTTTGCGGTCCGTGTAGATTATGCAGTTTCGACCGTCGATCATGAACTTGAAATGTTTAACAGCTTGGTAAATGGCTAGAAGTTCTCTATCATATGTGCTGTATCGTTTCTGTGTGTCGGTCATGCGTTTCGAGTAGAAACCCAGTGGTGAAAGTTTGTCGTTTTCTACTTGATGTAACACTGCACCGACTGCAAAGTCACTTGCGTCTACATTGAGTGTTAGTTGTGCGTCTTGCCAAGGATGTGCCAGAAATGTGACTTCAGCTAGATCTTGTTGGCATTTTTCAAATGCTCGTAACGCTTCATCGGACCAAGTGATCAATGTTTGATCTTTCTTTTTGTTTCCTTTTATCAGAGCTTGTAGTTTGCCTTGAGAAATTGCAGCTTTTGGGATAAAACGGCGATAGAAATTTGTGAGGGCTAGGAAACGACGTAGTTCGTGTGCTCGCTGTGGTTGAGGAAAATTCAAGATGGCTTCTGTCCTTTCCTTCGGTGGTGCAATTCCATTGGCTTTAACCGTGTGTCCAAGAAAGATTACACTTGGTTTACCTATTTCGCACTTCGTTAGGTTAATTTTTATATTATATGTGTGTAGGCGTTGTAGCACGATTTCGAGGTGCTGTTCGTGCTCGGATTCGTCTACTGATGCGACGCATATGTCGTCGATGTATACGTATACAAAATCTAGGTGGTGGAAGATCTGATTCATGTATCTCTGAAAGGTCTGTGACGCGTTTCGAAGTCCAAATGGCATATAGTTGAACTCGAACAATCCGAATGGTGTTATTATGGCAGTTTTTTGGCGATCATCTGGGTCCATAGGTATCTGATTGTATGCCTTGACTAGGTCAATTGTGGTGAATATTTTTTTACCTGCGAAGTTTTGAGCGAAGTCTTGAATGTGAGGTAGCGGGTATCGATCTGGGATTGTTATATCGTTTAGACGACGGTAGTCACCGCATGGACGCCACTCTCCACTTTTCTTGCGGACCATGTGTAATGGGCTAGCCCACGGACTGTTGCTATGACGGCAAATGCCAGCACGCATCATAATTTCGAATTCTTTCTTGGCTGCGTTTAGTTTTTCCGGATTTAAACGACGTGCTCGGGAGAATACTGGTTGTCCAGTCGTTATTATTTGATGTTTTACGTTGCACTGTTTATTTGATGGCGAGTTGAATGTTGGTGGTTGAGTCAAGTTTTTAAATTTGTTGAAAGTATTAAAAAAATTAATTGATCCAAGTATTGTGTTGATACCTTGATAGTTGGTGCGTTGATAGATGCATCCGACGTTTAATTTGGTGATTGAGTCAACTAACCGTTTCCTTTTTAAGTCAACCAGTAAGTCGAAATGTTCGAGAAAGTGAGCGCCTAAGATGCCTTGGTTGACGTCTGCTATAATGAATTGCCATGTGAAATCTCTGCGAAATCCCAAGGCGACGTTGATAGTTGTTGTGCCAAAAGTCTTTATCGGTGTGCCATTTGCGGCGAAAAGTTGATAAAGTCCAGCGTTTGTTGCTTTGTTGAAGTGAAATCTTGGTATTATAGAAATGTCAGCACCGGTATCAATAAGAAATTTTGTGTTGTTGTGGCGATCGAAAATGAAAAGGCGTTTACCTTTTGAGTTGACCACCTCACTCGCCATAATTTCAGAAGTGGTCGATTTTAGTTTTTTTGATCCTCGGTTTCTTTTTTAAATTTGCACGGTTCTGTGCATTTGCGTGCCATGTTGCCGAATTTGAAGTGATAATAGCAATAGGGGCTATTAGTTTTACGTGAGGAAGAGCGATTTCTCTTTTGAAGGAATTGACCATTCTTTGACCGACCACGATTTGTGGGAAGTTGAGAAATTTTCCTTGTTAGTTCTTCGATTTGTTTATACAGCGTCGCTATTTGTGAAGTTGTTTCACTCTGAGAAAATGTCGACGAAGTGGATGTCGCAACTGCATTTACTTGATTAAACGTCGTCAGCTCGAGTATTTTGTCGGCCATGTTGGCCACTTTGTTTAAATCCCCGTCAGCCGTAGAAATGACTGGTCGTATTTGCTCTGGCAAGCGTTCTATCCAAAGTGTCTTGATTGCGTTATCCGATAATGCATTATTAGAGAGTTAAGGTGTTAACAAGTGTAGACATTAATTTTCATATGGCGTTCCTACTTCCAATTGTGAACTCTTCTTATAGTCGACTTTATCCTCATATATTGTACCAAATATGACAGCAGAACAATTAACGTGCTACTTTAACGGCAGCTACTTTGAGACTAAAACAAAAACCGAAGCAACGTGCTGATCAGAAAGCGTCACCTAATGATCGCCAAGGAATAGTCACATGTCAGAGATGGACGGAGTCCAGTGAGTGCTACACTGTTACATTACACTTTCAAACCAAACGAAAACAAGTGTTACAAAATGCCTACACAGGACACATTCATAATTAAATTTATAAATAAGTACTATTAAAATTGTATTTGTAACGTTCTAGTTGTATGCTGAAAGTGAGGGCACCTAGAGGTATATTGTGGTGCTAACATAAGCACTGATGTGCCTTGGTATCTAATTGGTCACTATTTATAATAAACAATCAAAGAGTTAGGTTGGTTCTCACTAGAAATATGTATTTGTAACGAAATTCAAAATCAAATATTTTGGTTCGGCTTGGAATGAAAACGATTCCTTATTTGGCGCTGTCATATTTATTTTTTATTTTTGTTCAAAACCACACAAATCTGTTTCGATAACCATATGTTTTCTTCATCAGAAGTTCTGTAGTACTTCTCCTGATGAAGACTGTTAAATTTGTAACGTGAACTTGGTAACACTAAGTTATCGTATGGTATGGTGAGTGCACGCAGGCAATTGGCATACAAATATTGCTATGTTACTGCACTCGTTCTCTGCCAGTCAACCATTAAAGAGCATCTGTTCGTTAAACAAGTGTGTTTTGCTTTAATCCAGAAAAATATAAACAATCAGTTTGTGTGCTCAGGGACTTAGTTGTCATAAAGTTTACAAAAAGGATCTGGATTGAATTTAGAGCAATATTTTTGAGGTCCGTTTTGTACAGTAAAGTCAAAATAGTAAAGTTACGTGCTAAACTTGAAAATCAGGCGTGTGTTCGATGTGCTCTTCTTTGTACATAGTCGTGGGAAATATATATATAATGAAATAATGATGTCCGGGTTAACATGATCGAAACATTGAAAGAAAGCAACGATTATCAAAATTTAAGTTCGACTGTAAGGCATATCTAAAAGGGGATGGACTCTGGAAATTTATCGAGGGATATCCCACAGCAGTAGTCAATGAAGACAAGATGACAAAAGCAATCCAAAATTAGTTATGAGTGTCGATCAAATTTTTTTGTGCACATTAGATACGCCACTACACCAAAAGAAATGTGGGACCAACTACAAGAATTTTATTAGGACAATGGCGTCAACGATCAAATTAGACTAATAAAGCGATTAATAAATACCAAATTAGAAGATTTTTCCAGCACCGAAGAATACATTGAACAGGTAATCAGTGTCTCTCAACAATTGACTAATTTGGGTTTTACAGTATCCGAACAATAAGTTGGAACATTGTTGTTACTTGGACTACCTGATAAATATGAGCCCATGGTAATAGGTTTACAGGCCAGCTGAACGAAAATAACTGGAATCCCCATGAGAACGCAATTACTCGCATCCGTTACTATTGATAGTAAACCAGGTAGTTTCCAAAACAATAATAATAATAGGTCTGCTTTCGTGTTTAGCAGGTTTAAATAGAATTTTCATAGGCGAAGCAATTATAGTGGCAAATACAACAAAAATAAAATGCAGAATAAAAAACCGAAAGGCCCAGTCAAGGTCCGCGCCGTAGATTTTCCGTGAAAACCTAGGAATAAAATTATAATAAGTGTTTCTTATTCGTATGTACTTAAATGAATGTCTTTTATACAATGATGATATAGAGTAATACGTTGACAGGAAACATAAATCACGAGATTATTTTTTCGCGCCTTTTTTAATTTCCTCTTCAATGCTGACGTTGCTCTGACATTTACTCGGCACTGGACACTTTAGGCTTTTTTGATTTCAATTTGATGCAAGATCTATGTATATGATTTACATTCAATTCAATTCGGCTCATATTTACAACTCATATATTTTTCATTTTTTTTCAATTTCCAATTAAATACCGATTTTTACTCATACTTCAGCGAATATTTTAATTGTTTCAATTTAGATCCTGGTAGCTCTTCTCAAACTCCTTACAATGACTCCCGGACGAACGTCCTACGTAGTTGCGTGCTCACGCTACACTGATTTATAATTTTACGCAACGCTTATTAACAACAATCATACGTACGTGAACTAGCCCGATGACATCACGCGCAAAACCAATGCTGCACGATAAATAGAAAGTTTGACTGGCTATTAGTGTACTTAACGAGCGAAAAGACGTTTTAACGTCAAAAAAATTACAACAAAATTTTCGTACTAATATGTACTTTAATTATCAAACTATTCATTATAATGGTTAGGAGAGTATGGCTGGAGAGTAGTACAGTTACAGAATAGATAAATCAGAAGTTTATTTTTTCCCGCCGTTTTTTATTTCTTCTTCGATGCCGCCGTAGCTCTCACTTGCTCGGCACTGAACATTTTTGGTTTATAATATTCGGTTTGATGCTGGTTTTCTCCGATTTGAGTTTTTTACAATTCGGTACATATTTACCGCTCATATGAGACGATATCTTCCATATTTTTTCGATTTTCAAATTCATAACGAGTTTTGCTTATATTTCGGAGAATATTTTTATTGTTTCGCTTTAGCCCTTTTCATGCTTTTGACAACGATACAACAATCAACAGTCTAGCGTAAGGCGTTCTCACGCTAGACTCATAAATATGCTCACCTAACGCTAAAAAACAACAATCACGCGTGGGCGCTTGCGCAAGCCCGAACAAATATGTTGTATCCACTGTGACCTCAGTCATTGTCATCACGTTTTTAGTCTCGTAGTTATTAGCGAGTGAAAAATGACGGTGACACAAGAATGTTAGACTCGCTACCAATGTCCATACTCAACAAGAAGAAAGACGTTTTCACGTCACAATCACCTGCGTTGTTACAAGTATAACAGATTTTGACCTTTTGCGAAAGAATACAGAAACATTTTAAAGCCCTCTGGTCAAAGCAACTTAGCAAAAGATTCTGACAACGATTCAGATGAAGCATCCGCCTGGATGCTAGCAAGTCTTGCAGCAAAAGAGGTAAATTCATACGATTGGTTTATAGATTCGGGTGTAACACAACACATGACCCCGCAAAAGGATTTGTATATAAATTATGTGCGAACCGTTAATCGGTAATCGTAAGGAGATAATAATAAAATTAACGCCATTGGAAAAGGCGACGTCAACCTGGGACAAAAAACTTCATATGAAAATAAGATGTTACTTATGCGAGATGTTCTACACGTACCACAACTGGCTGCCAATTTAAATTCACTCAAAAAATTAACCACTTTGGGATTTTTGGTTCAATTTGAAAACCACAAATGCTTAATCTGCAACCGATCTGGGAAAGTGTTGTTACATCAGATTAATCAGTGTATTCGGCTTTTCAACAGTTTCTCAATACTAGCTTTATTAAACAAGCTCTTACTAAATAACTGACGGATTGTCTTGCAATACTTAGAATACAATTTTGAAGCACGTTTTCTCGTTATACAATTCTGCCCTTTTTTCTTACTGTTACAAATTTATCAATTCTCAACACTCCTCCTTGATCAATTTACAGCTGAGCATCTCGAAGACTCTTCTGTTGAGTGGCTTGGTGAGAATGCAGCGATCTACATGCTGCTCTCAACGTGTTGCAGTGTCATAGTGTTGCCGATGTGTTGCTGGATGTACTTTCGTACTGAGGTACTGCTCACTTTGTTGACTTGTTTGCTTGTTCTCGGGATTCACAGTCTTTCGCGAAATGTCCTTTCTTCTTACAGATGTTACATGGGTATTTCTACTTGCATTAGGCAATGTATTTATCACACGCTCTGCCTTTGCACTCCTTGAGCACGTGACCTTTCTTCCCACATTTGTAGCATGCGAACGATGACTTGTCCTGCTTGCTGTTTGACGACTGTCCCTGTTTCTCACGTCTTGCCATGAGAGCGGTTTTGGTGCTGCCCTCTGAACGTGTCTTCGTTTATTTTAGTCGCTCGTCCTCGAGTCTCAAGCGTTCTATGAGACTTTCAACGTTCTTTGCTGCTCCGGTTACGTTGTCCCAAGATGTCCTTAAATGTGCCAATTTTGGCGGAAGCACACTCGTGATCCTCGTCATGATCAAACTTTCCATCATAGGATCTTTTTTAGTTGACACTTCTTGAGCGAGATCCAAAATCTTCATACAATTTTCTACATCTGACTTACTTTCATCATATTAAAAGGTAAGGAATTTGGTTCGGGACGTTTCTAAAGTTATATCAGTCCTTGTACCATATAAACTAACTAACTTGTTGATCATATCCTTGGCAGTTTTACAATTTGCACTTTTGTTCGCAGTCTTACTGTTTACATTTCAACCCATCAACCTTTGAGCTTCAACAACTTTCTTTAACCAAGCTGCGACTGTATCACCTGTTGGTCTGGGATTTGCACCCGTTACTTTATCGTACAGGTCTTTTTGCTTAAGTGCTAGGTTTAATTTAAATCACATGAAATGAAATTTACATTTCCTTGACTTTCTTCACTTAACATCTCACACTGAGACTTTACAGTATCAATTTTGCTTTAAATTTAACAATTCGACTAACTTCTGACAATTTTTATATAAACAAAATGACTTAGCAATCTTTCGTGGCGATTTTGTGACTTAAAACGACCTGCGTGTTCGTTGCTAAACGTTGCCTTGCTGCGTGATGGCTGCTCCAATGTCGATATATAGGTTATGTTGTCCTTACCAGTTCCGACGTCCTGGAATGCTTTCTCGACTTTCCTGTCCTGACTTGTAAGGAAACCCTTTTACAGCTGCTCTGGGCCCATAACCTGTTGTTCAATCAGAATAATCAGTGGATTTGGGTTCCTTTTATGGAAATAAACTCAGTCTTTTCAACAGTTCTTCAATACTAGCTTTATTAAATAAAGCTCTCACTAAATTACTTACAATTATACAATTTTGCACTTTCTTCTTACTGTCACCAGGTCACATGAAGTCCGCCAACTTAATTCATCAAACAAAGTAAAGTACGAATTTGGATAGGGTTAAGATTGAGATTGGTTCGGCCAGTTGTAAGTTAATCAATTCTCAACAGAAAGTCATTGCGTCCGCTACAAAGCAATAAAGGGATGTATAAATTAAAAACCACAAATAATTATGAAAAGTCTTTAATAGCAAGAGAAGGGCAGAATACAAGACAAAAATGCGATATAGTCATATGGCACTGTAAGTTGGGTCATTTAAATGCAAAGTATATGCTTGAATTAAATGACTTCGTTAAGGGATACAACGTTTCGAAATCTATGAATGAACTTTGTCAAGTCTATTTGGAAGGTAAACAGTCAAGGATCCCATTTTCAAAAGATGAATTCAAGCATTACTTCGAAATTTATAAGAAATTTGTGGAAAATCAGCTGGAGTTAAAAATATAAGCCTTTAGGTGTGACAACGGGGGTGTATGTATCAACAAGGACTTACAGAAGTTTTAAGAAAATTCCGGCATTATCTGTCAAAGAACTTGCCCGTATACTTCTCAACAAAACGGAATCGCAGAACGCATAAATAGGTCTATTGTTGAAGAGGCTAAATGCTTACTCTTTGAAGCCAATAAGGAAAAAAAATATTGGGATGAGACCTCTTCAACGGCTACCTACTTATTTAACAGATCGCCTACATCCTCCCTAAATAATTGCACTCCATTAGAGGCTCGGTGTGGTAAAAACCTAATTCAGCGAATTTAAAAGTCTTTGGTTGCGAAGTTATGGTGGATGTACACAAGAATTGAGACAAAAATGGGATGCAAATTCGTTGAAACATGTCTTTTTAGGATATTATCCTGGAAATAAAAGCTACAGATTATTTAATCCAAAAACAAATATGATAATAAAGAGCAGAGAATGCAAATTTTTTGAAAATATTATTATTTTGCAGAAAACAAAAATAAACCGGAAAAAGAAACGAGGGGAAAGAAGTCGGAACTTGTACCATGGTTCGGTTACGACGAACAAGTAGAAGAAAAAGCTGAAGAGATCACTCGACAAGATGAAAATAATGATCAGGAAGAAGATTCAAAACCGAGAAATAATGTTATATGAAATAGTGTGAAATAGATTTTTTGATTATTGATTTGACTTTTGATTTGACTCTTGATTTTGATGTTGACTCTGATTCTGATTTTGATTTTGACTTTATTCTGTTTTTGATTTTGATTAATCTTGGATTTTGGATATATTTTCTATTTATTGTTATTGATTTGGCCCCTTCCTTGGAATGGCGCCAAGCAAAAACAAAAAGTTGGAGGGAAAGGCGTCTTCCTCGAAGATGGAGAATTCCTCCGGTGGAGAGGAGTCCTCTACTGAGAGGACGGAACCACGGCCACGTAAGGCGATGAAGCAAACGACAAGGAAGCATGCTGTTGCAGCAGAGTCTCCAATGTGTGTGGAGAAAACTGCTGGGTCTTCTGTTGCAGCAGAAGCAACAGTCTCCTGTTGCTGCTGTCCCGGTTGTGTGCCTAGAGGCTCCCGGAGTCACAAGTGTGTGAGGAGTAGGAGAAAGTGGTAGAGTCTTCATCGAGTTCAGATGAGGAGGTGGTTACTACTCCTGAAACGAATGGGTTTGGGAGGGAAACTATGAATGATATTTTCGCAGGTCATCAGGAGCTAAGAAATATCATTTTGGATTCCTCGTTGGCTAGGACAGAATCCAAAACGATTCTTAATTTGGTGGACAAGCTGGTCCTTCAGAATGCCAATTTGCTGGCTGAAGCGGAGAGACTTCGTGGACAGGTGGAGGTCCTCAAGAAGTGTGGTGGTGGTTCAATGTTGAATGTTACCCCTGTTTTTCCGTCGAGTGTTGTCCCTGCTGTCGCTCCGAAGCCTGTGGAGACATGGTCCCTTATTGTACGCAGCAAGGACAAGACCGTGTCTCCTAAGGAGGTTGTTTCGAAGGTGGTGAAAGAGGTAGCCCCTTCGCTTGGAGTTCGCGTCCATGACGTGAAACACATCCGGAGTGGTGGTGCTGTACTTCGCACGCCTACGGTGCAGGAGCGAACTGAGGCAGCTAGCTGTCCTTTGTTCAAAGAGTGTGGTCTGAGTATCAGTGTTAACGAAAAACTCGGCTCCAGAGTTTTTGGGAAGGGTGTTCCCACGGCGATCACTTATGAAGACTTCATGAGTGATCTCTACGAGCTGAACTTGAAGTGAAAGGTGACGGCGGATGCATTCAAGAAAAGCATGCGTCTTGTGAGCAAACCGTGGTCAGATAATTCTGGTGCCGAAATTAATGTCGTCTTGGAGGGAACCAGTGTCCTTGTTCAAGAATTGTTGTCTGTTGGTCGTTGCTATATTAAATGGTTCTCCTTCCACGTGCGAGCAATGGACGCTGTGCGCAGTTGTTACCGATGCATGGGCTTCGACCATGTGGTAACCGAGTGCAAGCAGACGTCCGATGTCTGTCGTCGGTGTGGGCAACCTGGGCACAGGGCGATGCAGTGTGAAAACGCACTGCATTGCAGAACCTGTGCGCTCAGGGGACATCCTGCTGGGCATCTAATGATGTCGGCAGCTTGCCCTGTTTACAGAAGCATGGTTGCTCGTGCGAACGCCAGACATTAATATGTCGGTGACAATTCTACAATTGAATTGTCAGGGCTCGTACGCTGTTATGTGTGAGTTTAGTCAGTGTTTGTGTGAATCGAATTGTTCTTTTGCACTGCTGCAAGAACCTTATACAGCTGGAGGATGTGTAAGGGGATTGCCTAGTGGTGTAAGAGTTTTCCCAGATCGCAGAGGAAACGCCGCTGTTGTTGTTAATGATCCTAGTGTTTAATGTGTTCCTGTCAGTGAACTTATCACTGACTGGGGTGTCTGTGTCTGGATGAAAGGTGTCTTTGGTAAAATGTTTTTGTTAAGTGTTTATTGCAAGTTTGGGGAGGACCTAGATCCTTATCTTGCGTATTTGTATTCGGCTCTGCTACTGGTGAGCAGTACGCCTGCAATCTTTGGTATGGACGCGAATGCCACTTCTCCTATGTGGTTTAGTAAGATAAGTGCAACATCCACCCATCGATGCCATTATAGGGGAGAGATGCTTAGCGAATACCTGCTTATTAATTGTCTGCATGTTTTGAATGAACCCAGTGAATGGTACACATTAGTGATCACAACCTGACCGAGGTACTTGTTACCTATGAGAAGGCTGTAACCACTTGCCAACCTGTGTGTATGTGAAACGCTGGCGCACTGATCGGGTGAATTGGCAATTTTATGGTGAGTGTGTTAAAGCACAAGCCGTAAATATGCCGCTGCATGTTTTTGAGTATTTGTCGGTTGATGACCAAGTGTGATGAAAATCTACATTTCCACGGGCGAAATGTAGAATTTCTATTTCTCTTTATACACTTATTCTTTCGACTCTTCTGATATGTTGCCTGATGGGCCTCGCGGCCTAGCGGCCGATCCACTCCGTGAGTCTAAAACAACGTTGTTCCTTAACAGGTGTATATTTAAGACTGTCCACTAGTACAATTCATACCTTAATTTATACTTAAATCTAGCTAGGTCATTAATTTAAATCTAGATTAAGAATTAACCAAGTCAGGAATGCATAAAGCCAAATAAGTCTTGTTGCATCACATATTTCAATAATATTTGAATATTTCCATAACCCATTTAAAATTAATTTCGACATCGATCGAAATACGATCGACTCGACCTACCTCAATGGCAAATTCCGTTGCATTTTTGCAAGAGTCAGCATTTTCTGCTGACTCGATCGTAAATTTCCCTTCATGAGCTTTCGCATGAGTCAGCGTTTTCCACTGACTCAGGTGAAATATTTGGTTTTACATTTTGAGGTACAGGTACTTCCAAAAGTTTTCCCAGTTTAGTAAAATTGTTCATTACACAAGTGTCAATAATCGACACGTGGATGTCTTGTGTGAATGATGTCTTGTTTGAGAAATGCCGTAAGGATAATCTCAAACGTGTCAAGTGGTGGTCTTGTGAATTGTCTCGGAAGAGGAAAGAGGTGAGGCGCCTCCGAAAGAAATTTCATAGGAGCCGAACTAGCAATTCCTCCAATGTTTCCCAGCTGAGAGCTGACTTTATGTGTTGTCTTCGTGAATATAAGAAAATGTAGTTGAGTGTTAAAGAGGAGAGGTGGAGGGATTTTGTGTACCGGAACAGGCATAATCCTTGGGGTCATGTCTATCGTATTTGCAGGGGAAAACGTGCTAACGTGTGTGTTAGTGATATCCGTGTTGGCAACACTACGTTGACAACATGGACAGATTGCATGAATGTGCTAATGTCCGAATTTTTCCCGGCAGCTGATTCAACTTTGCTTCCGGCACTTTCAGTATAAGGGCAGGTTGATGAAGTCGATGTGGCAGAGATCTGAGAGGGCTTTTCGAAGCTCCGTAGTCGGAAATCGCCAGGTTTGGATGGTATGACTGGAGAGATGTGTAAAGCCGTCTGGAGTGTCAACCAGACTACCTGGCAGCTATGTTCCGTAAGTGTTTATCTGTGGGTTATTTCCCAACTGTGTGGAAGCGTGCACGCGTGACTATTCTTCTGAAGTCTCCTGATAGGATTAGGAGTAATCCAAGATCCTATCGGGGTATTAGCCTTCTCCCTGCACTTGGAAAGGTGCTTGAGAGGATAATGGTTAATAGACTGCAGGAGGTTGTATGTGACCGTCGGATAGACGGTATGGTTTCCGTAGTGTGTTGAAGATGCATGGTCGTTTGTTAAAAGTCGTGTTGAGTGTGCAAGTGACAAATACGTTCTTGGAATCTTCGTTGATTTCAAGGGCGCGTTTGATTACTTGAGCTGGGAAAGTGTGCTGAACCAGTTGTGTGTGCTTGGATGTCGACACATAACCCTCTGGAGAAGCTACATATTTCTCTGAAAGAAAAGCTTGTGTGTTCAGTGTGAATGAATGTGCATGGCGTGATGTGACTCGGGGCTGTCCGCAGGGGTCTATCTGTGGCCCATTTATATGGAACCTAATGATGGACACTCTCTTGGCAGACCTTGAGACTAAATGTGAGTGTTGTGCTTATGCGGATGACTTGCTCATCCTTGCATCTGGAGAGTAAGGGTAAGGAACACTTGCGTTTGGTTACCATCTTGGGGAGGGAGGTGTTGGCGTCAGTGTGGGAATGGACAAGACTGTGACAATGCTGCTCAAGGGCAAATTGTCACTGAGCCGTCCGTCACACATAAAAGTTGATGACGCAAGCCTCAGGTATGTGACGAAAGTCAAATACCTGGGTATCACCATTGGGGAGCGCATGAGTTTTGAGCCTCATATCGCTGGTCTCAAGGGGCGAATCTTCCTTGTTGTTGGTCAGTTGCGTCGTGTGTTGAGAAGTGACTGAGGTCTCAGTCGAAGGCCAGTACGTATCATATACTATTTGTTGCATGTGTAACATTTAAAGCCTCGGTATGGTACCAGTCTGTTATGACGGCGAGAGGTAGAGGGAAAATGGAGTCATGTCAGCGCAGCATGCTGCTGGCATGTCTCCCTGTATGTCGCACGGTCTCAACTGAGGCCATGCAAGTGTTGTTGAGTATAACTCCACTTGATCTTGAAGTGATACGGAGGTATTCTGTTCAAGATCAGGAGGGGTTTAGCATTGCTGCCATGTGATATGAGTTTTTGTGAATTTGACTCTTCTCGTAGTGTTCGTGAGTGTAGTTATGTCCTGAAGGAGCGCGTACTGTCGGTTTGGCAAAGTCGATGGGATGTGAGCTTGAAGGGTAGGGTTACACACAGGTTCATCCGGAGTGTTCGCTTTGCCGAAAAGCAACCATACTTTGATCCATGTCTTAGTCCCGGTTTTATCTTGACTGGACATGGATCAATGAATGGGTTCCTCTACCGAAAGGGGCTTAGTGAACACGAAAGATGTATTTGTGGTGCCCAAGTCGAAGATTGGTGTCATGTGTTGTGTGAATGTCCCATGTACTCAGATTCTGTTGTAAATGGTGAATTCGTTGTCAGCGGTGTCCTCTGCGATAGGGAACAATTCTTGCGTGTGTCTCGTTTTGCATGTGATGTGTTCAAGCGTAGACGGCAACGTCTACGTTTATCGCAGTTTTTGATGTTGCATGCTTCGTGTGGTTTTTGTTACGTTGTGATCTGAGTTGCGATTGTAGTTCGGTCCCACGTGCGGGACTAGCGGCGTCATCATACGGAGTAGCCAACTCAATGGAATGATACCCAGCGAGTTGAACAGCGAAACGTTGTTGATGACAATGTTGGTAACTAATGTCGGTTTGCACTGACTATGATATCGTGTGCCTCGGAGAGTGGCGTTGTGTCTTATTCATTAATGTTGGTTGAGGGCGTTGGTTGCATGTTGTGTTAAATGTAGCATATTTTGTGTTCTGCATGTTGAAAGGCGGCCTTCCTGAGTGCATAGAATCGAAAGGTTAGTGGCGCTTGTTCTTGTAACAAGTGCTTCGAGACCTCACCAGAAGTTATTCTTTCCGGAACCACGGGATCAGGCGTGCTCAGAAGCTCTTCCAGCTTCTGCCTGATTGGGTTCGGCCCCTTTGGGGAGTATCGTGGTGGTTGTGGTTTGATACCAAATGTGGTAGAGAAGTGCTTCGGCGTTCTCGAAGTGGTTGCGTAGTCTGACTATGCCCGGGTGCCTGACCCATAGAAAGGTAGAGGTGTTAGATAGGCCTCGCCCGCACCGTTGGGAAAACTAAGCTATGCACATAGTCTGCGCTGGTACTCTGGTTATGCTACCACAGGGCGTTAGTTTGCGCATTACATCAACTCGTGGGTGCAGAACCCCGTCGGCTTAAACTTTACAGTAGGCGTCGACGTTAAACCCTTACACACATTCTGTTCTGTCAAATCGTTCTGTCAGATTAGGATTTGTGCCACGTGTCTTCCGCAGGTAAATACGTTTCGGAATTTTCCATATTAATTGCGTGTCTTTTTAGTTTTCGCTGGTTTCGATTACTAATGCATTATTGGATCACCTAGTCCTCCGTGGGAACTGTCAGTGTAACTATTTATTATAATTATTTCTCACCTCATTGTGTTAATATTTTAGGTTATGGGGCATGACAATAAGTCAAATTACAGTTCTAGCGAAGAAAATGAAAACTCGAAAAACAACGTGAAATAAGGAAGGCATCCCAATATACAGATGATTTTGTCTATTTTTCGCGAAATATATCTGACGAACAAGAGCCACGAGCATGGAGAGAATCATTAACTGCAAACTCTACCTGGACCTTGATAGATTTGCCACAAGGTAAAAACATTATCAGTTTAAAATGGATCTTCAAACTGAAAAGAAATGAAAAAGGGGAAATAAACAGGTTTAAGGCTAGACTAGTTGCACGAGGTTTCATGCAACAAAATGGCACCGATTTTGAGGAAACATTTACACCAGTGGTTAGGTATACCTTCTTAAGATTTTTACTCGGTATAGGCTTAAGAGACAAATTACTTACGTTTCACATCGACATCGCGACAGCTTTCTTGAACGGAGATCTTGCAGAAGGAATTTATGTTGATCAGCCTGCCCCTATATAGATATGAACCAACAAAGGAATGTATATGGATTACAAAAAGCCTTTTACGGCTTAAAACTAGCTTCAAAAAATTGGAATGAATAACTCACCAATTTCTTCATTCGGTTAAAGTTTAAGCAATACACAACTGATACTTGTGTTTCTGTATTCAACAGGAATAACCTAATTATGTATATCGCGATATATGTTGACGATTTAATCGTCTTGACAATTTCTATCATATTAACACACCAACTAAGTTGTTGTTAAGAACAAAGATGGTAGTCAAAGATTTGGGACCACTCAGGTATTTTCTGAATATGCAAATTTCGAATGAGGCCAAAGAAAATGCCATACACTTAAATCAAACAACGTACATCAAAAAGATCTTACAAAAGTTCAAAATGCAGGATTGCCACACTTCAAGTACACCGTTGAACGCAAACCAGAAATTGTCTGGGTTGGTAAACAACAGGAACTTTATGCAAGAGGGACAAAACCAGACCGTTTTTCCTCATCAGGAATGCATAGGAACAATTCTGTACTTAAGTCAAACTACAAGGCCGGACATATGTATGTTTTGCTGCTTCCGCATTGATTCGTTACAGCAATGATCCAGGTCCAGGCCATATAGAAGCTGTTGAAAGAGTCCCAAGATACGTCACAACACTCACAAGATCTACACTTGACATTCACAGGAGATTCAGATTGTTGTTTAGTCGGTTTTTCAGATTCAGATTAGGCGAATGATTTGGAAGATCGGAAATCTATAGGAGGATATGTATTTTTATTCATGGGTGCCCAAATATCATGGTCATCTAAAAAAAAACAAAACCATAGGACAATCTTCATGCGCAGCAGAGTGTATGGCGTTGCAGAAACATGCAGAAAAGCAGCCTGGTTAAGAAAACTCATTGCAGAAATAGATCCAGCACTAGTCACAGGACCTACGAAGATTTAATTGTGACAATAATGCAGCTATAGCTTTGGCCAAAAATCCAACATTCAAACCTACCACGAAACACATAGAGGTCAAATATCACTACATCCGAGACGTAGTCAAAAATCAACAAGTCATGATTGCAGGCATAGATACAAAGGACAATTTGGCTGACATTATGACAAAGCCATTATTCAATCCAGATCACTCAAAATTCACCATTGGAATGGGTCTGCGAAACAGGAAAGGACCACTTATTGAAGAATAGAATTTTTTTGATATTAATGTATTTTTATTTGAAAAATTTGAACTTACCGTACATATGTTAATTTGCGCGCATAGGTGTTTTAAGTTTTTTCATTGTAAAAAATTGAACATGTTCTAATAAAACTTGATATCTAAAGAGTCCAAATTAAGTTAGATTAGGTTAGGTTTTCAAAGTGGAGTGTTCACACTGATTGTACGACCCACTCCCACTCGTAGGCCAGATGGCCCTAGTGGTGCTTCCACTAGGGACTACATGACCTTGTCGTTGATGTGGAAGCTTACCCATGGCGGCTGTCTCGCGAGTGTAGGGATCTCTATAAACGAGCTCTCCCTTACACGAGAGCAGCCAAATCTCATGGAACTAAGAAGTGGTCCGCCCAATCTAAGGTGTGAGATACCGTGCTGAAAGATGCGTGGCACAGGGGGTGCTGTGTCATTAACGGTTCCCTTCGGGACACCAGACTAAATCCCGTCGTAGCCAAGCCTTACTCGCTAGTTGCGGCCAATGGCGAGTGGACCTTTTTATCCGCACTACTCGTGGGACCAAACATGAATGAGGCATTAAACAAAACAAAACACACGCAAACAACGGAGGTACTAGGAATTTCGGGCTCTGAACCGATCCAGGGGACCTCTTCGGCACAAGTAACGGAGGCACCAGGAATGTCGGGCTCTGAACCGATCCCTGGGACCTCTAACGCCAGCAATCAGGGGCTAGAACCCATGCAAACCAACAATGCACCGGGCTCGCACCGGGGCATGAGCGGGGCACAAAGGAGGAAACTCCTTAAGGAAAAAGCGCTTGAGGAAGGCAGACAGCTTCCCAAGTTTGGCGAAGCCACAAAGCAGAGGCGGAGGGACGAGAGACGGGCTAGAACCGACATCACCCTCTCAACCTCTGCTCAAGGAAGTCAGGCCGGGAAGAGGAATGCTTCCGCAAGCCCAGAGCAGGCGGTCAGTAAGCAGGACACTAAACTGCTGAAAAGACCGAAATTGGATGCGAGATACGCGGCGGTGGCTTCCAACGCGCCGAGGGTATTCCTCACTTGTGGGGAATACTTGGGAGGGGAAATGCCGACCGCGGTTTGCAAGGCGATCGAAAAGGCCGTCGTGGACGAGGTCATTGCGATCGAGGAGGGGGCTTTTGTCCCCCGATTTCTGGAATCCTTCCCCAGAAAAGGCACCGTTGTCTTTATCTGTGAGGATAAAGAGTCCGGGGAATGGCTGGAAGGTAAGGCGGGGAACCTGAAGCTTGGGCAATGGGACCAAGCAATTCGGGTGGTACCACCGGAAGAGATGAGGACCAGGAAGATGGTGGTGCATCTTCCGACGGGAGTAGAGAAAGCTGCGGACTTCTTGAAGTTGGTCCGCATGCAGAACAAAGGGGTGGATACGACCAAATGGGCGGTTTTGAATGAAACACCTGAAGGGTGTCTAATTCTTGGCCTAGATGAACCATCGGTCGCTACACTCAAGAGCCTAAACTGTAAGCTGAAAGTGGGAGTCGGTCAAACAGTTTTTAAGCTGCTTGATCGGGGTACCGCCAAGGCTGAGGTGAAGGCTGGCGGGAACACGCAGAACGCGGGTGAGCACTAAAAATGTCTCCCTCGCTGATGGTTTTCTCCCAGATTAACTTGCATCATTGCAAAAGCGCCTCTGCCGTTCTAGCAAGGCGACTGGCAAGGATGCATACACACGTAGCACTAGTTCAAGAACCTTGGTTACACAAGGGTCGTATTAGGGGATTAGGTGTAAGCAGGCAACTATTCGTAGGATCGAGTGAGGGAGATGCACGGGCGTGCATCTACGTCAAGGGGATTAGTGGACTGTTGTTGCAGGAACTAAGCTCTAGAGACTGTACAACCATTAAGATGGAAGTTGAGGACAATGAAGGGCGTATGAGAGCTGTGATTATCTCATCAGCCTATCTACTCCACAACGAGGAAGCACCTACAGTGGAGGTGAAGAGAGTGATTGAATACAGCAAACGCAGCAACACAGACCTGATATTGGGCTGTGATGCCAATGCACATCACGAGGCATGGGGCAGTACCGATATAAATGAGAGGGGCGCTGCGTTGCTGGAGTACATCACAGGTACACGTATCGTATGGACATAGCGAAAAGGGGGAACGAACCAACCTTCATTACAGCTAGTAGAAGGGAGGTTCTAGATCTTACCCTAGTCACTATGGGCATGAGAGATAACATAAAAGGGTGGAGAGTGGACAGCGAACCATCCATGTCTGATCACAGGACTATCATCTTCGGGATAGAATTCAAGGAACCGAGGATGGAACCTAGGAGGATACCCAAGGACACGAATTGGGGAGCGCATAGGAGTGATCTTGCGGAATGCTTGATCCACTTCAAGGGAAAGTATTGCTCTGAACATGGCCTAGACTGGACTCTTGAGCAGCTACAAATAGCCATGATCAGAGCCTACGAAGATAACTGTCCACTGAAACTCGGAACCAAACCCAACAATGCACCCTGGTGGAAAAGGACACTTGAGGGGCTTAGGGTGAAAGTTCGGAGTGCTTTCAATCGGGCTAAGAAGAGAAATAACCCAGAAGGCTGGAAGGTGTACAAGGATGCACTGAGAAACTTCAAAGGGGCTATTGCGAAGGCGAAAGTAGAAAAATGGCAGGAATTTTGTTCAAGCGCTGAGAGCTTGACAGATGTGGCAAGGCTAGCCAGAATCCTGACCAGAGAAAACGGCACCAGATTACAATGTTTGAAGGACAGATCTGGAACCTTTACGGAAACAGAGGAAGAGACGTTGGAGCTTCTTCTGAAGGCTAGTTTCCCGGACTTTTCCAAGGAAAGGGAGAACCTGGAGTCTATACAGGGTAGGAAAAGGACGGGAAGAAGAGTTGACTGGGAGATAGCGACTCAAGTCGTCACCCCGGAAATAGTAAGATGGGCGATCGACTCGTTTGAACCGTTTAAAGCACCAGGTCCTGATGGCGTCTTTCCCAAGATGCTACAGGAGGGAAGGGAATACCTTCTTGGGACGATAACGGGCATTTTCCGAGGGTGCATCGCCATAGGGCATGTTCCAAGTAGTTGGAAAAGAACACGGGTTTCATTCATACCGAAACCTGGGAGAAGAAGTTACACCACGGTAAAGGATCTCAGACCTATCAGTCTGATATCTTTCTTTCTCAAGACCTTAGAGAGAGTAGTGGACTATTATATCAGGCACAATATACTGACAATGAACCCACTACACCATTGGCAGCACGCGTACACTGTGGGGAAATCCACAGAGACAGCTCTACACCAAGTGGTGAGCTTTATTGAGGAAGCTATAGATACAAGGGACACCGTCCTAGCTGCCTTCGTTGACATAGAAGGTGCGTTCAACAGCACCACTAGGAGAGCCATTGACGATGCTCTGTCGGATCAGGGAGTACCGAATACCATCAGAAGATGGATAACGGGGGTACTGAGTGACAGAGACATCTATAGCGAATGGAACGGTAAAACCGTTAAGGGAAAAGTCAGTGAAGGTTGTCCGCAGGGCGGGGTCCTCTCACCCCTACTGTGGAACCTTGTTGCAAATGGGCTATTAACTACCCTGAACAAGGAGAAAATCTTCACTATCGCCTATGCGGACGATTTTGCCATACTTATCAAGGGTAAGTATGAGGAGGTTCTACCAGACCTCATGCAGAATGCCCTGGCAAGGGTGAGTAGCTGGTGCGAAGCAAGATCTTTGGGTGTCAAACCCGGCAAAACTGAGATTATTGCTTTCACCAGGAAGTACAAGAGCAAGATTGCGAGGGAAGTCTCAAGGCGTGGGAAAATCATACCATATACTGAGAGTGTCAAATATCTAGGTGTTTATCTAGATAAGAAGCTAACATGGGGACAGCATGTGGAAACGCAATGTAAGAAGGTCCTCAACATCTTTATGCAGTGTAGGTCGGCGATTGGGACAGGTTGGGGGCTTGGACCCCTTAAAGCTCTTTGGATTTATGAAGCAAAACTGAAACTTAAACTTACTTATGCTGCACTAGTATGGTGGAAAGCAACCGAGAAGGCCACCTCGAGGCGCAGTCTGGACCATATACAGGCAGTCACCTTGAGGGGAATCTTCGGGTTGAAAAGAAGCACACCCACAGCTGCCTTCAGGATGATACTGGACGTCAATAGCATTGACCTAGACGTTAAGCTAGCGGCGGCCAGGTCTGCTTACAGACTGATATGCGGCAACGAATGGGTGGGAAATGGAATCGGACATGCGTCCATCCGGAAAACTATGCTGAGGGGGGCGGTTTTTGACGCACCACAGGATAGAATAAACAGGATCCAGGTATTTGGGCAGCGCTATAAAACGCTAATACCGAACAGGGAGGACTGGGTGAGCAAACAAGGCCTCGGGCATGGAGACATCTGGTTTACAGATGGCTCCAAAAATGACCTGGGCACTGGATTTGGAATAGCTGGACCCAGGCGAGTGGACGATGGCTCGTTTAGTCTGAGCAAATACAACACTGTTTTCCAAGCAGAGATTGCTGCGTTGGTAATATGTGCTGGAGTACTGGTACGAGGTGATGTTGGGGGAAGATGCATACGCATCTGTACCGACAGTCAGGCCTGCATAAAGGCGTTGGAAAACCCCGGCACCAAGTCCAGGCTAGTTAAGGAGGCAAAAGAAACTCTTAATGAACTAGCCCGAAAGAACAAAGTCATCATTACCTGGATACCCGGTCACTCAGGCTACAGTGGTACTGAAAGAGCGGACAAACTCGCGAAAAGGGGAGCGGAGTCGGATGAACAACCGGGAATGGAGGTGGGAGTCCCATACCAGGAAGGTTGCAACATCATTTCACAAACCATCGACAGAGAAAGGTGGGAGACTTGGGAGAAATCCTCTGGATACAGGTGGTCGAAAGAGCTGCTGGGAGACTATTTAATTTTAACAGGGCACTATGGCCTACGCTGTTATACCCATAAGACAAAGGGCCATGACAACCTGTGCAGATGGTGTGGTGAGGAGGAAGAAACACCTAGACACTTCCTCTGCAAATGTCCGATCCTGATGAACTGTCGTCAAGAATGGTTGGGCAGAGAGATCCTCGATTCAGAGCTATTCAAAGAGGTGAACGTGAACAACCTGCTTGCGTTCTGCAAGGCACTGGGGATCACGTACACCTCTGAGTAAAAGCCGGGGGGATAGGGATACAATGGTGAAAACTCAGTGTCCCTGAGCTGTGCACCCTGGCACATTGTTTCTAAAAAAAAAAAAAAAAATGTATTTTTATTTGAAAAATTTGAACTTATCGTACATATGTTAATTTGCGCGCATAGGTGTTTTAAGTTTTTTCATTGTAAAAAATTGAACATGTTCTAATAAAACTTGATGTCTAAGGAGTCCAAATTAAGTTAGATTAGGTTAGGTTTTCAAAGTGGAGTGTTCACACTGATTGTACGACCCACTCCCACTCGTAGGCCAGATGGCCCATTGTGATGCCCTTTATTTTTGAAAAACCCTTTCCTCTCCTATCGCTTTTTCCTTTTGTCCTCTGCTCTGAGGCATTTTCACGTTTGAGCAAGGTTCCTTATTTGTTGGACATCCGTGGCTCCTACATCCCCCATCCCTCTGAAGGACTCTCTTCCCAGTATGAGCCGGCGACTCTCGGCTAATGCTGGGCAGGAGCATAAGGTGTTCCACTGTCTCCTCTTCTTCGTCGCACTCTTTACAGATACTGCCGACTGCGGCTCCCCACCTTTGGAGGGTTTTCCCAACCGGACAGTGTCCTGTAATGACCATTGTGATGCAGAGGAGGAGAGGAGAGGCTTATTGGCCTAAAGTCCTTTGGTGTAGTGTTGCTTGACTTCCCCGATTTGGGTATGAAGGCAACCCTTACCTCTCTCCATGTTCCAGGGATGTATCCTAATGATAAACAGCCCTGAAAGATGCTCGTCATTACATCTGCTATGCTGCCTATCGAATTTTGCAGCATGGCTGGTGTGATTCCATCCGGCCCCGCTGATTTGTATGGCTCGAATGTTTTCACCGACCATATTACCTTCTCCTTGGTGATGGCGTCTCTTATAGTTACCTCCTTTGGACGAATCCTGATCGTTGGGCTCCCTTCCTCGCTCCATGTTGTCAGGCAGCCCGGAAAGTGAGTCTCCATCAACAGCTCTAGTATCTCCTTACTAGACTCCGTCCAAGAACCATTTGGTCTCCTCAGGTTTCCCGTGACAATGACGTCTTTGGAAAGAATTTTCCTGAACCTTGAGGCCTCGTTCACGTCCTCTATAGAGTTAAGGAAGTCAAGCAGGGAGTCCCATTTTGCCTTTCTTATCTTATTCTTAGACTCATTAAAACTGCGCTTGTAATTAGCCCAGTCCTCCTCTTCTTTACTTTTCTTTGCTTTGTTATAAAGCCTTCTAGTAGCGTCCCTCTGTTGCTTGAGCACTATGTTCCACCACTTATTGGTTTCCCTTCAAGCTCTGCTTATTGGGCAATTTTTCTGGAAGGCTTTTAGCAAGATCTCGCAAAGTTGTTTTATAGACTTTTCCAGATCCGCCACCGTGTGGAGATAGGTACTGAAGCACTGTGTGCTCTTTGTTTTCATTGCCTTCTCGGGAGAAACTCTCCAGTTTTCTACGTTTAAATTAATAGTGTTAGTGGCCAATGTAAGGTCTATTACCTCCTCCCTAATTTTGTGAGTAAAGGTGGGTGTGTCACCCCGATTACAAATTGTTAGGTTGGTAGCAATTATAAACTCTAGAATTGACTCACCCCTTCTGTTGATGTTACTGCTCCCCCATTGGACGTGATGACCATTCGCGTCGCAACCCATCACCATTTGCCATCCTCTGGTTTCGGCCTCTTGTACAAGGGCCCAGACCGCTGCTGATGGGGGGTCTCCTTCCTCGTATGGCATGCACGTTGATGCCAGGAGCAAGTTTGTTTGGCCTCTCTCCTTTAGTACTGCCACCACCAAGTCGTTCGTGCTGTGCTGCGAAAGTAAAGTGAGATTTAGTGATCTCTTTGTTACTGTACACACCCTCTTTTAACCTGTTTTGCTTGAATGCAGTAGACTATAACTTTTTGACCGAAGTCCTCGGATTTTGTCTCCTGAGAGCCATGGTTCCTGGACTAAGGCCAAGTCTACTCTATTCTCCTCCACGTACAGCATCAAATCCTCGGTGGCCGCCTCGCAGTGGTGCAAATTACCTGCAGCCTCCTTGGTGCCGCTCTTTGACCACTAGTGGAGGAGGAATCCATAATAGTGCTAGCTTCCTCAGAGGGAGACTCGATTTCGGGATGACCTCCAATTCGGCGCCTGGCCAAAGTTCACCAAGGCTCGCAACCACCCGATTTAGGAAATCAACGGATTTCCGCCACGAACAGCCAATGACCTTGCCATCGCATATAGCAACCTCGTCTCGACCTTTTCCCACTTTTCAGCAGATATTTTGCCATCTAGATCTGATCGATCTATGATTGCCATCTGACAATCAGCGGGTGCTTAGTCTATCGACGAGGTTTTTGGCTTTTTCGCCATTTTCTCCTCCTCCTCGTTGGATCGGTCCCTTTTAGCTTTCTTCTGGGAAGTTAGCTGTGGGGCCTTTCCTGAGGAAAAGGAAGAAACAGCGTTAGACTTTTGTAGCTTGGCGCTCTTACCGTCCGTTCCCTCTTCGGACCTTGACGGTCCCGGAACCTCTTCATCGATTGTCACCAATTTCCGCGCAGCCGTGCCACTCTTTTCGATATCTGCGACAATCCTCCTGTTCCTCACCAAGTAGCCCTTCTCCTTATCGGAGAGTTCCTCGGGCTTCCTTAGTAGGAGCTTCTTTTAGCTGGCCTTGGCATTTTTGTATCTTTTGAGTGACAATTCCGCCTTGGTCGGCTTCCTCTTTCTTTTTCGGAGACTTTGCCTTCGGCGGTCTCGCCCAACAGTCTCTTTTTGACCTCAGAGCCAATGGTCCCCGCGCTGTTGACGGACATGCCGCCGTCAGTTTGGGAGTTGAACTCCAGGCCTGTAGAGCTGTTGGCCGATCTAATACTTGTCCGCGGCCAAGTATTTAGCTTCCGAGTTCAGATAACTTTACTCTCCGGCCTATTCCTTGACGATCCAAGAGATTTTTCCTGGACTCCCACTATCCGCAACCTGTGGACGCGCCCGGTGGCTAGGGAGGCTTAGACTAGCCGTTATTTATATCCCGGGAAGAGTCCAAATTAAGGAGGAGTAACTTATAACTCTGTAACCCTAACTTTGTAACTTGAACTTGGTAACACTAAGTTTTCGTATGGTAGTTAGGTGAGTGCACGCACGCAATTGCCATATAAATATTGTTATGTTACTGCACTCGTTCTCTGTCAGTCAACCATTAAAGAGCATCTGTTCATTAAACAAGTGTGTTTTATTTAATCCAAAAAAATATAAACCATCAAAAACAACATATGGTTGTCGAAATAAATTTGTATAGTTTTGAACAATAATAAAAAAATATAACAGCGCCAAAAAAGGAAACGTTTTCATTCCAATCCGAACCCAAATATTTGAAGTTTGGAACAAAGAAAATCTAACTGACAGAACTTCACAGAATAATCAAAAGATCGATGCGATTCTGGGTGCACGTAACAGAATTTGTTAATTTGACATCCCATACATTTTGTTGTTGGATTTGAAAAATTCTGTTACGGTCGAAGTCGGTATTCTGGTATTCAGGACATTTTTGTGTAAAATGATATCGATAGCATAGATGCGGGGCTTATTTTCTCATTCAGCTGGATACATGACTAGACAGAAGCAATTATCACATTTATTCTCATATATCTACCCTGAAAATTTCATGGAGCTGTCTCGTCAATTTCATAATTAAAATTTGATTCAACTAAAAACAAACACAACTAAAAATCATTACGACTCCAGCCTCGGACTTCGATTGTGTTATGGGAAGTTGCGACAATGTTGCATAGTTGAAGAAGCCTACAATATTTCATTACAGGCCAACATGTGTCGTACTACGTAAAACTATTATAGCTATGAATATAGACCTAACTATAGCTATGAATTTCAGGAGTCATGCGCGGCCTTAAATTAAAAATATTTTTCATTATTGTCTTCAAAAATGGGGAAATCTATTAAAAATGTATCAAAAATATAAACAAACAAATAATAACATTGTTAAAACTACCAAGAAGGGTTTTCCTTGGTCTTGCCACCTTAAGTAAAACGATTTAGTTTATTATATTATTATTATTGTTTATTATATTATCAAAGAAGTAATGTCTTTATACAAAGGTCTGAACTCTACTCTCCAATTTCCGAAAAATCCCTCGTTTTTAAGGATTTGTCCGTGGGTAGGAGTATTTCATCCGCACATAGATGGCGACGAAATTCCGATGAATTTCCGTCATGGCCATCCCATGTCTGGCCACCACATGTGCGGACGTTACAAAAAGTTGGCTTTGGAACCTTCAAATATTGAGACATTTCTAAGCAATATTCAAGGGTTCCTAGATCACCGAACATACTGCCGCCCTTGAACGGCTGCGTTCAATTAACTTTTCATAATTTTCTTTTTTTTTTAATCTATTAGGGTACATTATTGAATATTTAGAGTGAATCGTATTCACTGCTTATATGCTAAGAATTCATTTTCAATTACATTATATATACACATAATTAAAATTTTAACGTTTGAAGCGAATACAAAACTGACATTTCAAATTAGGTTGGAGCCGCTTGGCTCGTTTCCACGATTGGAAGCGGGCAAATTTTGTTAATTGCTCGTTTATATTCTCCCCTAGTAGTTTTGATCGTCGCCACTCGAACAATATCGTCCTTTCCGGGATATAATTTGACAACGCGACCTAGTGACCACTGCATTGGCGGTTGATTTTCTTCCATCAGTATGACAAGCTGCCCACATTTAATTGACGTAGTGGATGCCTTCCACTTGGTTCGTGTGGCGAACTGCTGGATATAATCCCTTTGCCACCGCTTCCAAAAATGTTGCTTAAACTGCTGCGCATGGTGCCAAACTGACAGCCTGTTGGTGTTTATGCCTTCTAAACTGGGCTGGGGAAAGGTTGTAAGTGGGCCACCAATGAGGAAGTGGGTAGGAGTTAAGGGCAAAAGATCATTCGGATAATTGGGCATGGGAGAAATGGTCTGGAATTTAGTATAGCCTCTATCCTTATTAATAATGTTTCTAGCTGCTCATAAGTAAGAAGCGTGTCTCCAACAATTCTAATCAGGTGGTGCTAAAAAGATTTCACCGCAGCTTCCCAAATTCCCCAAAAATGGGGAGACTTAGGGGGTATAAAATGCCATTCTATGTTCTCCTTTCACAAATAATTTTTTACCGAATTAATGTGTATTTCAGACTGAAGCAGACGTTGCAATTCTAGCAATTTATTACGGGCACCAACGGAGTTTGTGGCGTTGTCAGAATAAATAAATTTTGATTTTCCTCTTCGCGAGAGAAATCTCCTTAGACTTGCAATAAAGGCATCTGTTGTTAAGTCACTAACTAATTCAATGTGAACCGCGCGCGTCACCAAGCATACATATATTGCAACATATACCTTTATTCTATTTTTGTTACGGAACCGTTTTTCTTTAATAAACAGAGGACCGCAGTAATCAACTCCTACGTTAAGAAATGGTTAGCAAAGGTCGAATGTTGGGCCAGTCTCATAATAGTATTATGAGCAATTTCCACTTCACTCGTGGTGTGAGGTGCTATTGTTTTTAGGCAGTCACAACTGACTGAGCTTGTTTTGGCTCTTAAATTTGTTATGAATCTGTATACATATGGCACAATCCGCTTCAATTTATTCAATGAGCTGTATCGACTTAAGATGTCCATATTCCTGACCTCTAATTTGAGACAAATTTAATCCTAACCTTTTGCTTTATTCGGTATTCGGGTATTTCCTTCAACAGTTGGTGGTTCTTGGGCCTAACCGATTCATTACGACGCAGCCATTCCGGTTCCTGTGTCCATATATTAGATTTGATGAAGTCTTGTGGCTTTTGATCACGGGATATTAAATCAGCTGGGTTGTCTCCCGTGGGCACGCAACGCCAATGACAGGATTGCGTGCGATCTTGTATTTCCTCTACCCTTTTTAAAACAAACGTCTTTAGAAGATGCGCTTCTGTGTGTATCTAATGCCCCGTTATTGTAGAGTCTGACCATAGATACACGGAATGGAACGCCATCTGTATGGATTCCCTTACAGCAGAGTATATACGCGAAAGTAAAAGTGCTGCGCTCAATTCTAGTCGCGGTAATGTTAATGGCTTCACCGGTGCCACGCGAGATTTTGAGCATATCAAGCTTATATTGACGTTTTCCATCGCATCAATTGATCGAGCATAGAAACACGCTCCATATGCTTTTTTGGAGACATCACTGAACCCATGCAATTGAACTTCGACAAAGTTTCTTATTATAATTGCACGGTTGAAGAAGGTTTGCTCAACATGTGGCAACTGATTTCGAAACTCCACCCAATCGGTATAAATATTGAGCGGAACGGATTCATCCCATGTCATGCCAGCCTTCCAGAATGACTGGATTATTATTTTTGCGTATACGATCACAGGACCTAACAGTCCCAAAGGGTCAAATAATTTTGCAATGTGCGATCATATAGAACGCTTAGTAATACCTTCCGTATTGGACATAGGTTTCACTGAATAATATATATAATCCTTGCGAGAATTCCAATGAGTTCCTATTTTTTTGTTTGAAATTTAAGATTTAAAAAACATGGTTCCAATAATACGCTATTTTTATTATTTCATCTATGTCAGACAAATTTGTTTCGACAACTATATGTTGTCTTCATCAGTGACAATTACAAAACAAATTTGTTGTAATTATTGCTAGTAGGATCGTATCCCATTGCTGGACGGGTTCGCCTAATGCTTCAAGGGGCGAAGGTTGGTTTGTATCTGATCAAGCATTAACTTGGGAGATACCTCTCTAGACAAAATTGGTAGTTCTACCAAGGCATTGGCATACTTTTGACGAATAAGTCTAACGTTGTTGTAACGTTCTTTCAACATCGAGCAAGCAACTTCATAGTTACTTTCAGATGACCGTATGGAAGCGATCAGTATTTCAGCCTCTCCTTTTAAACAACCCTTGAGGTAAAACAATTTTTGAATTGGCGGTATTCGGTCATTGTCGTGAACAAGTGATTCAAATAAATCGTGAAATCCTAGCCAAGTTTCGAAAGTTCCATTAAATTCAGGAAGGCTGATTTTGGGCAAGATACAGGGGATTTGTGGCTGCCTATTATGCGAACAAGCGGCTGTTTCAGTCTTATGCGAACAAGGAGATGTTTCAATATTATGCGAACTAGCGGTTGTTCCGGGCATTTGTTTATTCAGCAACTCAGTTGCTATCGCATAAGCAGCGTAGTACCTTTCATCGAACTCATCTCTGCACGCTTCTCCATTCTCCTCTTCTTCAAATGCCTCTATTTCCACCTGAGCGTTTTCGAATGTCTCTCTAGATCTGTCGATATCTTTGTAGCGTTTTCTGAGAAGCGCAAGGTCTTTCTCAGAATTATATTCTTTGAGGAAATTCTCATATACAGTAAGTGCGCGTTTTGCACTGGCGCACTGAATTTTTAGAAGTGCGATGCTTGCTTCACTGCTACCCATTTTATTTAAACCTTTAATATTTCTTTATCGAAGGAGAAAAAAAATGTTAACGAAGTACTCTAGAAAAACACTAATTAGCCTCAACAATTATGAGCCAAACCAGTCCTAATTGCAACCAAAATGCTGAAGCACGATTTCCAACAGGCAACTAAGCCCTTATTTTGACGCTACTTTATGATTGATAGATGCTACACTCTTGTAAGGGAATAATAAAGGTGCGAAATGCTTTGGTGGCCAACAAATTAGCTTTCCTACCTTATTGGTCCTTTGAAGATGATGCCTCCAATGTTTCGTTGGTGTCAGCTAAAGATGTTAAGGATGTCTCCTTCCTTCAGATAATCACTAATCAGAGTTCATGTACTACCTTTATTATGTTTAGCCGCATTTATTTCCACTATTTTGTTTTCAATTGAATTGCCCTTACTCGCGTTAGTGTCTCGATTCAAATATCACAATTCCTTGTTTCTTTGTTTTTTGATAGAGTTAAAACCTGAACACCTGTTTTTATTTTAATGACATCATTGAACTAATTTTTAACTTTTCTTTTCTCTTGTAAGAAAATGCACCTTTCAAGCTCTATTTCTTATTGTTCTCTTCACCTGCGGGCACTTCTTGAACTACTGCTTTTGTACGACACTATTTACGCTTATTATTACATGCGTTTTATGAAATGCAATGAAATTAAAACTCAAGTCAAAAATTCACTCGTTTCGTTTTTTTCAAATCGAAATATTGTTATTCCAATCAAAGATTGCCTAACTTCCACGTTAATCGGGAACTTATTTTCCTGTGCCAAACACGAATAAAATTCAAATGTTTTATGGCTAAACTTTCACTTATTCGGTGGCGTATACAAAAACTTCCATTAATTTAAAAATTTAATTATTAACCGGTATCACAATATGCTCAATGAATCCGGCTCGAAGGACCATGTCTCCCAGCCACATATCATGACCGAAGAAGTTGCATCCTTTTTCAAATTAGCAAGGCATCCGGTTCACTATTCAGTAAGCGGCGTTGCCAATATATCGGTCGACGTCAAGCATTCAGTTACGGCAACGTTAAAATCACGAACGAGTGAGTATAGGAAAAAATTAGATGTTTTAATTATTCCTCGCATATCAAGAGTAACTCCATCCAAGGGTATTGATCAAAATGGCTTTGAGATCCCTAAGAATTTAGAATTAGCTGATCCTCACTTTGATAGACCAGCGAAAATAGATCTACTTATAGGTGTTGAAATATTCTTTAAGCTGTTGAGCGTAGGCCAAATCATTCTCAAACAGCAACCTGGCGTTGTTCTTCAAAAGACCCAACTTGGTTGGATTATAGCTGACGAATACCATCAAGCCGCTGCAAATGGTGAAGCTCAATGTCACCTCGCGATAGATACAGACCCTTTAGATAAAACACTGGACAACTTTTGGGAGCTAGAGGAAATACCCTCTGCCAAGATTCCTTCGCCAGAGCAAAAGGCTTGCGAAGATCATTTTGTCAAAAATACGAAACGCACTCCCCGGGGACAATATATAGTACGGCTACCCTTTAATGAAAAAGTAGGTAAACTCGGTGATTCACAGAATATGGCACTGAAACGGCACAAGCAGCTAGAATATAAATTTTCCAGAGATCAAAATCTAGAGGTGGAGTACACTAAGTTTTTGGACGAATATGAGCAATTACGACATATGTCCATCAGTCAGGACCTCGACAGCGATAAAGGTTTCTATTTACCACATCATGCCGTAATAAAAGCGGATAGTGTCACAACAAAACTTCGCGTTGTATTTGATGCATCAGCCAAAACCACCACGGGCATTTCGCTAAACGATGCATTGATTGTTGGCTCTAGCCTGCAGGATGACCTCTTTCAAATATTGACGCGATTTCGTTCCCACTACATTGCTTTGGCTGCTGATATTGAGAAAATGTATCGGCAAATCCTGGTGCATCCCGATGATACAAAATATCAAAAAATACTTTTCGTCGCAATCCAAATTTGCCCATGCAAGAGTTCCGCCTCAAAACAGTAACGTACGGTACGTCCTCAGCATCCTTCCGAGCCACGCGGACATTACTACAATTAGCGTTGTATGAGAGCGAAGATTTTCCACTTGCTTCCAAAACATTAGGACGGGATTTCTACGTGGATGATTTGTTGACTGGAGCAGGCAACCGGGACGAGGCTATGAATCTGCGAAATGGCTTGATTAGGCTTTTAAAAATGGGTGGATTTACGCTGCGCAAATGGGCTTCGGATGAGCCTGCCATAGCAGAGTTCAGATCTTTGTATAAAGACATTACTTGTTTGATAATATAATAAGCAATAATAATAATATAATAAACTAAATCGTTTTACTTAAGATGGCACCAGGATAATTCTTCTTGGTAGTTTTAACACGGTCCTTCGAGTCCTTCCTTCCTTCCTTCTTGGTCTCGCCACCTTAAGTAAAACGATTTAGTTTGTTATATTATTATTATTGTTTATTATATTATCAAACAAGTAATGTCTTTATACAAAGGTCTGAACTCTACTGTCAAATTTCCGACAAATCCTTCGTTTTTAAGGATTTGTCCGGGGGTGGGAGTATTTCGTCCGCACACAGATGGCGACGAAATTCCGATGAATTTCGAATGAAATCACATGTGCGAACGATACGAAAAGTTGGCTTTGGAACCATTAAATATTGAGACATTTCTAAGCAATATTCAAGGGTTCCCAGATCACCGAACAAACATATAACAACATATTTCTTTTCAAAATCCCACTCTGCATGTAACAGGAGCACAGAAAGTTAGAAATATCATACGTTACTAATATATCATGCTGTAAACACAACACGGGCTATCGGCTAGAAAAATAGCCCGCCGTAATTTTCAATGGCGATGCACCAAACTGCGGCGCGTGCTGTCAGCTATAAAATATTTCATAGCTGGCTTAGAGCTATTTTCTATTTTTCCAGCCGTAGCCGCGGTGCAGCCAATTTAATACTCATATATATTATGAATATGTTGGCTGCACTGAACGAAATTGCCGTTTCATTGTTTTATGTGTTTCAAGTTTATGTTTCGTTTGCATGTGTTTTGAATGAAACATATTTTTATTCCGGTGGAAATTATTTTAATCAAAATTATTAATTATAACATATATTTTAAATCAAAATTATTAACTTATATTTTGGTGGAAAATTCGAAGTTCAAATTTGAAATTCATTTTCATGTGTTTTGACAACTGTAAGTGTGACGTCAAGCTACATTTATAGCTGCAATTGTGTTTCAAATGTTTAGGTAACCATAGCTGGCTACCAGCTATAAAATATGTTCGATATTTATAGCCCGTGTTAAAGTAGACAAATACCAATACTAATATGGGTTGTGACATAAATTTACTTGTTGAATTTATAACTGCATAAGCACAACTCTTTCTACAAGAACCGAAAAATACCTATTTGGGTTTCCACGACTTTCAAGGACAGGCCCGGGTGAAGCTTTGACAAACAAAGGACGGTTTTGCCATCTAAAACGGAGTTGTTAATAAAGCAAAACGTCAAGGAGGTGAAGTGTGGAAACAGTTGTTTTTGATTTCTTTGACAATATTATCCCAAAGATTAGTCAGTGCACCAAAATGTGCGTATAGATTATGCCACTTGCCTCTGAAGGGGTGTTCAAGAAAAGCTGTTTTTATGAATAGCTAGAGAGCTTGGAAGGCGATGAAAATTCAATATACTATATAACGGCATATTTGACATATATCAACAAAGACTAGAAAATCTACAAGAGCTTCCTCTGGCTGAATTTGCCGTCAGGTATGAATCAATAGGTGGAGATCAATGGCCTGAAGGGGATTGAGACCATGAACTACGGCATGAAGAAACTGCAAACGCGACATATATTTAACTCATAAATGGTACGAGGATGAAAGTCCGAAATCAAACGGCGATTCTCAGGACGAGATACTGTATTATTAACTCTGTTAGGGAAGGAATTTTTTTGTAGTCTTCTTGTACGCCATGTGCTATCAAGGGACGAACAAGACTTGCTAATGGAAGGAGAAACTGCAGAAAATGTTATTTTCAGGCGCCAAAATGAGGTACGACCTCCCATGCCGAATGTGTCTGCAAAACAATTTATGCACGCAGAACAGGTTATTCAACAGGTATTGCGCAAGCTGCAGCTCTACAACTGGTGCGAAACACCGATAATCACGAACAGGACTTATGCTGTAAACACAACACGGGCTATCGGCTACAAAATAGCAGCTAGAAAAATAGCCCGCCGTAGTTTTCAATGGAGGTGCACAAAACTGCGGCGTGAGCTATCAGCTATAAAATATTTCATAGCTGGCTTAGAGCTATTTTCTATTTTTCTAGCCGTAGCCGCGGTGCAACCAACTTAATACACAAAACTATATGAACATATTGGCTGCACTGCACAAAATTGTTTGACGTTTAATTGTTTATGTTTTGAATAACAAGTTTCATTCGGTTCGTAATTTTCATTCGGTTCAATCATTTTAAATTATTGAGATATACTTTGATCATTTTAATTTGAGGCCGGAATTTGAAATAAAGGTAATTCTCTTCTTCTTTTTTAATTTGATTTGTTTGATTTCTAGAATGAAGGACGAACTTCTGATCGAATCAGCTAGACAGCATGAAGTCCTGTATAACATGCAGGGTAAAAATTACAATCGGCAGGATGTCAAGGACAAAATTTGGGCGTCTATTGCCGAGGAATTGAGTTCAACAGGTAAAGAATGGAAGTATTTTTGTCTCACATTTTCACCTGTGTCATGTTTTTCAGTGGAGGCATGCAAACGGCGCTGGTCCGAAAACTTTCTATCTTTGAGTCCCGGAAACCTCATAAAAAAGATAATACAATGAATCCTCCAGATAGCGGACACTTTCGGAGCAAGCTATTTTGTCCGTTATTTGGAGGCGTCCCTTAAGTAGAGGTTTCGAAAAAGTGAAGCAAATTTTATACATAATTGGCATATGTTTTAGGAAAAACAATTAAAATTTATTTTATTGATTTATTGATTAACTATCAGTTCCATTTATTAACTATCAGTCGCATTGTTCCAACATAGTTTTTTTCATAGTGTGTCTTTGTAATTCCATATCCCTGTTGCACGTTATTCTTCTTCTACACCCAATTCCTCCACTGTCCGTTATATAGAGTTAAGAGTCGAAGCGGTTTAGCAGATTCTCTGGTAATATGGAAAAGGTTTACCCACTGTATTCGGTAATGGTTCGGGATCGGGAAATGGAAAAGTTCCATTGCATATTTCTTGCCCGAATTCGCTCCTCCTAAAGACGCCACCATCGCTTTGGGCTCCATAAGCACCAATGTCTACTAAGGTAAAAGAATAATCGGCATCGCACGTAGCAAGTAAAACTATGCTATAACGTTTTTTGTAATTGAAATGCAATGATCCGCTTTTTCTAGGGCAAACCATATTGATGTGCTTGCCATCTATAGCACCTATACACATGGGTACACCCGTTTTCTCCTTAAACTTCATGGCTAGGAGTTTCCAGTCGTTTTTTCTGGGATTAGAAGTATATATATGGGCAAGTTCTTCCCAAATGGCGGCACATGTCTCATAAATTATATTTCTTATTGTTGATACCCCATTTTGTAGATCCAGGCTCCATTTCAAATAAGGACATTGTTTGCAATAATTGTTTCTTCATGTTTTCCTTCGAATCAGCGTGAATTGTGGCAAAAATGCCAAAATTACATGACGGAGGACATTTTGTATCGAGTTAAGAGTGCTACAAATAATCCGCTTTTGGACTATACTCAGGAGATGTATAACGAAGCACTGATCCTTATTGAAGACCTTTGTTTAACAATTGCGAACAAAGCATTAGGTCAATTGGGTATAGAGACACCAAATCGTTCTGTGCAAGACATATTCAAGCACGAAATGAAACGTGAACTAGCATATGATATCAACCAATTGAATACCTTCGTTCAAAGTAATATTCCGAAATTGAATAATGAACAAAAGCATGCATATGACATGCTGCGAATAATGAAAATGGTGGATTGTATTTTTTGGATGCGCCTGGAGGTACTGGAAAGACTGTTTTAATTTCATTGCTACTTGCAACAATTCGATTGCATGGTAAGATCGGCCTTGCATTTGTTATGAAATTCTACATTTCAATTTCTCTTATTGAAATGTAGAATTTCTATTATTGATTTATGTCTTTATTTCATATTTGATTGTTATATTTCCTAATATTACTTTATTGCATTACTTTTTCATTCCTAATACAATTTAGCTAATCCTTAGTCATTATACGAGGGTGGTCCGACAAGTACTTAGCCTCACAGCCCGATGGCGCCACTGTCGCAAGAGACATCTACTATCCTGTAGTACATTTTCGTAGACGGCTACTGTCAAAATTTCAGCAGAATCGGACTCGTTGTTTTGTTTTGACAGCGTGTGTAAGAGAACGTATTAGCGAATTTTATAAAAATGGAGAAAGAACAATATCGGTCGGTGATTCGATTCCTGTTTTTGGAAGGCAAATCGCGCAGCGAAATCAAGGAGCGCTTGGATGCTGTGTACGGTGACTCTTCCCCTTCGATGGCGACCGTCAAAAATTGGTTTAATGAGTTTCAACGTGGTCGCACGTCGGTTTTTGATGAGCCACGTCCAGGTGCCCCGAAAACGGCTACTATCGAGGAAAACGTGACAAAAGTCCACGATCTCATATTGGCAGACCGGCGATTGAAGGTGCACGAGATAGCAGAGACACTAGACATCTCAAAAGACCGCGTGATTCATATCCTACATTAGATTTTGGGCATGAGAAAGCTGTCGGCGCGATGGGTGCCGCGTTTGCTCACTCCAGACAACAAGCGCAACCGTGAAACCACTTCAGAGCAGTGTTTGACGCTGTTTAGTCGCAATCCGAGGGAGTTTCTGCGTTGTTTCGTGACTGTCGACGAAACATGGATCCACTGGTACACACCAGAGACCAAGGAACAGTCGAAACAGTGGACTTCACGAGGCGAACGTGCTCCGAAGAAGGCGAAGACTGTTCCATCGGCCGGAAAGGTGATGGCGACCGTTTTCTGGGATTCACGACGCGTGATCTTCATCGATTACCTGGAGAAGGGCAAAACGGTCACAGGACTGTATTATGCCGAATTATTGGGCCGATTCGACGCGGAATTGCAGAAAAAACGGCCCCATTTGGCGAAGAAAAAAGTGCTTTTCCACCATGACAACGCTCCGGCTCACACCTCCGCCATTGCCATGGCCAAACTGGTCGAATTGCGCTACGAACTGCTGCCTCATCCACCGTATTCACCAGATTTGGCCCCGTGTGACTTCTTTTTGTTTCCAAACTTGAAAAAGACACTCGCCGGGCAGAAATTTGGGTCGAATGAGGAGGTCATCGCCGCCACGGAAGCTTACTTTGCAGGTCTCGAGAAAACGTATTTTTCAGACGGGTTAAAAAAGTTGGAACATCGCTGGGTTAAGTGTATCGAACTCAAAGGAGACTATATTGAAAAATAAATCGTCACTTTTCCAAAATCTTCGTTTTTCTTTTGTAGGCTAAGTACTTGTCGGACCACCCTCGTACAATCCAATTTATTATTATTTGTTATGCTATTGGCTTTACACTTAGTCATAATACAATTCAACTTGTTATTATTTGTTTTGCATAATACAATTTGTCTCATTCTTAGCTTCCTAACACTTACTACACTTGATTTCTTGGGTCTGGGTCCAGTTGCAGGATTCTTCGGAGCTTCTTCCACTTTTAGTTTGTCCTACTCCTTCGTTCGACGTTTATAATTGCCTGTCGTCTACTAAAACGGTTCAGGTCTTACCAGGTAGCCGATTGCTTGATCGGGTTACCTTTTTACCAATTATCGTCGACTTCCAGTCTCCAACTGCTTGGCCGGGTTCGTTTCTTCTTCTTCTGTTTGTCTTCTTTGGTTAGGCTGGAACATGTCTTCCTTCATTGGGCTGGACTCATCTCCTCCTCGACGCGTATCGCTGCCTCGCCGGACCCAGACTGACTGCTGATCGATTCTAGGTTCCTATTTATTGCACCAATAGTGCTGATATGTCGCTTTCCCACAATCAAAAGTTCCCATCGTGGTCGCTGATGTATCAATTTTCCTGATCAAATACTCCCAATTCCCATCGTCCCCGGATGCACGTGTCAGATCAATGACTTTCTTTCTCTGCAGGTCACTCTCTCACTGTGAATTGTTGTTTTGATTCATTAGTTCGAACATTCACCCATTATTTAATTGCTTTCCCATTTTCTCCTCAATTAATGAACGTCCCCGTGTAGTTGTTGTTGTTTTTTCCAGGTTTCATGTTTCATCCTCCGTCGTAGCGACCGGCTGTCGCTTATTTCCGCGTTTCTGCTGAATCAGCAGTTTTCGTTTAAACGGCGTGAATGGAGGTGTCAGGTAGCATCCATGCGGCAACTGACCGGCGGTCGTTATCACCGCGATTTTGCAGGGTCAGCAATTTTTGCTGACTCGGCGCGAATTCCGTTGTGGAATGTGATGGTCGGAGCATGTTTCAATTTTCATTCAAACTTTTTATCCATGGTCAGATTTATTTACAAGCGGTGACCGTGACCATTTGTTGACGTCGTGACGTCATTGGGGATTCCAATTTTCAATGAAAGTATATTTGGTGGTGTTTTGGCGGGTTTTCAGGGCATTTTCGGAGGTTTTTCGACATATTATCCTCCTCTGATGATTTACCTTTTTCGTGACGTCATCTAATTGTCTTTTTGGGCACTTTTTCCAGGTTTTTTTAGATCCTCCTTGGTCCTTTCGGCGATTAATCTCTGTAGGGACTCTTTTGGTGGCCTTTGGTGGTACTTCGATGTTTGCTGAAGAATTTCTGGGTCATTACAGTTTCACCACTTAGATAAATATTTCTAAAATTTGCGTAATCGCGTTTGGTAGCGACACAGGACATGACCGTTCGCTAAGTATGTCTGCCCGAATTGACTGTACGGGCATTGACCGTGACCGTTGAGACGAAGCGGGGTCGAGAAAGATTGATATTGACCGGCGACAAAAACGGGGAAGTCCCGTCCCGTATTTACAGAAGAAAAGTCAAAGTCAAAAACAAAATAAAAGCAACCTCGGTTGATTACGTCCTGCTATTTCTAATACTTACGTATCAATATTTCTCTGGAAAATTTTTTGGTTTTGTACTGTAATTTTTCAAAGTGTTTCGTGGATTGTATGGACAACTTCATAACATCACCGGTACGTAGGTACAAACTTATAGTACATAGAGATACTTTTCTATTTCAGTGTGGTGTTCCTGTTTTGGGTGCTTGTGTGTTTTGGCTTCTGTGCAGTTTTACTAGTGATTACATTGTGCCATATCGCTTGTTTGTTGACCTTGGTTTGGGTTATGTGGGTTCGCATAAGGAATTTGCGCATAGTCAGCGCTAAAAAGGTCCTGTTGTGGATAAGGAGATCTCTCGTTTTCTGTTTGGGTGGTCGCGATCGATGTTAGGGGATTGGATGAGACATTTCGATCACTATTAATCGAGCAGGCCAGTGGAAAGGTTAAGTGTTAAATTGAAAAGAGAAAGTCAAGTCAAATTAAGAATTTTTATTAAATATTATTGATTGAAGAGTGTGTGAAAGGAATTCATTGTTTGGAAAGAGGAAGAGCTTTAAGGGACTTAAGTTTAATACTACTTGGGTGAGTAAAAACAAAAATTTTTGAAAACAACGTAAAGTTTTGAACTATATTGTATTTGATTAGTAGTAGTTTCACTTCAGTAAATTTTATTTTTGATTAATTGAAATTATACTTGTTTACATTAACTTGACAAATAGCTGCTTCGGAAGCTATGCGAAGAAATTTCGTTTTTTTTTTGTTATATCACACTTAAATAAAATTCTTATGGGTAGGTACTTGTGTTAGGTAATGATTTTACATATTTCAGTTCTTGGATAAAACATTGTTAGAATGAGTGACGGAAGAAAGCGACTTAGTGGAGCTGAGTATAAAAGGAAGGCAAAACTGAAAAAAGAAGAACACGAACAGGTTATCCGTAAAACGATAAAAATTGACCGTTTCTTTGAAAGTGGAAGTGGAAGTAGTTTTGAAAGACCAGGAACTTCAACGATATCCACTGACAAAATACTATCTGGAGAAGCAGAAGGTCAAACGGATTTGAATTCTGCGGTCCACCAACAACAGTCATCTGTTGAGGAATCATCAATAAGTAAAACAATTGAAGATGCGTCTCAGAATCAGACGTTAAGTAAAGAACAAGTGCGAACAGCAGTAAATTTAAACAAAGATCCAGCTTTATGGGTAATCAATGATACCTTAAGGGAGATTATCGCAAGGTACGGCTTCGATCAAAACAAATCTTGTGACTTATCTACAAGTTTATTCTCTTGATGGGTCATAAAGTCGTAAAGCAGATTGGAGACCAGATAAGAACGGCGAAATATTTTTCCTTGATCATCGATTCAACACCAGATATAGCACATGTGGACCAGCTTACCCTCGTCATTAGATACGTTTTGAAAACAGGCGAACCGTGTGAAAGATTTCTCAAGTTTTAGCCCTCAGTGGGACATAAAGCTGAAGAAATGCTTTCTGCCATTACTTCAGAGCTCAAAAAACTGGGCATAAATATTGAAGACTGCCGTGGACAATCATATGATAATGCCGCGAACATGTCTGGTATGTACAATGGCTTACAGGCTAAAATTCAAGGCCAAGCACCTTTAGCTTTTTTTTTCCTTGCTCTGCCCACTCTTTAAATTTAGTGGCAACTGCGGAATCTTGCATAGAAGCTTGTCGCTTCTTCATGTTGCTTCAAGAAATCTATGTTTTTTTTGTAAGTTCGACACAACGCTGGCAAAAATTAATGACTGTAATCGGGGAAGGGAAAACGATAAAGAGAGTAAATCTCACACGTTGGACAGCTAGAGAGGACGCATGTAGAAGTTTGAGAGATTCTTGGCACGAAGCCCTTAAAACTTTGGAATCAATCATGGATGATTCTACAGAAAAGCCTGTAATGCAGAGCGAAGCGAGGGGAATACTTTTACATTTAGAAAAACTGGAAACGGCGGTAATGGTTGTTGTGTGGAATGTTTTTTTGGAAAGAATAAACAAAGTCAATGTTCAAATTCAGGCTTCAACCGTAGATTTGATCAATGTTGCCGATCTTGACGAGTCTCCTTGCAAGTTTTTCGTAGCTGAAAGAGAAAATTTTAAGTATTTCGAAGAAAAGGCGATGGAATTAAGCGTGTTAAAACACTATACGAAAAACATGTGGAAAAGACAACAGAAAAGAAAAAAACATTATGATGAAACATCCGATGAAGAAATGAGAATGACTGCGAGTGATAATTTCAGGGTTCACACATTTCTCGTCCTCATTGATAGAGTCGTATCCGAATTAGGAAAACGGCAGGTAGCCTACAACAAGTTCAATGAAAACTTTTCATTTCTGACCAAAATGAGTGAATTGCCATCATCAACCCTTACGGAAAAGCCGTTTTCTTGGAAGAAATGTATCCTAATGATTTAGAGACTGACTTAGTTCAAGAATGCATACATTTTCAATGCCATCTTTCTTCTAAAACAATTCTGGCAAAACCAGATTCTGGATCATTGAAAAGTCTGTCTTCGTTCCTGCGAAAACAGAATTTGCAAAACGTTTATCCAAACTTTGATATAGCCGTTCTGTTGGAGCGCGAAATAAAAGTTTGTTTTTCTTAATAAAATTATGACACTTTATTTTTGAGCTGAATTTTATAAGTTAATCTTTTATATAAGAGCGGAAGAACCGAGCTGTACAAAATATATAATTTATTTTATGATGAGGTCAGTATGAGTACTTGACTGAGCGACCGTTATTGTTGAACTGAACTTAGATTGACGGTTGTTCACGAGCGATCGAAGGACTGGAACAAAGGAAATCCAGCCACCAATCCCAATTGATCATGCCACATCGTCTGCAACTGATAAGGCGACGACACGCAAAACTGCGTAGTGAGCAATACGGTGTTCATTTTGGGCAAGGCAACAATGTTGCCTTAATTGCGTTGCAACAGTGTTGCTTCCTTCTGGATTGCAACATTGTTGCTACTTCTTGTCCTTGCAACATACTCCCCGTCTACCGCAACGTCATTGCGGTATGAGTCAACTGGTAGTACGATGAGCTTAGCGATGGGTCTTGTCAATGTTGTTTTTGAAGTCCTGACCGTGACAACTCTAATAAGTCCATCCTTGCCTGGATGAACTTCAATAACGCGGGCTAGAGGCCACTGAGCTGGAGGAAAGTTGTCATCTGCAATCAAGACAAGCGTACCTAACTTGATTTCATGAGCTTCTCTAGTCCATTTTGAGATCGATTGATATCGTTGAAGACATTCCTTAGACCATCGCTGCCAAAAATGTTGGAGCCGTTGCTGAATAAGTTGCCAAAGAGCCAGTCGAGATTCTGGAAAATGAGTAAGAGCTATATCTGGTAACAGTCCTTGATCCGCACTATGAAGAAAATGAGCTGGAGTGAGTGCACGAAGGTCTTCTGGATCGTCTGAGAGAGGTGAGAGAGGTCGCGAATTTAAAACAGCTTCAATTTGAGCTAAGAGAGTTGACATATCCTCGAATGTTAGTAAAGTATTTTTTACAACTCGAACCAGGTGACTTTTTACAGATTTCACGGCTGCTTCCCATTTCCCACCAAAATGAGGAGCATCTGGTGGAGAATAAACCCACCTGGTACCAATTTGAGCCAGTGAGCTAACGAGCTGAGCGTTCTCTTGAGAGCTGGATCTGAATAACTCCTTGAGAAAGGAATCAGCACCTCGAAAATTAGTTCCACGATCACTATAGAGCACAGCGCTTGCTCCTCTTCGACTTATAAAACGACGATAAGCTTTGATGAATGCTTCTGTTGAGTATGATGAAACAACCTCCAAATGTACTGCTGAAGTTACAAAACATACGAAGACAGCTATCCAGCCTTTATATTTCTTTGCACCTCTACCTTGGAAGGTTTTGAGCATAAAAGGTCCAGCATAGTCCACGCCAGTTGTATGGAATGGTCTGATGGCATTCACTCTTGATGCTGGAAGCTGACCCATGAGCTGTTGAGCACGTTGAGCACGAAATCGAGCACAAATCACGCATTTAAGTATAAATGAGCGAATTGGAGCTCTACCTCCAAGAATCCAAAATTTTTCTCGAATTGTCATGAGAGTAAGTTGAACTCCTCCATGTAAAGTTTTTCTATGAGCCTGATCAATAACGAGCTGAGTGAATCGTGATTTTCTTGGTAGAATGATTGGGTGCATTTCGTCGTCTTCTAATGGAGCATTTGCAAGTCGACCTCCTACTCGTAATATACCATCCTCATCCAAAAAGGCAGTTAATTTGGATAAACAATGAGAAGATGGTAGTTGTATGTTTTCTTGAAGAGCTTTGAGTTCAAATGAGAAATGTATTTTTTGAAAGATTTTGACTAGAATGAGTTGAGCGTTGAGTAAATCTTGCGGAGATATTGGATTAGAGGTTACAGATTTGTTTTCTAATTTCTTTAAAATTTTATGAAAATGACTGCAAAGAGCTATAACGCGCAGGAGCTTGTAAAGAGTTGAATATCTTGACAGCAGATACCATAATGGATGATCTTCCTCCACTGGAGTCTTAATTGCATGTAAGGATACTCCTGGTCTTTCTTCTTTATGAGCTAGAGCTGAAGGTTTAAACTGTTGAGTTGGCCAAGAAGAAGATGAGCTAAGTAGCCAATCAGGGCCATTCCACCATTGATTGAAGTTCATTAATTGTGTTGAGGTAAGACCTCGAGAAGCACAATCAGCGGGATTCTGTTTCCCTGGAACATAGAGCCATTTTGCTGTTGGGTTGAGTTCTTGAATTGATGATACTCGATTTCTTACGTATTCTTTCCATTTAGAGGGATGACTTAGTATCCATGTTAGAGCAACAGATGAATCCGTCCATAAATAGAGAGGAGCTTGCGGTAATTCGAGAATTTGTTGTACATGTTTGATGAGCTTTGCGAGCATCCATGCTGCAGTTAGTTCAAGCCGAGGAATAGTAACTGGTTTTAGTGGTGCTACTTTTGTTTTAGCACACAAAAGCATGACTTGAGCTGAGTCTCCTAATGTTAATACTTTGATGTAGACACATGCACCCATGGCTAACTGCGATGCATCTGAAAAGCCATGTAATTCGATATATGAGTTGGAGAGAGTGTTGAGCCATCTTGGGATATGAATATGAGCCAGTTGAGGCAACTCATTTCGCAGATGCGTCCATCGTTGAATGAGCTGCTCCGGTAATTCATCATCCCATCCAGATTTGCTTAACCAGAGCTCTTGTATAAACATCTTTGCTCGAACTATTACTGGGGCTAAAAATCCCAATGGATCAAAAAGCTGAGCAACTTCAGAGAGAACTGTTCGCTTTGTAATTTTCTTCACTGTCGAAAGTTTAGTTGAAAATATAAACTGATCTGAGGACGAGTTCCAAGAAAGTCCTAAGACTTTTAATTCTGTATCATCAAGAGCTTGAGCGGTAGTTATAGAAATATTTTCTATGGACAATAATTGTAGGAGGGCCAGATTATTGCTTGACCACTTGGCTAGAGGGAACCTCCCCGCCATGCAGAGCTTGATTAAATCTTGAGCGATGAGTTGAGCTTCTTGCAGAGTATCAGAGCCACCATATATGTCGTCAACATAACGGCCTTTCATCATAGGCTCAATTGCAAGAGGATATTTCAAACCTTCATCTTGAATTAGTTGAAGTAGAACTCGAACTGCAAGAAATGGAGCTGATCTTGTTCCATAAGTAACAGTTGTAAGCTGGTATGGAACTATATGATCATGATCATCGAGCCATAAGATTCTTTGCAGATCCCAATCAGCAGGGTGAACATTGATCTGCCTAAACATTTTAGTTATGTCAGAGCAAAAAATTATTTTATGTCTTCTAATCCATAATAATACGTTGAAGATGTCAAGCTGAAGTTTAGCGCCAGTGTGAAGAATATCATTGAGTGAATAACTTGAGCTAGTAGGAGCTGATCCATTAAATACTACCCTCAATTTGGTAGTGAGACTTTGTTCACGTAAAACACCATGATGAGGCATATATAGTAATGAGGAAGAACGTTAACTTGTGTTGATGACTCATTTTCAATCATTTTAACTTCTGGAGCAATTCTCATGTGGCCTAGAGCTTCATATTCTGACATAAAATCTCTGTAGAGTTTATTGAGATTGGGATCATTGAGAAGTCGCTTGAGCATGAACTTTAAACACCTTAAGGCTGAATTTCTTGAGTCACCAAGTGTTGAAATGGATTGACTTATCGGTAGTCTAACTGTGTATCTACCTGATAGATCCCTTGTATGAGTTTCCAAGAAATGAGCTTCACACAATTCTTCCTCTGGAGAGAGCTGAGCAGAATGTGGTAGAAAAGTCTCTTCCTGAATCCAAAACCTTGTTAAAAGTTCATGAAGAGCATGATCTTGTTTTAAGTGAAGAACTGGACTACATTGTTGAGATGAATTTTACTGTGTTGGACCAAAGATTATCCAACCAAAAATAGTGTTGAGAGCAACTGGATCTGAAGGCTCACCTCTTATTATCTCTGATCTTATAATTTGAGAAAATGGTGTTGAACCCAGGATTATATCAATATTACCTGGTGCCTTATAATCTTGATCAGCGAGCTGTAATCCGTCCAGATGCTTCCAGGATGAGCCATTAAGTTTACAACTTGGTAATACGGTAGTTAGTTTATTTAGACTGTGTACAGGAACTTGAATTTAAGCTGTTGAGTGCAATGCCTTGAGAGTAATGAGACTTACGCCTTTTGATCGACCAGCTGTTGTGTTACCAATACCAATGAAGTGTAAAGTTGAGCTATGTTTTGGAAGTTGAAGTTTACGAGAGAGTTCGTTAGTGATGAAGGAGAGCTCTGAGCCAGAATCTAAGAGTATTCTCACTGGATGATGAGCCATAACTGGAGCAACTATTAGCGCACGAGCAGTTGCAAGTAGAGTAGCTGCCTGTTGAAATACTTCTTGAGCTGCTGTTTGATGTAGAGCAGAGCTAAGTTGAATGTTTTCCTGAGATGCAGTGACGCTAGTTGTTAAAACTGTAGATGAGTAGAGTACTGGTGCTAAACATGATAGAGCTGATGATGTTGATTGTACTAAATAACTATTGAGTTTAGGAACCTGATGATGTTGATTGTTGTTGAGCTTGATGTTGAGAGCTTGAGGCTGATTTAGGTTGCGTTGGTTGGGATTGAGCCTTTTTGTTTGTGGTATCTGGGAGGTGTATTAACGTATGATGTTTGATACCACAATGCCAACATGTTTTTGAGCTTCTACAGGCCTGTACTGCATGTCTTCCTAGGCAATTACAACATAATCTCAATACCATCACTAGATTATGACGCTTAATAGCTGGTAAACTTCTAAATTCGTTACAACTTGCAATGTAATGTTTACCACCACAACAATCACAAGTATGACCAGGATCATCAGGTCCACGAAATCCTTCCATCCATGGTTTTGTAGGATTGGGTTTTGATATACCAGCTTGTGAATCTTTTGATTGAGGAGGAAGTTGAGCTGACGTAGAGTAACTTCGAGCTGATGAGTGTTGAGATCTGGGGTTTGATTTTAATGAAGACTTTAACTTTGACATTTCACCAGATGTGAGCTCAATACTTTCAAGTGACGTTGCTTCTGACTTGAGAAACTCCTGAAGAGCTTGTAAAGTTGGATAATCTGTTGTTGATCCGAGCTTTCTTTCCCATTCTTTTCTTATAGGAGAATCGAGACGTCGTACTATATGGTACACAAGTGGAAGATCCCACTGCTCAACTTCCGTACCAAGAGCTTTAAGAGAGTCAAGTGCTTCCCGTAAGCTATTTAATAACTCATGTAGTCCTTTTGATGTAGTTTCAATAATTGAGCTGCTTCCAAAGAGCTTGTCTAGTTGAGAGGATATGAGCAATCTTCTATTCTCATACCTTGATACGAGCAGAGACCATGCTATCGGGTAATTCTCCCCAGTAACTTTCATATGACTGATGAGTCGAGCTGCATCCCCCATAACCGAACTTTTTAACACGGACATCTTATGAACATCTGGTATGTCTGAATTATTGCCAATTAAAGCTAGAAACATATCCTCGTATTCTTTCCAATCTTGGTATTGACCAGTGAAAGGACGGAGCTTAATTTTTTCAAAGAGATGATATGCAGATGTATTAGATGATTGAGTGAGTTGAGGTCTTAGAGCTGGTTTTATATCATCTAATCTAGCTTCTAGTTTAGCCTTAGCTTCAGAATAATTGACAAAAGCTTTGGAGTAAGTTTTTTCAGAACAATAGTTTGAACTTACGTAGAGCTGTGGGAAACTGTTTGCTAGCTGGTCATGATTTATTTTGAAGGTTTCCCAGGATCCTTCCAAAATACGGATTTTAGATTCAATCATAGAATGGTTGAACTCTCTAAATGACTCCTCTGAAGTTTCGTCGCTAATTAGCTTAATGATGTCGGCTTTTTCTGACTGCAGAAGAATTTTCACCGCGAAAGCCATCTCAGCTTCACTTTCGCTGCTTCGTTCCTCTTCTTTATCAGTCATTATTAATTTCGAGCTTAAACGCGAGCTTAAATGAACTGAGCACCAAAATCAATAAAGTTCACAATATCAAAAAAGTCAATAAAATGCTTAGTGAACACGAGCTTATACGTACTCAGCACTAAAGTCAAAAAGAAAAGTTCGAAGTTAAAAATCCAAAATTGTTCGAATGAGCACAATTTGAATAACAATAGTCACTTTACTCGATTCAAGAATTGTTGCATGGATCACGATATTGATCAGTCACTTCCGAGCACGAGCGTTCCAAAATTCAAAAATATTTCACACACTGATATCCCAAATATAGAGTATGAGCACGAGCGCGTATATTCCATTCAAATTGTTTTATGGACACTGAGCCAAAATCATTTAATTGTATTTACAATCGTTTATTAACTAAATTATCAAAATGGAGCACAAAACCGTAAATCAACAATTTACGCGCGTCATTATTGCGAAAAACAATCACAAAAATAAAACGTAGTTGAGCACCGAAATGTTTATCGAAAATTACGAGCGTCTATTATCGCGAAAACAAGTATTCAAAACATCAAAATCGAGCACAAAACTGTTTATCACAATTCAAGAGCGTCCTTTTCGCGGAAACGATCACCAAAAGAAAACGAAATTGAGCACCAAAATGTAAATCAACAATTCGTTAGCATTTTTAATTAAGCACGAGCACATGAAAACTTTTCCCTTGATTATATCCAAAGGGCTTGAGCATTAAAATGTTAATCACAAATCAAGAGCGTCTTTTTCGCGGAAACGATCACCAAAAGAAAACGAAATTGAGCACCAAAATATAAATCAACAATTCGCGAGCATCTTTAATTAAGCACGAGCACATGGAAACTTTTCCCTTGATTATATCCAAAGGGCTTGAGCATTAAAATGTTAATCACAAATCAAGAGCGTCTTTTTCGCGGAAACGATCACCAAAAGAAAACGAAATTGAGCACCAAAATATAAATCAACAATTCGCGAGCATCTTTAATTAAGCACGAGCACGTGGGAGCTTTTCCCTTACCGGCCACGATCCGGCTCGAAGGACCAAATTATGTTGGAGCGCGAAATAAAAGTTTGTTTTTCTTAATAAAATTATGACACTTTATTTTTGAGCTGAATTTTATAAGTTAATCTTTTATATAAGAGCGGAAGAACCGAGCTGTACAAAATATATAATTTATTTTATGATGAGGTCAGTATGAGTACTTGACTGAGCGACCGTTATTGTTGAACTGAACTTAGATTGACGGTTGTTCACGAGCGATCGAAGGACTGGAACAAAGGAAATCCAGCCACCAATCCCAATTGATCATGCCATATCGTCTGCAACTGATAAGGCGACGACACGCAAAACTGCGTAGTGAGCAATACGGTGTTCATTTTGGGCAAGGCAACAATGTTGCCTTAATTGCGTTGCAACAGTGTTGCTTCCTTCTGGATTGCAACATTGTTGCTACTTCTTGTCCTTGCAACACGTTCGCATGGCTCTATGTATACCAGCGACAAATTGCTCGGGTGAGAGAAGCTTTTCTTGCTTAAAACGGGTGAAATATTATCTAAGATCTACCTTAAGCCAAGAAAAGCTAAATGCCTTAGCTCTTTTGTGCATACAATCAGAACTAATGAACAAGATTTCATACGACGATATAATCGATGATTTTGCGAATAGAAAATCGCGCAAAAAGGTATTATAAGACCTTTCCAACTTAATTAAATGAATTTCGTCATCATCATCAGCCGAATTTTTAACAGATAATTGAATATGTATATTGTTTTCAAACTGTAAGTAAGCGCAATAAAAATTATTTAATTACGTTCACCGAATATACATTATTGTGTAAGTAGTGTTAACGCATACCTTACCCCGCCTTATTAGTAGTACTAGTTATTTATTAGCTCCGAAATATACCCAAAAACTATTTCATGTGCAATCTTAATTAAATCATTGTAAAAATAATCTGAAACTGACACATCGATTCCTCATTTCACAATCAAACACATTACGGGAAAAATGTGGTTTAATTATAACGATAAAACATAAACATATAAATTGTAGTTAATATGATTGTGAACTAGGGTACCGAACTGTAGAGGTCGGTAGGGGCGGCAAAATTTGAATAGCCTACTGGCGGCAAATGTGTAAATCCGCCACTGGATTAGCTGCTCAATGTATATTTGTTGATCTATAGTAACAATAATTTTATATGTATCTACATTTATCCTCATACCTAGATAGCGTCTTACGGATCCTAGGTCTTTTAGCTTAAATTCTGAACTCAATACCTTTTTGAATTTATTAGTTTCTGTGTCTTTATTTGAAAAAATTAGAAAATCATCAACATATAGTGCTACTACGATTTTAATTAACCATTCATTTTTGTAAGCAAATATGGTTCATATTGACTATTTTTAAAATTTAATTTGCTTCAAACCTCTTTTACTCTTTCATACCACGCTAGAGAAGTTTGCCTTAATCCATAAATTGCCTTTTTTGATTTTAATACTTTTCCCCCACTTTTGTTTGCAAAACCTTCTGGTAATGACATGTATATATTTTCTTTCAAAAAACCATCTAGAAATGCAGTGGTAACATCTAAATGAATAATGCTCATTCGTATCTTTACACTAAGGGCAACAATAATTTTAGTGTGGAATGTCGCACTACTGGTGAAAAGGTATCCGTATAGTCTACACCTGGTTTTTGCGAAAAGCCTTTTGCCACAACGTGAGCCCTAAATCTAACATTATTTTCAATATCAAATTTTTTATTAAGTACCCATCTGTATTTGACTACTGTTACATCACCTGGGTTGTCCACAAGCTCCCACGCCTGGTTGTCCTTAAATGATTGCAGTTCCTCAGCCATCGCATGTTTCCAATGTTCCCTCTCTGGTCCTTCAAGAGCCTCTGAGAATACAATTCCTTCCGATGCTGCAACAGTACTGGAAATACATAGGTTGCTAACACCATACCGCTCAGGTTTCTTTCTCTGACGCTTGCCATATACATCGCATACTTGTTCGGGCGCTGATGGTGGCTGGACTGCATGTTCCTGGGTATCTTGTGTTGGAATTTTAGTCGAATCTGATGTTAACTGGACTGCATGTTCCTGGACATCTTGTGCTGCAATTTCAGTTAATGTTTCATTGCCATCAACATACACTGAGGAATCTGAAGAGTGCTCAAAAGGATCCTCAGTTTCTGCAAAATTTTGAGACAATTCCCCCACTGAATCGATGTTCTCTTCCATCAAATTATCTGCTGGTGTCTCTTCATTAGGGATCCAGATGTCTCATTCGTCATTGTTTTTCTTATCATCTGTATCATCCTCTATCACTATGACATCTCTGCTGATGTTAACATTGTTCTTAGTTGGATTATAGACGCGATAACCTTTCACATCCTCACTATATCCAATTAAAATTTGTTGTGTGGCTTGCTTGTCCCATTTAAGACGTTTCTGTTTAGGGATATGCACCATCACTTTGCTGCCAAACAAATGTAAATGACTTAGGTTTGGTTTTGATCCGTACCAAAATTCATACGGAGTTTTGTTCAATCCTGACGCAATCGACCTGTTCTTTAGATATAAAGTAGTATTGGCTGCCTCTGCCCAAAAATTTTTTCTAAGTTTGCATCATGTAATAAGCATTGAGCTTTCTCGACCACTGTACGGCTAGCTCTTTCACAAAGTCCATTGTGTTCTGGGGTATAATAATTTGATTTCTGATGTATTATACCTTCATGTTTTAGGTAACTCTCAAACTCCTTATTGCAGAATTCTAGTCCATTGTCTGTCCTCAAAATCTGAATTTTCTTACTTTGTTGATTTTCAACAATTGATTTAAATTCTTTAAATCTGTTGAAAGCTTCATTTTTGTTCTTCAGAAAATATATAAAGGTCATTGGACTGTAATCATCAATAAATAACAGGAAATATCGAGCACCATTTAAGGACTTTGTTTCCATTGTGCCACAAATATCACTGTGAATTCTATGTAACGTTTCTTCCCTACGTTCACCTATATGAGAAAAGGATAATCTCATTTGTTTTCCCTCACAGCAAGTGATACATTGAGACTTGTTAATGTCAAAGCTGATGTCATAGAATAGACCATCCACAATACCATTTTTCATTTTATTCATGTCTTGACTGTTTATATGTGCCAGTCTTCTGTGCCATAATCTTCCATTAGCTTCTGGAGCAGCCAGGAAGCGACTCTGTGATTTTAACCTCAACTTATAAACACCTTCTGATAAATCCGTAGTCGCAACTAAAACATTGTACTTGTTTCGAATATAACAGTGTTTCTCATCAAATATGACGTTATTCCCATTCTATATTAATTCGCTTACGGATAATAAGTTGGTTGTTTAACTAGGAACACATAGCACATTTTTCACCTTTATGTGGTAGCCTAATTCCGAAACAATATCTACGTCTCCTGAATTCACAACCGGCACTTTTGGCTCATCCGAAACAACAATTTCTGGTAAATACGTCTTTTTGTTTATGTTTTTCATCCAATCGTTGTTCTCAGTCACATGTACACTTACACCTGTTTCTACCTACCATTCATTCTTATTAAACTTTCCATTTAGAAAAACAACATTAAATACATATTTACTCGTATTCCTTTTTGTTGAGATAAATCAAAGAATTGCCATATTATTTGAAAAACCTGTCCAGAAATTGAATTTAAAGACAAAAAAGGAATGATAAGGCGAAGTTGGCTGCAAATGTAAACTATTTTTCTAGTACCTCTTGACATTCAATTTAATGACAGTCAGAAAATAATTGCAAGGCGACGAGTATAGACTTAAATTTGTATCTGCGAATCATCAAGGAAAAATTATCGCAGCGACGCAAGAAACGAAGGAGCTCAACGTTGAGAGACATAACCCGAAGGTATCGCAGCGAGAAAATTGAGACACATTGTCAAGCAAAGTAAATTTGAAACTGTACAAGTCAGAAAGTCAAATTTCAAAAGGTCGTGTCAAACTGTCAAAATGGACACTGTAAAATCACAACATGTAATGTTGAGTCAAAACTCACAAGGAGTAGTAAACTATGTGCCGTGGAGGTTAAAATTAGACGCTGTTTTGAGAACTAAGAAATTGTATGATGTTGCAACAGGTATCTGAGTAAAGCCAGAAGGAGCCGAAGATGCCGATGCAGTCGTTGCCTGGAATGAAAAAGACATGGAGGCTCTGCAACTAATTGTATTGAACGTCAGTGATCATATCGCATACAAAATTGCAAACTGCAAGACGGCAAAAGCAATGTTAGACAGACTAGTTTGTCTGTACGGCACAAAGACAGACATATATATGGAAATTCTGAGACAAAAACTGTTCACATGTAAATACGATGAAAGCAAATCTGTGGCAGAAAATTGCATGGAAATTATGTTCATAGGTGATGAACTGACCAACGGAGGTGAACCTGTGCCAGAATCTTGGATGATGACCAGAATTTTGAAAATGCTGCCAGCGAGACTCGCACATTTTCGTACGTCGTAGGACAACGTGCCAGTAGTCGACAGAAGCCTGACCACCATGATTGAAAAACTGAGACAAGAAGATGATCGTCAGCACGATGAGACAGGTTCACTGGAAGTGAGTTCGAGCAATGCACTTCTCGTGAAGAAAAGCGGACAGCAGCCAGGAAAACCACAAAACAAGACTGAGAATGGACAACTTATTTGTTACAAATGTGGCTTCAAAAAGGACTGCACGAACAAACCCTGTGCCAAATACCTGGCATACTGCAAGAAAAGGTACACATGCAACTCGTGTGGACAGAAAGGCCATTTCGCCAAGGAATGTAATCAACGGCGAGATGACAACTCAGAATCACAAAGTTCACGCAAACCTCCTATCGCATGGGTGACAGCCAGCTTGAAGACGTCCGACCTGGACAAACAATTGAACAACCCGGAAAAGATGTCAGCTTGGTATCAGGACAGCAGTGCAACACAACACATGACCTCGCGTCGAGAATGGTTCAACGAATACATTGAACTGACTAACCCTGTGTCCGTTCTTCTGGGAGATTCAACCGTAATAGCAGGTCAGTATCGGGACAGTAGAATTGGAAGCCTTTGACGGGAAAGTATGGCACTCTGTTGTACTGAAGGATGTCCTGCATGTACCTGAATTGAAGTTCAATCTATTCTCTGTGAGTCACATGCTTGATCGAGGATTCAAGACGACGTCTGATAGAGAAAAGTCAGAATTTGTATCAGCTGATCTTGGAACCACTGTTGGACTGGCGAGACGAGAAGGAAATTTTTACAAGATGATGCTGAAGAAGAAAGAGGAGCAACGGAGTCTGGCGGCAGTATCAATCCGAACTTGGCATGAAAGATTAGCTCACCAAAATGTGAAGTATGTACGAGAAGCATTGGCCAAGAAAGGAATCAAGTACCTGGACGACTGGAACGACTACCTATGTACGAATTGTACATACGGCAAGCAGCATCGTGGTTCTCATCCCCTCGACGAGAAAACAGCAAGCCAACCACTGGAACTAGTTCACGTGGACATGGGTGAGATTGACGAGAGGTCGCTAGGTAAAAATATTTTCTTCTATTCAAGGATGACTTCTCGCACTTTCGAGCTGTTTTCTTTATGAAAACGAAAGACGAGGCCCCAGCTAAACTGGAAACTTTCGTGAAGATGGCAGAGAATCAACTGGGAAGAAAATTGAAAGTACTGAGATCCAATCAAGGAAAGGAAATTAAAAACGCAAGGACAAGAAAATTGCTTGATGACCTGGGAGTGTTCCACACATATTCAAATGTTAACACACCGCAACAAAACGGGCGCATTGAGCAGGAAATGAGGATCATCAAGGAAGCAGCAGTGACAGCCTTACTTGCAGCTAAACTAGACTCGAAACTTTGGGCTGAGGCAATTTACTACGCAATATTTACGATAAACCAAACTGGCACCAGCACAGTAAAAGGAAAGACACAGGCAGAATTGTGGTATGGAAGACAGATCGACTTGAATAAACTGAAGACTTTCGGATGTGAGTGCTACGTTATGATCCAAGATCGCAAGAGAGGCAAACTGGATCCGAAGTCGGAAAAAGGGCAATTTGTAGGTTACGACTTGGAGTCACCAAGTTATCGAGTGTATCTCCCACGCACAAGAGAACTTGTCAGCTCTGGAAATGTGAAATTCGATGAAGAAAAAGAGAGAAGTCGAACTGCAATTGAGACTGTGGCAACCGACGAGAAAATTGAAGACTGAAGAACAAGAAGAAAGTGAAGATTAAGAAGAAGGGCCACTCTCAGATGAGAACAGAAAAGATGAAGAAAGGAGAAGAGAAGAACGAGTTGAGACAGCACCTAACAAAACACCGGAGAAAAGACAGCTACGAGATCGGAGCAAGTTGAAGGTTCCCTCGAGATATAACTATGACGTGGCTGATTAGGTGAGAGGAAAAAGTAACGTAGATTCAGCCCTCATAGGCGACATCGAGGACATTCCGGTAAAGGTGGCACTGAAGGACAAAAATTGGAAACGAGCCATGCAAGATGAGTACGAGTCACTAGTCGAAAGGCAAGCCTGGAAGCTTGTGAAGTGCCCGGAAGGAGTCAAGCCCTTGACCTGCAAGTGGGTTCTTCGTGAGAAAGCTGATGGCAAGCTGAAGGCGAGGCTTGTAGCTCGAGGCTTGTAGCTCGAGGCTTCGAACAAAGAGAAGGTATTGAATACGAAGAGACGTTCAGCCCCGTTGTTCGCTACGCCTCCATTCGTCTCATCCTGAGTCATGTAGCATCCGAAAAGTGGAAGTTAATATCCTTTGACGTGAAGACAGCCTTTTTGTACGGAAAGTTGGAGAAAGTTCTGTACATGAACCAGCCAGAAGGATTCGATGACGGTTCCGGACAAGTTTGTCAACTACGCAAGAGCATTTACGGGCTGAAACAAGCGCCCAAGCAATGTAATCGTAAAATCACCGGATCATTTGAAGAAATCGGATTGTTCAGCACCGACGACGATCCAAGTGTCCATTATAACAAAGACAGAAGCATTATCGTGGCCTTGTTTGTCGACGACGGTTATTATTTTTATTTTCTTATTCTTACTCTTACAGGAGATAATATTGTACACTCTTTGAGTATTTATGTATTATTCTTATTTTGCTGGTAAAATCAATAAATAAATAAGTGAATTTAAATTTATTTTTACGTTTAAAGTTTAAATTTAAGTCTACGTTTATGTTTTAACGTTCTCAGAATTGACAGATGTGTGAATTCAGAATTGAATTCTAACAGGTCTCGAAATTAAAATTTGTTCAACGTAATAGATTCGAAAATAAGTTGTGCCCATAATACCAACCTAAAGAATTTTGTTAGAAACCAAATCAGTTAACTTTCTTAACAGAAACCTGTCAACTTAACGAAAGTGGCCAGAATCGCCCTGAATCGCATCCGACTACCAATTAGTTCTTCTTTGGCTGTTTATTACAAATATTGATCAATTAGATACCTAGATACGTCAGTGCTTATGTTTGCAATATAATATGCCTCTAGGTGCACTAGAACGACACAAGCACAATTTTAATAGCACTGATTTACAGATTTAATTATGAATATGTCTCGTTTACATATTTTTAGTTTCTTTTTAAAGTCAGTCGGGTTTTTTGGTTTCTTAGACCAATAACACCTATCTAATAACACCTCACTCTCCGCAATCGGTTAAGCCCTTTAGGCTGCAGAAGGTAAACGAAGAAACAGACATACGTACAAACGCGCAGAAAAACACATTGAATAAACAACTAAGGAATGGCCCTATTGCACACCTACAGTGTCTGTGAGCGACGCAAATGCCCCGAACCCTTCACCTCCCTAAACAAACCTAACATCTAAAAATTGGTGGTACAAAAGTGTCAAACTTTTTCACTGATTGGCTACACTGTAGTATTAGTAGTTGTTTTTTAATAGTATTCGTCAGAGTTTTTGATTTTCTTAGTATTGCGGTGGTACAGAGGTCATTCATATAGGCTTCGTTAGTGTAGTGGTATTTCTGTACCATCATTCACGATTTCTATTGGCCTAGGCCTCAAGTATTTATGAAACAAATACTCCGAATGGCTTTCTGTACCATTTGCAAAATAGTGAATAATTGAATTAGAAAGGTTTATTGTGGTAAAACAAGTTCCATATTAAGATATATGAGATTTTTCGCAAATATTTACATTTGCAGCGACAAAACCCCCTGGATGTAGTGGTCCTGACAAGCCATGAAACAGATTTTGCCTATGTGTGTGTAAGGGCCCTCGTCTCTCGATATTCCGCGTAGTGAAGTACGAGAAGTTCATCGCGTTTGTTATTTCTTCCGCGAATTTCATGTAATTTAAGTGTTCAAAATGGTTATTATATATAAAATTTTTGATGAGTGCTATGATTAAAGTATTTTTAATTAATATAAAACAAATTCTAAATCGAAAAATCCGCCAAACGCGCACAAAATCGGATTTTGTCGGCGATATGAATTTTGAAGTTTTTTGTTTTGTCGGTAAACAAACGCAAATATTTATTAAACTTAGTTTTTGTGATTCTAAAATAGTGCAATAATATTTTTATTAATGATGACATAATAAAAAATAATAAAATAACAATTTATTGTGGTGTTTTGAATATAAAGTAAATTATAGCAATATGTAAATTGCTAAAAAAAATTATTTTATATGCTGAAATTGTGAAAATATGTAACAATTTAAATAAAACGTTTATAAATGGTTTAAATAAGTTTAATTTTTTTATTATTTTTTGTTGATTTTCCTTGTTATTGTTTTATATATCGTATATTTGGTTGTTTTTTTGTTGTTAATTTGTAAATAACGCAATTTTCTCATTAAATTTTTATATATGTGAATTCATTTTCCTATATAATTTAATCTTATTCCACTTTTATGTATATAAATATATTGTATATAAATACTTATTTCTATATAATTGTATTCATTTTTGTGTATAAAAACAAATCATAAAATGAATAACAAAGTGATTTTAGTATAAAATATTTGCGTTTTTCAAAACTCCCGCAATGAAAATTTCATTTCCCGTATGAATTTTTCATATTCTTCGATGTGGCAACCGGCCCTTTGATGCTAAGGGTGTGGTAGTAGAAAAGTCTGGTTCATGGCTTGTATTACTACCACATCCAGGGGGTTTTGGCAGCGACCATGTTTGTTATTGTTTACTCGAGGAACAAACACATGTAAGCGCACAAATACTACTAAATGAAATTAGCATATTTTGCTTCGGCGTTTCTGTTTATTTTCCCTTCCTTATTTAGTTATTAATTCAATGGAAAAACATTACTGTCCTTTTGAGCCAGTCGGGTAGAAATGGTTTACAAAGGAAATTCTATCGAAACTTTCAACCAGATATACATCCATCACTAGTAGACGCCTAGTAGACTTCCTGTCTGGGTCGAAACACAACACAAATACACAAACTCGCAAACCGCAGCCATTCTGTGGAACCTAACCAAGGTGGGCGAGGGATTACTGTACATCAAATATGAGAACATAAGTGACCTATGAAAGAGGGTAAGAAAATAACATCATAATGTAGGTCGGTAATATATATGAACTCATTATAATGTTTCGGTTTAGCCTCTATGAGCCGAAACATAAGGAACTGCTAAAACCCGAAGTGGAATCGAACAGAGTACTCATACCAAGTAACGAGTAAGGCAACACTCCAAAATTAACGGAACGAAATATACGAAAGTAGTGAATAACGATGCTTGTTTAAACCAAAACAATTGCACGTTAAGCTGTTCATACGGTTTGCAACAGCTCTAGATAGTAGTCTCCATAGTTCAGCGCCGCCAACCGCTGCGTTGGAAATTCCACTAGATCATGTTCCAAATTCTACTAGAATCTACTAGATTTCGAAGAGTAGGTAAATGTGCAATTGAATCCCCGTTTCAGTTGAGATATCAGTTCATCTCACGTGTAACTGACTGTACATGCAAGTATATTGAACAGATGTTATCTTAACTGAAACTGGTCATCTAAATGGGGCTTGATAGTTTTATCGAATCCCGTTGTCTATGTCAAACATCTAATCGAAATCCGCTAACGAAGAGCTCCCTAGATTCTACTAGATCTAGTGGAAATTCTACTAGATTGGCAACATGGCCATTGTTATAGTCGATATTTGCTCATACATTTTATTAACATATGCACAATCTACAGTAATTATGTGTTCCTGAATATTTTCTATCGGCAACATAAGATAATGCAGATCAAGCTTTGACTATAAAACAGAAATCTACTAATCCCACCGGTATGTATTGCCTGGCGTTGGTAAATGGGTATCAGGACACAAGTTCGAGGTTTGAAGAAGATGCTGATGGCTAATATGTCTCGCCGGAAACACTTCGCTACGCGCGTCACGTTCATAATAGTAATTTGAAAATAGTTTATGTGCAGGTCCATTTGGTATAATTGGTAGTGTATTCATTCTAGCAGCTAAACTGTCTTGATAACGAACGGCCAAAGTATGTTCTCTCTGCAAATGAAAAACACAGTTACAAAACCAATCCGACCTTACATAACAGTCCCACATACTCCCAGCAAAAATGATCTGAATTTTTGTAACAAGGGTCCAATGTCTCGACGAACATTTGTCATGGTGTTGGCTGATGTTGTTATTCAAAAAACTCAATGGTGCTGAACAAATTTTTGTTGAACGTAAAGTGCGTCGAACGCTTTTTCCGCAATATTACTTTACTATCGTATTTTGGTTGAACAACTCCAGAACAAGTAGGGAGGACATCTAACCTACGAAGAAATAACTATAAGAAAACGACATAACTTTAATGTATTGAATCCGTAAGCGAGGGTTCACATCTGTGAGAGAAATCGCGAAATCCAAGAAAGTGTTGGTAAGGTGAGTGGAAGAGAGGAATGTCCCGATGTGGATTCCGAGAGTTCGTTTTCTTAGTGTGTGTGTGTCCGAATTATTCGGAGTGTCACATTCATCATTCTGGTCGTGGATGTTGAATGAGTAACATCTGTTGTGTTTTGAGTTTTAACTATTTTTATGAGTTTAAATCTAGCAGGGAACATTAATTATCTACTAGAGAATGCAACTACATCATAAATTTGGATATTAATGCACTAAATTTTAAAATTTACGAAAATCATAAGACACGTACTTACAACTTCACCTCACGAGAGCCAGCAAAAAATGATATAGTATGATTGTGTTTGTGAATTGTATCAAATTTTGGCTAGCTGTATTTTGCGATTTCAGTCACAGATGTGAACCCTAAATGAGAGATGGGGAAAGGAGGGATTTTCCAATCACAGCCGGAGCAGTGACTGTGATTAAAAATTCACAATGTCAAATCACCATGATTTAGGAAAGTTTTTCTCTTAGCCTGGTCATTCGTTCATTGAGGGACACCTTCTCAAGCAGAATTTTGATACAAATCATATACATTTGCCTGCTACAAATGGTCCAGGGGTAAGAAGATGGTCACAAAATTTTCCACCTAAAATGCTCAGAAAAGTAATATATGTCAATAAAAACTATATATTTGAGAAAAAATCACTAACAAAAGTTTGCTTTAGTGAACCCTAAGCCAAGTCACTTTAAGGTTTGCCAATATCGAATCGAAGATACAGTTTAGATAGGTGTGATTTCACGTCACAGTGATTAAATCACCGTGATTTAAGTTTCCTGGATGTCACGGTGACCTTTTAATCGGAATCTAGTTGACAAACTCACAGGGAGTGTTTTTGTTAAAATTTTAAAAAACCGTATGCACCTAACAAAACAACTGCTTACGCTCTGCCTCGCGAGTGTAAGTGTACTGAATCTGAAAATTGAAATTTCCATACATTTAATTATTGTTACCTTCAATTCAACCATCGTTTCGTTGTAGCACATACACACACCCAACACCTGTGAATAATGGCATGTGTTCAACCGAACTCTCGCTCTCTTCTCACATAAACCATGCATCATGATGATTTAGAGTTGAGAGTGCAACACGCCACGATTCCGGTGATCGCAACGATTCCAGTGATCAAACAATTCCCGTTATCAATACGATTCCAGTGATCAAACAATTCCGGTAATCCAAACGATTCCGGTGATCGAAACGGTTCTGGTCATGGGTGAGATTTTTCTAATTCTTGCTGAAAAACCAAAATTTTCTCTCCTTCCTACGTGCTTAAGGGTTTTTATTGTACCTAAGACAATTTTGAATGAATGAATTTTAAATTTTATAACTATTTTATTGGTGTTACTATTGCCAAGGGAGGATACCATCTCAATGAACGACGGACCAGGGTAAGAGAAAAAAGTTCCAAAATCACGATGATTTGTCGCTGTGAATTTTGAATCACACTCACTGCTCCGGCTTTGATTGGAAAATCACTCTTTTCCCCATTTCTAGTGGAAATTTAATGACTAATGCCCGGTTTCACGAAGAATAAGTTATCCAATACTTACCTATCAATGGATAACGTTTATCCAGCGTATAAGTTTTCAAGCGTTTTACGAACAATTACGAGTTAACCACGGGTTAACGATTGATAGTTGACATATAATCTAATATAAGGGTTTTTACTCTTTTTAATTTATCAAATTAATTTATTTTATATAAACGAATACTTATTAACAAAAAATAACACAATTGCAGAGATAGAATGTAACTCCGAAGTGTCATTTTATCAAATGGATAAATATTTATTTCGAGAAAATCGCGTGGATAAATTATTACTTAGTTTATGCCACAGTTTATCTATCCTGACTTTCGTGAAACACAAAATTGAGTTATCCAGAGTTTATCCACAGACTTTGGGTTGGATTTATCTATCCGGCGTTCGTGAAACTGGACATAAGAATAATATGTATATACTGAATTTTTAAGCGATATACATTGAGTCTGTTGCCGCACTCGAAAATCTTACTAAAGTTTAAAAAACTTGAGAGATTTGCGTTCCCGTACGAGAAAGTATAGGGAGCATTGCGAGAGATTTGTTCGCGCAAGCCCTTCCCCTCCTTACTGGCTTACACTGAACACATTTGGTTTTGTAAAAATCTGATAACTTTCAAATGCATGTATGTTTGACAATTGTTAACTTGACTGTAAATGTGTTTATATATAGGTATTTTGTTAAATTATTAGTAACTAATAAATTATTGATTTCGTATATATGTGCGAAAATTTTTATGTTAAGTTTATATTCCATATCAATAATTGACATTTTTACTGCACTATTTGCGGTTTTTCGTACGTACTGTGAAAGTTACACTCTTGGTAGCAAAATTTGCGAGTCTGCTGATAAAGTACGGGAACAAACCTATTGCAAATTTGTGACCATTTGTACATATTCTATTATATAACATATATTATGGGAAGGGTTTCTTGTTATCATTTATAAAATCAATTCATTTTCAGGACAAAATGATCCATATTAAAAACAAATTACGCGAAGTGACCAAATCAAAACTTTCCACAACCATGTTGTTTGCTTTGGTTGTCAAATGCTAGTAGTTGTGTTCTTTTCGGACATCGAGTGGTGTGCAAATGTCAAATTCCATACATGTTTATCATGCTTTTGTGTTAAATTTGCACTCGATAAATGTATGAGATTATGACACTACATTTGTACCACACTCGATGTCCCAAAAGAACGTGACTGGCTATAGTTAATATATTTTTAACACTAATTATTAATAAAATTTTTCAGGTTTTAAGGAACAAGTAGTTTTAATGTAAAATGAAACAGACGAAATTAAACTGTACACGACGTTCTCACTCGAGGATGAATCTAGACTAAAAGTAAAATCCTAGATGTTAGCGAGGGTTAACATCTGTGAATGGCATCGCAGAATCCAGAAAAGTGCGGGTAAGGAGAATGGAAGAGAGGAGTGGCCAGCCGACCAGAAATCAATATCCCGATGTGGATCCCAAGAGTTCGTTTCCCTAGTGTGTGTGTGTCCGATTTATTCGGACTGTCACATTCATCATTCTGATTAGAGATGGGAAAAAGGTGACTTTCAAGTCACAGTGACAGTCGTGACAATCAGAACCATGTCATTGTGAAAAATCACCGTTAGAAAGTCACTTCCGTGATTCAAGTACCAGCGACAATAAGTCAGGAAGGAACTACGATAGATCCTTATAAGCCGATTTAATCATATTCGTTGAACGACCGGAAGGAACTGCAATATGGAACTGTATTAGAAAAGAGGGATGAGCTATGAATTTCAGGAGTCATGCGCGACCTTAAATTAAAAATATTTTTATTATTGTCTTCAAAAATGGGGGAACCTATTAAAAATGTATCAAAAATGTAAACAAACAAATACAAAATAACATATAACAACATATTTCATTTCAAAATCCCATTCTTCAAGTAACAGGAGCACAGAAGGTCATGAAAGTTACAAATATCATACGTTACTAAAATATCAAAGTGACAAAATATCAGACGTTACTAAAATATCAAAGTGACAAGATATCATACGTTACTAAAATATCAAAGTGACAAAATATCATACGTTACTAGAATATCAAAGTGACAAGAAATTACTAGAATAACGTATAATATTTTGTCACTTTGATATTTTAGTAACACTTACATTTATTTACATTTATTTATATCAACTTAATACAAGTTCAAATTATAAAAAGGTATATAATAAAACAAAAAGCAAAAGAAAAAAAAAGGGGGAAAATGAGATGTCCAATATATAAATATTTAAAACAATTTGCTTACGCCATTGCAGAAGAAAATCAATGATAAATCTATTCATCTATCTATTGACTAAAACTAATGTAAAAAATAAGAGAATTGAAAATTTGCTTTGTAAAAATAAAAGAGAAAGAAATAAAAATTTAAAAATTTACTGTGACCATTCGGATCAGGGAGAGATTGTACAAAACTATTCATTCAATTGGCGCAAAAGTGTTCCAGGACCGTTCCGAATAGCCTTACGGGCATCACCTATGCTCTCCGCATCCTGCAGGAAAGGGGCAGCACGATTATAAGTTCGTATCATGCGGGTGATAGGCTCCATTCTGCAAAACTCGGTGTGATGGAATCTAAGAACGAAAGGATCACCCGATCTAAGACTAAGGCCATTGTGGCGGGGGACAACCTGATCACGGACGTAAGGAGAAAGGATAAAACCCTGGATAATGCCGTGCATAAAAGAGAAGTCAGCCATAATACGGCGTTCAGCGAGAGATTGGAGATTAAGGAGGTGGAGACGGTCCACGTATGGGGGAAGATGAAAGGGATCGGACCAGGAAAGGTGGGAGAGGGCAATACGCAAGAACCGATTTTGTACCGCCTCAACGCGTTCTATGTGAACTTGATGATACGGTGACCATACCTGAGAGGCATAATCCAGGATCGGACGAACCGGGGCAGTGAACAGGGTCAAAAAAGTATAAGGGTCCTCAAGTTCTCTCGACCACCTAGAGATGAAGCCAAGCGTGACACGCGCTTTACATACAACAAGATTTAGATGTTCCCGGAAGGAAAGCTTCGAATCAAGGAGGACGCCCAGATCCATAGTGGATTCTACAGACCTAACCGCAATACCATTTATACAAAAGACATGACGCACGCATGACGCACACTTCCGATGGAAAGAGATGTGTTCACATTTAGAGATATTAAGATTGAGATTGCTCTTAAAACACGATGTTGTGAGACGATCGAGGTCTTGTTGCAGCTCGAGGTAATCATTAGGAGAAACTATGTTCTTAAAAAGTTTGGTGTCATCAGCATACGAAAGAATCACTGAATTGTGAATAACTTTGCAGACATCATTCGTAGCAACCACATAGAGAATCGGACCAAGGTGACTACCTTGGGGAACTGCGCTTGTTGCCGTGATGAAGAGGGTGGATCTAAAGCGAACACGATAATTACGGTTAAGTTTAAGAAGGATTAAAGGATGAGGAATGCTGTCAAAGGCTTTACTCATATCGGTAAAGATAGTTTCAACAGCTTCGCCCCGCTCGAGAGCATTGAGGGAGAAAGAGGTGAACTGGACCAGGTTTGTGATGGTAGATCTACCTTTAAGGAACCCATGCTGGTGTGGACCAACAAGGGATGAGAGGAAGGGGTATAGTTTATTGACGAGAATTTTGTCGAACGTTTTAGGGATCTTGGACAATTTGGCAATAGGTCTGTAGTTCGAAACAAGCGACTTCGATCCCTTTTTATGGACTGGGATCAAGAAACCAGTCTTCAAGACATCGGGAAAAATACCCGATTTGAGGGAAAGGTTGAAGAGGCAAGATAATGGGTAGGCAAGGATCGTTGCACATCTCTTGAGTAAAACAGGTGGGATACCGTCAGGGCCAGGAGAGTAATCATCCTTTAGACGTTGGAGTTCTAGAAGAACCTGGTCGTCAGTAATATGGAGGATAGGGAATACGGAGGAGGGGGAAGGATTAAGGTACGTAAAGTATTGCATATCAGGAACAAATTGACATTTAAGGAAGGTAGATGAGAAGAAAGATGCAAAGGAATTTGCAATAGATAGGGGATCATCGAGCTCTTCCTCAAGATAGGAAAGAGACTGAGGAAAGTCATCACCCTTGCGTTTCCTTTTGGAGTTCTCAAAGGAGAAAAACAGCGGAGAAAACAAAGGAGAAAACAACAACAAACAGTAACGTATGATATTTTGTCACTTTGATATTTTAGTAACGTATGATATTTTGTCACTTTGATGGATTAGTAACGTATGATATTTTGTCACTTTGATATTTCGTTTAATATGCTTAATATATTCTATAGAGTCTTGCTTTACCAAAATAGGGAAGTCTATCGTAAGTGCAATAAAAAAACAACTTTTAAACCTATTATTAACATATTTCTGTCGGAAATCCTAAGATTCAAGTAACAGGAGCGCAGAAAATCATGAAAGTTGAAAATTCAAGTATGTATCATGCAAAGTCGAACTTCGTGACTCGAGTAACTTGAGTAGCAGGGACAGAAATACGCTACTCAAGGGCTCGTTGTTTTCGTGAGGGAGATTAGAAAAGATGCATGTTTGTGTGTGTGATAAAAAAATTTCAGTACGATCAGAGTTGAAGATAAGGTAAGCAATGAAATAATTATTTTAAAATATGAGCGAACTGAAAGAGACAAAGTAACGTTAGTTTCATTCGTGGAGTCACAGTCACTGTCACGGTAGGTCGAGCCGCAATGATTTTGTCACCGCGACGTGACATATCACCCATATCTAATTCTGATCGTGGATGTTGAACGAGTAACATTTCTTGTATTTGAGTTTTAATTTGAACTTCGCATGTGATAAGTATGTTTTGCCTTTTATTTCCTTATGCCCGGTTTCACGAACAATGGATAGATAAATTGAACCCAAAATCTGTGGATAAACTCTCGATAACTAATTTTCGCGTTTCACGAAAGTCGAGATAGATAAACTGTGGGATAAACTATGGCATAATTTATCCACGCGATTTTCTCGAGATAAATATTTATCTATTGGATAAAGTGACAGTTCAAAGTAATTTGGATTTATAGTATTATATCTTTGAAATTGTGTTTATTTATGTAAATAAGAGTTCATTTCATTAAAATAAATTAATTTTATATTTTAAAATGAGTAAAAAACCCTTTAATTAGATAATATATCAACTGTCAATCGTTAACCAGTGGATAACTCGTAATCCTTCGTGAAACGCTCGAAAAATTTATTCGTTTGACGAATATTATCCATAGACAGATATCTCTTGGATAACTTGTTCTTCGTGAAACCGGGCATTAACAAGTTATACATAAACAGTTTGATAAAATATTTTATATTTAGATTTGAAACAACGGATGGGGCATTTGTTCGCCATGAGAAGTGGAGCGAGCTCGCTGAAAAACTCAACAGCATGGGAGGTGCTGTAAAGGAGCCGAAGAAATGGAGGAAGTATTGGATGGATTCAAAGTATAATTATTAAGTCTTTTATTTCGAAAGTTTCTTTTATTTCTATTTTTCTAGGCTTCACGTGAAAGAGCGCCAAGCATTGTTGGATGCGTCCATTACTAGGAGCGGTGTTAATGGGACACGATTATTGAAACCTTTAACGCATTTCGAGTCCCGAATCAGGACACTATTGTTCCCGGCAAGTGTGGCTGTAATGGAGACAGTTGTTGAAGTGAAACCTCTTCAGGTTTTTTATTTCAAAGATTTATACAATATAGAAGTTTAATGCGCTTTTGAAAGATCTAATTATTTTATACAAAATTTAGTGCAATATTTTGGCGAATGAGTTGACCTTCTCGTGAAATTCCGCTGGAACCCTCAATAGAATTCGGTCGTTCCGAATCTTCATCCTCATCTTGCACAGCTTCTATTTCGAGGATATCAGGTTCGCTATAAACATTTGCTGTTCGAAGAATATTATGTAATACAGCGCAGTTGTTTATAATGCGACCGGCTCTTGTTGGATTATAATTAAGTATACTTCCGGAAGAAATGCATCGAAACGTGCTTTTTAAAATACCAATGCACCTTTCAACCATGCACCGTGTCTTTTTGTGTGCAATGTTGTAACGTCTTTCAGATTCATTGGATGGATTACCGTATGGTGTCATCAGCCATGTCTGAAGTGGAAATCCGCTGTCGCCTAAAAGCCAAAAATTTCGTTTTCCGTTATTATACGCTGTCTTTAAAACTTCCTGCACTGCAGAGCGACGCCAAATGTATGCATCATGAGATGTTCCCGGAAATTTTGCATTGACTTATGTTATTAAATAATTTGGATTGCAAACAAGTAGCACGTTGGTCGAATGTTCCCCTTTCCTACAGTAATAAGCATGTTCCACATCAGCCGAAGGCGAGATGATTTTAATATCGGTTCCATCTATTAACCCTATTATTCCGGGGAAAGAAAATTGCTGATAGAATGCTTGTTTAAAACTTCTTCGCTCACGATCATCAGGAAATCGCACATATTCCAAGCAAACCTCATTCAGTATGTCTGCCACTTCATATATGCATCGATGAACCAATGTTTGAGACATGCATGACAGAAAATCCTGCCCTATAGTTCGTTGAAAATTGTCAACTGCAAAAAATCTAAGGGCACATAAAAATCATAGGTGTACCGGGATCGCTGATGGTCCTTCATTTATAAAAACTTTGGGCTTTAATTTCTCTAAAACTTCCAACCAAAAGTCTCGAGGCAGACAATACAAGTCCTTGAATTGTTGTTCCGTTGTATTGTGAAACGGGTTTTCTGTATCCCTTAGATTCCGTCTTACTAATAGGAGTAGCCTCCTAAAAATTTAATTAAATGTTTATACTCTGCACAAAAAATTACACCAAAAATAATATGTTCACCTTCTATTTCGACGCAGTATTCTGCGAATGATAAATATGTATACAAGATCCATATCCCAATGAGTTCTCACGTTTATTTGAAATAATATTATTTAATAATGTCACTTAAACAATAATATTTATAACTATTATTATCATAATACGAAGAGTATTATTTTAACACGACTAGAAGACAAGCGAATTGATGTCAAATTTGACAGCGAAAAGTGAACACCGTGTCTTTCGGTGAATTTTGGTTTTGGTGTTCACCGGACAGAAAGTCACCGATTCGGAATCTGGGTGCTGGACCCATAACCTTTTATTGTTAAATGAAGAAGAGGAAATTAATATGTACAATGTGCGTTCACTCGAGTATGAACATAGACAAAAACTAAAATTCTAAATGTTACGATTATTCAATTCAATTCAAGAACAATTCGAAATTATAGTGAGCAGGAGTGAGCACTTAGTACAGAGCGGAGCTGCGCATTCCCAACAAGTAGATTTCTAAAATATAATTATGCGATTGTGAGTGTGCTACTATTAAACTTCTGGAAGCAATCCTTCAGCATATTTATAGGCCTCACTGAGGGGTATTTATTTATTTATTTTTATTTCATCCAACCGGCATGCCAACTCATACTAATTCATCACTCAGTGCTGTCACAACTATACAATTACCAGCGTAATTTAATATACTACAACTCGGGCATTGCTCACAAGCATTGCTCATGAGGCACAAAAGGTTTTACTGCCCTGAACATCCCGTTCCATTCCCACGCTGACCACTGTGTGGCTCCGCCTCCAGTCTTCCATAGTTTCCCACGATAGGTTGATCGTCTGGATCTGCTCCCACCTATAATGTAATATCGAAAGATCGAAAGAATTCTGATAGGAAAGTTCGAAGTGACAACACTTTAATTGCTGCGCTAGCACTCCATAATAAGTATAAGAACCGCGCTAAATCTAGATGGTTAGACAAAAATTAACGTATTGCTGTAACGGTAGTTACGTTAATAAAGTTAATTAAAACTTAGGAAATACATCGTTTATTCCCAATCTCCCAATATTTTTACCTCTCCTTACAATTCTAACGGGATCTGCCTGATCTGAGCGGAATCGCAGTCATTTTAAATAAAGAAGGAGGAATCTTACACCTTTTATCCTCTGCCTTGAGACATTTCCACGCTAAGGCAAAGTTCCTCAATGGTTTCTCCGCCCGAAGATTCCCTTCTTCATCGCTGTGTGTGGGTACCCAACAGAGGCTGACTTTGTCTCGGATCAAGGACAGTGCTTCCCGCTAACTTATCACAGCCTTTGACTTGATGGTAAGGTAAGTTGAAGAGAGAAGTGGCCAGTCGACCAGAAATACCTATCCCGATGTGGATTTCGAGAATTCGTTTTCTCAGTGTGTGTGTCCCCGAATTATTCGGAGTGTCACATTCATCATTCTGGTCGTGGATGTTGAGCGAGTAACATCCCTTATTTTTTGAATTTTAACCATTCTTGAAGGCTTAAATCTAGCAGGGAACATTAATTATCTGCTAGAGAATGCAATTACTTCATAAGTTTGCATATTAATGAACTAAATTTTCAATTTAACAAAAATCTTAAAACACGGTTTTGCAACTACACCTCAAGAGAGCCAAACAAAAATGATTCAAAATGACTCTTCAGTATCATTCTGTCCACAGTCGAGTGAACAGTGATTACACGATAAGAATTTAAAATCGAACAAAACTTCCGTAAACTTACAGTTACTTACAGTGCATCGAGCTCTTGCACAGTTGATTCAAAAATTCCACATGCGGGGAAAATTTAATAAAATTTCAAGCTGTTATTTTCATTTCGCCTCCTTTTCTTTTCCGTTCGTAATCTTCAATACTTTCAACCGGGTGATAATCGCTGTGCGGTCCTCTCTCAATGCATCCATCATACCTGCCACCTCTTGTGAACCTCTGGAACTCCTCTCGATTAAAATTCGCTACCCGATGTACAACCTAATCCTCATTACCACCTCTATCCCCCCCGATCCGCTGAAAATGTATATTTGCAACTGTCTGCTATATTAGATTCACTGATTGATGCCTCTACTGATAAAGATCATATACTGCTCATCGGTGACTTTAACTTTCCGAATATAGTTTGGTCCGCTGATTCGGAAACCAATTATTTTACGGGTTAATGCCTCTCCGGATCATCTGAATCTACATTAATTGACTCTATCTCCTCTAACTACTTATTTCAGATCAACCCGGTCAAAAATTCGAACCAGCTTATGCTAGACCTGGTTTTTTCAAATGACCCGAGTAGCGTGAATGTCTTTCCCAGCACTAATTTTCTTTGCAACGTTGATCAGCACCACCCACCTCTCACCATTAATGTCACTCTTACTACACCCACCCATTCTAATTCCCTTCCTTTGCCACCGCGCTTTAACTTTCGCCGAACTAACTTCCATCTTCTTTCGGCTAGTCTTAATATCTTCTGCCATGATATAGTATACCAGGACCACTGCTCCCAAAACTCCGTCAATTCATTCTACGCAGCCTTACACGAATCCATCTGCACCTCAACTCCATTCTGTCCTCCTTCCCGCCCAGACCCCTCGCCGCCCTGGTACTCCAGTGAAGTTAAATCTCTGAGGAATACACGAAACGCTTACTGGAAAAAATATCTTTGCTCCGGTGCTCATGATGACTATGAACGCTTTTGCGCTTTTTATAGTGAATTTGTATCGTTGGTCAATGTTCAGTATAGCAGATATCTATCGTTGGTGCAATGTAAGCTTACCGCCAACCCCCAGCTATTTTTCTCCTTCGTGAACTGTAAAAGAAAATGCAAAGGGGACTCCTATCCACAGTCCATTTCTTTCCTTAGTATGGAGTATGATGATCCTCAATCTGTATCAAACTCGTTCGCAAGTTTGTTCTCAGCTACCTTCTCTGACGGTCAGTTTGAGCCAGACATACAATATTTCACGGCTCTCAATCCTGCCCGGATTTCTTTACCTTCCAACTTCCCTGATCTCCTTATCACTGAGGAGGAAGTCCTAGTAGAGCTATCACGCCTCAAGGATGACTTCTCTCCCGGTCCCGACGGTATTCCACCTATTATACTTAAAAGATGTGCATCTGTGCTTGCTTCTCTTTTAAGCAAACTTTTTAACTCCTCCATCCAATCAGGAATTTTTCCAGAGTGCTGGAAGGCCGGATTCTTGATTCCAATTCATAAGAAAGGATCCAAGACGGAGGCATCGATTTATAGACCGATTGCCAAATTATCCGCCATTCCTAAGACCTTTGAAAAAATTTTTACCGGAAAACTTTATCTCTTCCTCTCTTCCTTTATCTCTCCACATCAGCATGGTTTCCTTAAAAGAAGGTCCACCGTTACCAACCTTGTGCATTTTACCTCTTACACCACTAATGCTCTTGAACGTGGTGAGGCTGTCGAAGCAATCTTTACTGACATGAGTAAAGCTTTCGACAGCATTCCTCATAACTTGATTGTATTAAAGCTCAGGTTGGCTGGTTGCCCAGACTCCTTCCTCAGATGGATCAGTTCCTACCTTCGTCATAGGACCTACCGTGTCCTGTTTAGGTCCTCCCTTTCTAATAGTATCACTGCGTCATCCGGTGTTCCTCAAGGTAGCCAGATTGGCCCACTACTTTTTATAGCTGCTACAAATGACATCCAAAGGGTCGTCTGGTATTCCAAAATTCTCACATTTGCAGATGACACCAAGATATTCAAGATATTGTCCGCCCAGCCGATAATCTTGCGCTTCAAGAGGACATTAATCGGGTATCACTATGGTGCTCTAAGAGCAATCTTAGAATCAATATCGCAAAGTGTGAACACGTCTGCTTCCATCGGAAGCGGAATTATGTTCCTTACACTTTCTTAATAAATGGTTACACAGTTGGGTAAGTGAACTGCGTTCTAGATCTGGAAGTTCACATTGATTCGAAGCTCTCATTTCATGAGCACATTAATATCGTAATAAGAAAAGCTGGTGTTATGTTGGGCTTCGTATCAAGGTGGTCTAAGGAATTCGCTGACCCTTACACACGTAAAACCCTCTTTACCACTCTCGTTCGTCCGATACTGGAATATGCTTCCCAAGTCTGGTCGCCATATCACCAGGTCCATATCAGGCGAGTCGAGGCTGTTCAGAAGCGCTTCCTCCGATTTGCTCTTAATCTACTCCCTTGGCCCGATCCCACTCACCTTCCCCCATATCCCGACCGGCTTAAGCTTATTAACCTGCAATCCCTCTCTGAACGCCGTGTAATGGCTGATTTATCTTTCATGCACGGTATTGTCCAGGGACATATTTTCGCTCCATATATACACTATCAGGTTGTCCTGCGCTCTAGCGGCAGAAACTTCAGGTCCGACGGCTCGTTCTTCCTCAGCTTCCATCACACGGACTTTGGTAGGATGTAGCCCGTTTCCCGCATGATAAGGGCTCATAACCGGGCTGCCCCTCTCCTGCGGGTCATGCATGGCAATGGCAACGTTCGTTCGGTTTTCCGGATGTGCGCTGATGAAATCTCCTCCCTTTAGTTACATATAATACATATAATGCACTTTTGTGTCATTTCACTTTCTCACCCTAATAATTTGTTTTAATTTAGTTAAGTTGAGTAAGTTTTCTGTATTCTTATTGCGTATATCACACTTTATTTTATTTTAATTTATATATATTTTTTTTCTTTCTTTTCTTTCTTTATTTTCTTTTCTATTCTTGTATTGTTTGCTTCCGTTTGTCTTAATAAGTATTAACTTGTATTAAGTTATATCTAAATAAATAAATAAATAAATAAATAAATACTCAACTAAAAGGATGATTCTCAACTAAAAACGGTTGTCGTTCGCGTAACCACGAGTGATATGAAAAGAAAAAACGATAAAACACCACAAGACACAGCAAGTGGAACCATGTCCCCCGAAGAAGAAATGTATTTCCTTGGCTTTCCGCCGAAAGATTCCGCATCGGCAAAAACCAACGAATGGCAGACACCCCAGTAAAGAATCTCCAAGACCAAAAGAAGATGCACTAACCCACCTAAGGATTTACGTCTGACTTGCCTCAATGAAAATAACAACCGCTACGCTCCATTAGCATGAACATCGGGGGAGGGATCACCTCGAAAGATCAACAAAGCAAAAGCAGTGATCCCAAGTCACCTCCGATATTCGTTCCTGGAGTCATGACCATCAGCACGGTAGCTCAAAAGTTTCAACAGGCAGGAGCCAAATTCACCTACAAGACCACGGGAAATGATGGACAAATAAAAATAATGTCACCCACGGTAGACGACTATCGCATTATTATACGCGTACTTAACGAGGAGAGCGCCATTTATCACACATACCAGCTAAAGCAGGAACTTGCATACAGGGTAGTTCTAAGGTCACTGCACCCATCGGTTCCCACGAATGAAATAAAAGTAGCTTTAGAAGAACTAGGACACCAAGTCCGTAACGTCACAAACATTTATCGGCGATGAACTCGCGAGCCTCTTCCACTATTCATCGTTGACCTGAAACCGAACCCAAACAAGAAAGACGTATGCAAAAAAGATTTACTGCTGCATTCAAGAATCAAGGTCGAACCGCCAAACAAAAACACATCGCCAGTTCAGTGGACTATATGTCAACGATACGGACACACTAAAACGTATTCTAACAGACCATACAGATCCGTTAAATGCGGAAAGGACCATGACACAAAGACTTGCACCATAAACAAGGATTCGCCAGCCTCGTGTGCACTTTGTGAGGGCTCCCACACAGCCAACTATAAAGTTTGTACCGAGTGCAGCAACTGTATTTAAGCAACTTATGCGGAACTTGGGCCAGGGGCGACGACGAGAAAGCTGATGTATTTGCCAAGCACTTGCAGTCGGTATTTACGCCCAACAGCTCAGATCCTAGGATAGTTAACGACGACACCGAAATTGTGCAATACTTGGATAGCCCCTTACCAATGGACCTCCATATCAAAGCTTTCAGATGTTCGGAGCTACTCCACGAGATAACAAAACATCTTAGCATACAGAGAGCACCAGGCCTAGATGGCATCACCCCCAAAATGATCAAAGAACTACCCAAAAAAGGAGTGATTTACCTAACTATACTGTTCAATGCCATTCTTCGTACTTCGTATGTTCCCAAGTAATGTAAACTTGCCAAGATAATAGTTATCTCGAAACCAGGTAAACCAGCAGATATGCCGTCATCGTACAGACCTATAAGCCTCCTACCTGTGATATTGAAAGTATTTGAAAAACTATTATTGAAGACTAGAAAAATTAGAAAAGAAACTAAAAGTACTAGAAATTATACAAACTAGTCACCACCAGATGTCGGCAGCGTGTCAAACGTGACACTATAAAGTTTGTACCGAGTACAAAAAACTACAAGAATTAAATAACAAAAATCAAATAAGACCACACTGGCATCGTTCCTATGCCGACAACAGCCAGAACAAACCCAACCAACTTCCACAATCCTCACCTCAACCTCTCCCAAACAACATGTGAAGTGCAGATAATACAGGGAAGTCTTATGCAGCAACTGTATTTAAGCAACTTATGCGGAACTTGGGCCAGGGGCGACGACGAGAAAGCTGATGTATTTGCCAAGCACTTGCAGTCGGTATTTACGCCCAACACCTCAGATCCTAGGATAGTTAACGACGAGACCGAAATTGTGCAATACTTGGATAGCCCCTTACCAATGGACCTCCATATCAATGCTTTTAGATGTTCGGAGCTACTCCACGAGATAACAAAACATCTTAGAATACAGAAAGCACCATGCCTAGATGGCATCACCCCCAAAATGATCAAAGAACTACCCAAAAAAGGAGTGATCTACCTAACTATACTGTTCAATGCCATTCTTCGTACTTCGTATGTTCCCAAGTAATGTAAACTTGCCCAGATAATAGTTATCTCGAAACCAGGTAAACCAGCAGATATGCCGTCATCGTATAGACCTATAAGCCTCCTACCTGTGATATTGAAAGTATTTGAAAAACTATTATTAAAGACTAGAAAAATTAGAAAAGAAACTAAAAGTACTAGAAATTATACAAACTAGTCACCACCAGATGTCGGCAGCGTGTCAAACGTGACTGATCCATCGTGACAGCGCGAGTTATGAAATTGGGAAATGCATAGGAATGTGCGGGAACTGCAAAACGATTCGGAAACTGGGACAGAATAATAATGGGACATTAGAAATGAAAATTATGCGAATTATGAATTATAAAATTGGGAAATGCATAGGAAAGTGCGGGAAAGGCATATTCGGGAATTGGGACAGAAGTAATGCCCCGGAGTGGGAATCTCCTATGAGAGGCGAAATGCCCAAATAAAAGAGCCCACACAGGACCACAGAAGGCAGTCGAACACTAGCATACAACAGGGTCAGACAAAAAAGATAAGACAGGGAGAACCTTTGCTGGAGGAGACCTGACATAGGAAGACCAGAAGCAACACGCAGATAGTTAAAGTCCACAGTTCCCAAACCAGACGCTAAGAGTAGGTATGCAGCCCTTGTCAATAATTAGAAATTAGCGGATGAGAGCTCTTAGCCTCTCCGCTTAAGCCCCGACCACTGTTCTTTGAGCCTATCGGGCATAATCCAACCTTACTAACCGGGTAAATCTCCCCTAGTAAGTGACACACGACTCCAACTACAAGAGGAGTTACGAGACCCCAAGGCGGGACCCCAGCCACTCACCATAGCCGAGTACAAGGAGAGAAAAATGGGGCAGCAAAAGCAACGAGCGAACCCGATTTCCCCGGTTGTGCCCCTGAGAGAGCGGACAGGCAGGGAAGCGCAATTCCGGTCAAGCATAGAGGAGATTCGACGACAGCTACTGATGGCTGTAGGACGCGTGGAGCGTGTGAGAATTCAACAGGATCTCCAGAGACTATGCAACGAGAGGGCAAGATACCGTCAAAACAAAAAGCTGGCTAGGTACAACCCAGGGCAAACAGGGATAGTTAGGTTTAGGTTAAGAGGAAATTGCAAATTGTATGAAAAAGAATGAATGTATGGAATTCATAGAGTTGTTTGTTGATCCCATGTAAACAAACAACTGTGGTTAGAAGTGTCCCCCATTCACGAAAGACAGTTATGAGGTTTTCCCCTCTAACAGCCTGTTGCGAGGACGGAAATTCATCACATAAATTTGGTGCAGCAGCTATTCGAGCCTACCCCTAGGGAATTGTTTTGTGAAAAGGAGGAAGTTAGTAGTGAAATTTTGAACACAAAGAAACCAAGAAAGGAAAATGAAAGGGCACTTCTGAACACAAATTAAGTAATAATAAGAAAGATAGTAATATACTGAACGGTAGATCCAAAAACGTTGAAACAGGCAGATGGGACTGTAAAAAAAAAAAAAACATTGTCATTAATATAAGACATTTTTCTTGGAAGTCAAAAACAAACAAGAAAATAAATAAAAAATAATAATAACTAAATAAACGAAAGAAAAGTGAACAAAAGTTGCAAAACTGCAACGCGCAAGAGATGGAACGTGTCCAGAGATCCCTATAGTGACTTTGCCCCTAAATGTGGCAAGAAGGAGCAGGAATCAATTCATAGTAGAAACTGGAACCGAAATAAGTCTCATAAAGGGGGGAGAAATTTATGAAGCAAGAGGAAAAGATATAAAAAGAGAAGAAGTTATCCGGCTCAACACGATTTCGGGGGAAATTTCCTCCAAGGGGACCATCAAAGGACACAGAAATCTGGAAAAGATCTATTCATGCAAGATTCATATTATCGAAACTGTCAACCATAGTAATATAACGGGACTATTGGGCAACGACTTCCTGTCCAAGCATTGCAATATTGAGGGCCCCGCACAGCAGCCCACAAGTAATGGTCCAGGAACGGTCATAAAATTCGAGGAGAACCGCTATCCACACACGAATGACGTACATGTCGTTGACGTATAGCAGCTGGAAGAACAAGCTTTGAGCGTAGTCACACCAGGGAGGAAAACACCCGAGATTTCCAAAGTAATGATACTATAGGGGGTGACGAGAAACCTGAATCACTGGGTAAAGACTACGCTGGGCAGTCAGAGGATACGCGACAGACGGAGGATTCTGGGAGCAGCACCAACGCCAGGCAAAACTGTCTGAAAATATGTGGTAAGACAGGGGAAGTAACGCCAACAGCGGAAGTGTTGAGTGACCTGGGACAACTCTTCGAGACAGGTGAAATGCATGAAAACTACGAGAGTAGGATGCGTACCGGGAAGAGTAGTTTCAAAAACCTTCCATTCTATACTCGCACGTATGATAAGAGCGAAGAATGTTGCGAGGAAAGCTGCTCAAAGGAAGAATTTGTAACCATCGAGCCCAGAAATATTACAATACCAGCAAGGACAGTGAAGTGCGTGGAAATGGCCACGGGAAGAGAGGCCAATACTTAACCGAAGGGGAGGAGATAACATCGGGGGTGTATCTCAGAAATGCGCTAGTACAGTCAACGAACGGAAGGATCAAACTGAGCATGCTAAACGCAAACATTCACAAGGTAGAGATTAATCACGCGATAGTAAAATTACGGATATACGAGGAAACGCCGACACCGGGAAAAGCCATGAAAGACACCGAAAGAAAACTCTTTTATTGCACGGTTACAGATGACGTGAACACAGGAAAAGGAAGGCCCAGATCAGGAAGTTAATAAGTACGGAGGGTAGTCTGAATACTGAGAAGAGGAGAGAAATAAACAGAATAATTGAAGAGTTCCAAGATGTTTTTCATCTACCAGGAGAAAAACTGGGGCACAACGACAGTGCAGCATGAAGTAAGGATACAACCAGGGAAGCTATCGATCAAGTGTAAGATGTACCGCCTGCCGGAAACACAAAGAGACATAATTACAGAGGAAATACAAAGACTGCTCGATGAAGATATAGTGGAGCCAAGCTGGAGTGAATGGAACGCACCATTGCTAGTAGTCGTAAAAAAGCCGGGACCTGATGGACAGAAGCGATGGTGAATAGTGGTCGACCATAGGAAGTTGAATGAAGTAACCGAGGGGGATGCATACCCACTACCCAGGATCGAAGACATCCTAGACCAGTTGGGGAATTCCCGATATTTTTCGGTACTCGACCTCGCCAGCGGCTATCATCAGATAGCAATGAAGGCAGAAGATCGGGACAAGACCGCGTTCAGCACCCCTTATGGGCATTATGCCTTCAAACGTATGCCCTTCGGGCTGAAAGGGGCTCCAGCGACGTTCCAGCGGCTTATGAGCCATGTGCTAACTGGTTTACAAGGACTGCAGTGTTTTGTATATCTGGACGACACAGTCGTGTACGGCAGAAATTTAGCTGACCATCAAAGAAAACTTCGGGCGATACAACAACGGCTGAGAACACATAATCTCAAATTAAATGTAGAGAAGTGTAATTTCCTCAAGAAAGAGAGAAGGGATGGAGCCGGATCCGAGTTTGGCGGACGGCGTCAAAGACTTCCCGACGCCTAAAACCGTAAGCCAACTATGCTATAGGAGATTCATACTGGACTTCTCCGAAATAGCGGCACCCATCAAGTAACTCCTAAGGAAAGACGTGAAATTCATTTGGGATGAAAGTTGCGTAAGAGCGTTCGACAACCTTAAGGAGAAATTGATAAGTCCACCGGTACTCAGGTACCCAAACTTCAAGGAGCCGTTCAAACTATACACGGGCGCAAGTGGGGAAGCGCTCGGAGCCAGTGAGGAGAAGCCAATAGCTTACGCGAGTAGAACTTTGAATGCAGCCGAAAGAAATTACTCCACCATAGAAAGGGAACTCTTGGCCATAGTATGGGCATTCAGGAACTTCAGGTGTTACCTGTACGGACGGCCATTCAAAGTCTTTACCGATCAAAAACCACTAAACGGAGCCATACGAATAAAAGACCCGACAAGCAGAATTTTACATTTATGGCACAAACTATTCGACTATACGTCGAGATAGAGTGTAAGGAAGGTCGCAAGAATAACTACGCGGACGCTTTAAGTAGAATCCCCTATGATCCTACATCCTATCCCCTACAGCCCAGCAACCGTTCGACAAGTTCTACATAGATCTAGTAGGGTCACTACCAGAAACGCTTCGCGGAAACAAGTACATCCTTAGCTTTGAAGATTATCTCACCCAATTCATGGATGTCGTACCATTATCAAACACGGAGGCAAAGACATTAGCCCGAGCGTTTGTGGAAGAAATTATAAGTCGGTATTAAAGGAAGCGCCTCAACCGACGTATGACCACGAGAACTACTATCTGTACCTGAGAAACAAGCTCCAACGAGCCTATCAAACAGCCCGAAAGAATTTGGAGAAGGGTAAAATTCAGTCAAAAGAATATTACGACCAAAAGACCAACCCGTTGAAAATTCACCTTGGGGACCGAATAGGATATAGGTAGGGCCATATAAATTGGTAGCTATAAACAGTCCGGTCAATAGCACCATACTGATAGGCAAACGAAAACGGCGCATACTAAAACCATCCATTTCTGTTTTTCAGAAATGCTCACCACAGTCTTAGTATTAGCGCTGGGCGTCGCCACCCAACAAGCACCAGTCGAGATGCATTAGATTACCCGTAAAGGAGTAGTGTTCGAGCTTCTCGGAAAAGTGCAGATGTACCGCGACCATTGGACATTACTGGCACGATTACCAGCGCAAACTTGGGAGCTTCATCTAAAATAAAACTTGGGAGCTTCATAGAGTACTGCCATCACTGGCAAAGTGAAATCAAGAAACAAGTAATACAGATACGCGAACTCATGGACAAGGCAGATGTCACGCAAGCATCTCAAAGGCGAAGCAAGAGAGGATTGATAAACCTAGGGGGAAAGATATTTACGAGCATCTTCGGAACCCTGGATAGTGAAGACTCGGAACACATTCATCAAAAGTTAGCAGAATTGGAAGGCGACACAAAAACCACCTAAGATTGAGCCAAATAGCAAGTCACAGTGATGGAAACCACTTTGAAAGCTATAGGCAAGACCAACGAAGAAATGACTGCCAGACAAAATAAGTTGGTACAAAAAGTTGAGCTTTTCAATTCAAAACTAGGGGAAAAAGCTAAGCACTCGGACCAATTCCGTGTCATACATGTACGACTGGACCTCAATGAATTGATACTTTTGCGAACGACGGATCTGAGCTCTATGAATAAGGAGCTAGCAAACAGGGATAGTTAGGTTTAGGTTAAGAGGAAATTGTAAATTGAATGAAAAAGAATAGATGTATGGGAATCATAGAGTTGTAAACAAACAACTGTGGTTAGAAGTGTCCTGCATAAGCAAGTATCCACCAAAAGACGAGAAATGGACATCAAAATGAAGAAGTTCTACTGGCTACTTGGCAGAACCTCACAATTGTCGCTGGAAAACAAGATTATGGTCTATAAGACTGTCCTAAAACCCAAATGGACCTACGGCATACAGCTTTGGGGCTCATGTGTGACCAGCACAATTGATATAATCCAGAGAGGCGCTGAGAACCCTAGCCAACGTGCCTTCGTATGTATCCAATGCTACTCTACACAACGATCTCGAAGTGAAACCGGTCACCGAAGAAATTAAATGTATCAGCTCACGATACATCCAATGATTGGAAAATCACCAAAACCAGCTGGCCCAAGACGTACTGAACAGAGTCGAAAAAAGAAGACTTAAAAGGAAAACAAATCCCTCAGATCTGCCTAAAAAAAAAACAAAAAAAAGAAAACACTAAAACTGCGAAGAAGCACCTCACTGGATGAAAGTCTTCGCCCAAATCAAACTCACGAGACAAACTGCTTATTACCCAAGGGATAGATTACAGTTCGAAAATTTTATAAAAAAAAAAAAAAAATTACTCTTCGACTACTAGTACCTCCTAGTATATGCCGGCTCCAGTCCTCATTTCGGTAACTGAGCCGTCCGTGAAGACGCTTATTTCGTCTCTATTCAGAATGTCCTTTGTCGCACTCCTAAAACACTCCTCCTAGAATTTTGATCTCTACCTCCTCCCAATGTAGTGTGTGCGCTGCCGTAGTACTCCGGCTTCTCCGGCGCCTCCTAGTTTCGCAATCTCTTCCAGTATATTAGCATGACCCTGGCCTGTGTAACTCCACTATCTTATTTACCTCAACCTGAAGGCTATTTTAGCTGCTAGACCCTTTGTAAAGAGGTCCAACGGTTTCAAGTTTAATATATTCATATTGAGATGTGCTTGTTGCTCCCGTTATGCTTATTGCTGCTAGTCGCTGCACCTTTCCTAGTATCTGTTTATTGATCTCCTTGTCCATGGCTTTCCACCACACAAGGGCACCATACTGATAATGGGTCTGACGATCATAGTGTAGATCCAGTGTATGATCAGTGGCTGTAGACCCCAATTTCTACCAAACATTTTCCTCCATGTGTAGAAAGTGTATATCCATTTTTTCATCCTCTCCTCCACATTTCTCCCCCAAGTGATTTTGACTCCTAAGAACTTTGCCTCTCTCGAGTGGTCTAGTACTTGTCCCTTGTCTAGTCTGACCTGTGGTATATTATATCTTCTGGTGAAGAAAACCAGCTTCATCTTTTGGGGATCTGTCCCTAGCCCGTTCTCCTCTGCCCAGTTATTTGTCTCTTTTAATGCTCCACCCATTGTGCCGCATGTCGCTTGGAGGTCTTCACCTGTTGTCAGTATGACTACTTCATCTGCGTAGGCGGTAACCCTAATTCTTTTTCTCCTAAGGTCTTTAAGGATTGATTTGATTATGATCAACAACAAAAGTGGGGATATTACCCCTCCTTGTGGCGTGCCCTGGTCGCCCGTTTTCTAATCTTGCAATCCCCCACATTTTGTATTGATAATTTTGCTATTTAGCATATTTATTATCCAGTACGTGATGCTAGGCTCCACGTTCAACTCCTCTAGTGCCTCCTTTATTGCATTGGTCCTTTATTAGATTGTTGAAGGCTCCCTCTTTATCGAGAAATGCCCATAGAGCATATTCCTTTTGCTGGACGGATTTTTCAATCATTCCGACTACTTCAGGCAGCGCACTTTCAACCGATTTACCTTTGAGGTAGATAATTTGGTCCTCTCTTTAACAGTAAGAACCAAAACCCTCTCCATTGTCTGCAGTAGGAACGAAGAGGGGCTTATTGGCTTAAAGTCCTTAGGTGTTGTGTTGCTCGACTTACCCGATTTAGGTATGAAGACAACTCCCACTTCTCTCCGTTCTTCCGGGATGTATCCTAATGATCATCAGCCCTAAGAGATGCTCGTCAGTACCTCTGCTATGCTGCCTATCGAATTTTGTGGCCTGGCTGGTGTAATTCCATCCGGCCCCGCACATTTGTATGGCTCGAATGTTTTCACCACACATATTACCTTCTCGTTGGTGATGGAGTTGTTTATAGTCACTTCCTTTGGACTCATCCTGATCCTAGGGTTGTCAGGCAGCCCAGCAAGTGAGCCTTCATCAGCAGCTCTAGTGTCTCATTGCTCGACTCCGTCCACGAACCGTTCGGTATCTTCAGGTTTCTTGTGACTATGACGTCATTGGAAAGAATTTTCTCGAACCTTGAGGCCTCGGTCACATCCTCTATAGAGCTGAGGAAGTCGATCAGGGAGTCCCATTTTGCCTTTCTCATCTTACCCTTATATTCATGAAAACTGCGCTTATAATCAGCCCAGTTCTTCTCTTCTTTACTTTTCCTAGCTTTGTTATAAGGCCTCCTGGTAGCGTCCCTCTTATGCTTGAGCTCTTCGTTTCACCACTTATTGCTTTCCCTTCGAGCTCTGATTATTAGGCACGTCTTCCGAAAGGCTTTTAGCAAGACCACGCTCAGCTGTTTTACGGACTTTTCCAGGTACGCCACCGTGCGGAGGCAAGTACCGGAATACTGTGTGTTCCTTGTTTTCATTGCCTTCTTCACTTCGATGGAAAATCTATTCCAGTCCGTGTTCCTTGGATTCCTGTAGGGTTTTCTACATGAACCTTCTGGTTAGTGTTAAAAAGAAGTCTCCCATGATCCGAAAATGAGTGCTCGGGAGAAACTCTCCAGTATTCCACGTTTAAATCGATAGTGTTAGAGGCCAATGTAAGGTCTATTATATCCTCCTTAACTCTGTTAGTAAAGGTGGGTGTGTCACCCCGATTAAATATTGTTAGGTTAGTAGAAATTATAAAACCTAATATTGGCTTACCTCTTCCGTTGATGTCTCTGCTCCCCTATTGGACGTCATTACGTTCGCATCCCATCACCATGTGCCAGCCTCTAGCTTTGGCATCTTGTACAAGGGCCCGGACCGCTGCTGATGGGGGTCTCTTTCTTTGTACGGCATGTACGGTGAGGCGAGGAGCAGGTTTGTTTTGCCCCTCTTCTCTAGTTCTGCCACCAATTTGTGAATTTGGTAAAAGCATCTACAACAGCATGCATATGCTTATATTTTGAACTGACACTTTTTTGCGGGTCATTTTAATGAGTTCCATGGTTCAGCCTTCTTCGGGATATTATTCAAGTTACGCTCCTACTTTCTAGGTACCGCTGAATAATAAATGCACTTTAAACAATTTCGAAAATATCTGTTTAACTTTTCTTGCATCCTTGGGAACCAGTAATATTTCTGTATTTGATGGGGACATTTATTGATGCCAAAATGTCCGTCATTATCGTGCACGACCCGCATGACACTGTGAAGATTCTCCCTCGACTCTATGTGTCGTTGGAGGGGAGGACTTCACAGTAACACTCCTAAGAGTACACTCCTGAACACCATTAACTAGTCGGTTGTTAGACAATTTTAATATTTATTTTCTATACATTTACTTTTCTTACTAACTAACAAATACATTCTTCTCTTAAACTAAGCTGGACCATTAAGGTTTGTTTGTTGGATTATACCTGGCCAGCTTCTTTGCCTGGCGATATCGTCTCCGCTCGTTGTAGAGCCGTTGGAGTTCTTGCTCCACCCTTACTCCCTGCTCCCGACCCACAGCCAGAAGGAGTCGACGTCGCGTCTCTTCGAGGTCCGCCCGTAATCGCGCCTCCTTGCCCGTTCGCTTCCTCGGGGGTAATTTCGATACCTCCGGAGTGGTTTTCGGTTGCGTCTGCCCCTTTATCCTTTCCCGGTATTCTTCTATTGTGAGAGGCCGGGGTCCAACCTTGGGGTTACGGAGCTCCTCTTGTAGCTGTTGGTTTTTGTTGCCCACTGGGGGAGAGTTGCCCAGTGATTACAATGTATTTAAGCTCGATAGGTTCAAAGAACCGTGGTCGAGGCTTAAGCGGAGAGGCTAAGAGCTCTCATCCGCTAGTTCTTCGTTAACGACGAGTGTTTCATACTCACTTCTTATTCGGTTGTATTGGTAGGCTGCCCGGTTGAACGGTTTGGCTGGTCTTCCTGGTGATGGTAGTTGAGTTTCTGGGATGGTCTTCCTGGCTAACTGGCTCTTCCCGTCGTCTGCTGGTGATCGACTGCCTAAGGTGACTGGTTGCCTCTCTGAGTAAGACTGACTGTTCCGTAATTTTTCCAGTCCCTTTATTCTTAGTTTTCCCTGACGCAGCAGTCCCTACTCCGTCATTCTTCGCATTGATTTTTCGACCCAATTTCGAAATTTCGTATTTCGCGCGCACTGCGCATTCTTCAACAAATGGGTCATTTCGCGTCACGTTGCTCGTGACGTTGATCGTTTGCTTCGCCATCTAGCGGTATCTAGTGGAGACGCCTTTTTTAGTACAGATTTGTACTAGACGATCGCGACTTGTACTAGTTGTGACATGACATGATGACTGACATGTGTCATGGCGTGTGTGATGTTTTGTGATATCTAGGTAAGTATTTTGACGTTTTTATTTCTAATTTCCTTTCTTTTTAGGATTCCTCGTCCTGGACGGGATGTTCATAGAGCCCGGACAATTCATCACATTCCTCCCCTCTCTGGAGAACTCCCCCATGGACAAAAGTGTTGTGGTGGGTGTCGTGATTATTTGTTTTAATTGAAATTGGTGCATGGTGTTAATGAAGGTTAGTAATTCGTTGATGGAGGCTTCCTTGTTCGAAGTGTTTTGTTTCTTTTTCAGGTGATTTCAATATTTTCTTGGTGTTTACGCGGACTTATGTTGTCGGCAATGCGAGTGGAGTTACATGATTTTCTACTGCTTGGTGGTATCTCTGGTGCAGGACTTTGCGGGTTGTTGCAGGTGTGACGTTCGGTATTACTTTTTTCTGTCTTAGTTTTACAATAGTGTTAGCTAAATCTCTTCATCGCCTAACTAATTCCTATGTCGTTTAATTTTTCTAACTCCCTAAACTAATCTAATTTTACCTATTCGTTTTACGTGTTAACCTTATCTATTACATTTCTCTTAACTTTCTTGTGGTCATGCGACCTTTACCTACCCCATTTCATTTATTTTCCTCACATATTTCTGTTACAATTTTATTCGTGTTTTCCATTACATTTATTTTTCTTACATCATGTTCTTATTGCTTTAGCAAATGTTTACAATTTTTTTTTTTTGTTACTCTCTGTTCAATTCTTTTGCTTGAATCTACTTTTAACCATATTGGGTTTATACAAATGTTTTGTTTATAACTGCAAATGTTTTGTTTATAGATGTTTATAACTTTAAATGTCTGCTTAAATCTACCCCTATTTTTTTTTTTTACAAATGTTTTGTTTATACTACAAATGTTTACAATTTTTTAAGTATTTGCTTAAATCTACTTTTTTATCTCTTTTAGTGTTAAGGATGTCGTGTTTCTTGGTGACTGATTCCGACAAATACTGGTCCGGATCGTCTGATGTCCTTCTCGGCCTTCCTGCTGGATATGGGCAGGTTGGTTTTTCCCATAAATCTGAGTTTTTCCGTACTGGTAACGTTAGTGGTTCTCCGACTAGTGTTTCTCTTGCTAACTTTTTTCTCATTTTAGCAATTTCCGCTTTCAAAACTTGGTCTGGACCATGTTGTTCGACCGGTGTTTTGTCTAACCTCAAGTGGTGATACAATTCATCGGCCTCCCGAAGTACGTCATCCCAGCTGGAGGGAGTCAGCCCCAGCTCATCTACCTCAACTTTGGTGGTCGGGTCTTCCTCGAGTTTTAGGTTTCCATAATTTTCTATCAGAGTTGTCTGGGTTCCTTTGTTTCTTATCACCCTCGATGGACATACCCATGTTACATATTTTGATGCTCATGTATTTTGATGCTCCAAACCACTTTATGTGGATGGAATTGCCTTCGCCGATGTTATTGGCGTTGATTATGATGGTTGTCGCCTCCTTTCTGTCTACACGTCCTGCTCGTCGGTTATTTCCGGACATCGTGGGAACCTGGTAATTAGTAATTAAGGTGTTAGTTAAGTTTTTTTTTTTTTTTTTCATCCTCTCTTTGTTTTTTTCATTCTCTCTTTTTTTTTCTTGGTATATTTGGCTAAGTTACGTATAATTTTTTTTTTTTTTTTTTTTTTCTATTGGTCTTAGGGCTTAGTTTTTCTTTTGCGTATTCTATCGTCGTAGTTAGGGTTCTCGCGGGTGCGTCTGATTGTCCGCTGGGCTGGTTACTGGGTTGGATGAGTCATCCTGTTCATTTTCTGCGAGGATCTGATCTCTTCTGGGGATCGTTATCGGCATTGATACAATTTGCACTCGCCGTGGGCTAGGTCGTGAGGGTTGAGGTGGCGGTTGACGCCTCCTAATTCTGCAATTCCTGTGGTTGCGTATCACCACGATTAGAGCTATGACTACTACTAACCCTCCCGTTACTCCGGTTGTGGTGTGTAGTTGGACTTTTTGGTGCCGGTTTTGTTGGCTTTCCGTGATTTTGGTGTCCAAGTCGTCTAGCGTCTCACTAATGCCTTTGAAATGGCTATTTACCGCTACTGGATGCAAGATTTCCATCCGCGCTTCCGTTTTTCGGGGTTTAATCGGTACCCGGTATTTGGAAAAGTCTACGGTCGGCGGTAGAATTTCTCCGGTGTGATGCATGTTTAGTGGCTGTATTTCCGTAATTCGGTATGGTAGCGTGTATTCAGCTAGATGGTACACACATCTATTCTTCAACTCCACTATGCCCAAACCAGTTAGTTGATAGGTCTGTTCTTGGCTCTCACATTGGCTTATGAGTGGTGTCGGTTGTTGTACCCAGTAAAGCCAAGCGTTATCCTGATGCATAGGGACTAGGACGGGTCCTGCGTTTATCAATACGCGTATCTGACAACCAGTCGGTATTTGGTCAGTGGCTCGGAACAATGCTGATGTGCAATCGGTGCGTGTTGGTTTCGCTAGAACTGGATCGCCATGATAACAAACGCTGTAGGTAGTGTTCACTTGGATGCATTGACTTTGATAGTCTAACTCCGTTAATCCGAAGTTCTGTTGGGACCTACTGGTGTTTAAGAAATATGTGGTCCCGATGTCATACACGTAGTATGAGTTGTGCCCTGAATCTATCGGTGTCGTGTATATCCTGTTCAAGGTATATAATTGAGCTTCCAGTAACGGTAGTTGGACCTGTATGAGGGTGCCTCCCGAGCTTCGTTCATAATCTACTCTGGCAATCTTTTGTAGCGTGATCTGGTCCATGAATGTTTTTCTTCCCTGTTGGCTTTCAAGGGCCTTGGCGTAAACTTCCAGAATTTGTCTGGTTGGTAGTAACAGTGGGCTCAGTTCCCGTCGGTTTAGTGATTCCATGGCTATAAATAAGTCCGTTATTTCTAAATACATCTGCTGTAGTTCCGCCATCATGAATAGTATTACTTCGTTGAGGTCTAGGCGTACTTGTATTACGTGGATTTGGTCGGAATGCTTGTCTATTTCCCCTATCTTGGAGTTGAAAAGCTCGACCTTTCGCGTCAACTTGTTTTGTCTTACCGTCATCTCTTCGTTGGCTTTACTCATAGCCTTTAGGGTGGTTTTCATAACGGTCACTTGTTGTTTTGCCAAGTCCAGAGTGGTTTTCGTGTTCTCCTCCAACTCTGCTAATTTTTGGTGTATGTGTTCCGAGTCTTCGCTGTCCATAGTTCCGAAGATGCCTTTTATTATTTTTCCCCCTAAATTTATCAGTCCTCGCTTAGTTCGCTCGTGCGATGTCAGCGTATAATCTGCCTTGTCCATAAGCTCGCGTATTTGTTTCGTTCGTTTCCTGATTTCAGTTTGCCAGTGAGAGCAATACTCTTCCCCGACTAGGAGGCCTGTGTTGTCGCAAAGGTGATGGATCGCGGTTTCACATTCTGCTAGGTATTTCAGGTGTAGTTCCCACGTGGGTGTTGGTAAACGGGTTACGATGGTCCAATGATCGCGATAAATCTGCACTTTTCTGAGAGGCTCGAACACTACTCCTTTACGAGTAATCGGATGTATTTCGACCGGTGCTGGTTGAGTTGTGACTCCCAATGTGAGTAGCATGATTAGAAGGAGCATTTCTGGAAAGACAGAGCTGGTTTTAGTGAAACAGTTTTAACCTGTTGTTATGAACGCGTCGTTTTCGTTTCCCTATCATTATAGTACTATTGACCGGGCTGTTTATGGCTACCACTTTGTATGGTCCTACCCAGTGTTGTATCAACTTATTCTTTCGAGCCGCGTTTCTCAGTAGTACCTGATCCCCTAGGTGAATTTTCAGCGGGTTGGTCTTTTGATCATAGTACTCCTTCGACTGGAGTTTACCCTCTTCGAGGTTCTTCCGGGCTGTTTGATAGGCTCTTTGGAGCTTGTTTCTTAGATGTAAATAATAGTTTTCATGGTCGTACACCCGCTGTGGCTTTTTCTTTAAGTTGTTCGGCAATGTTGCAGAGAACCCGTAGAGACAATCCATGGGAGTTAGCTTCGTGGTGGCATGCATGCTGTTATTTCTGACGAACATGGCTGCCCGCAAGTGCTCATCCCAATCCGTTTGGTTGTCGTCCACGAAATTTCGTAGATATTCTACCAGTGGCCTGTGGGATCTTTCTAATGCACCGTTGGCTTGTGGGTGATATGGTGTTGTCTCGAGTTTCCGTATTCGGAATAGTTTACATACTTCTCTGAACATCTCAGAAGTGAAGTTAGCCCCTTGATCGGTAATAAGTTTTTTCGGGATCCTATACCGGCTTATAATTTCCTCCACGAAGGCTTGTGCTACCGTCTTCGCCTCCATGTTTGGTAATGGTACCACATCCATGAATCGGGTGAGGTCGTCTTCAAAACTTAATATGTATTTATTTCCGCGGGGTGTCTCGGGTAACGGTCCTACTAAATCCATATAGACCTTGTCAAACGGTTGCCGGGCGGTATCCGTTATGATCATCGGTTCCCTATGTTCTCTGCTCAATTTGTTTAGCTGGCATTTCTTGCATTTTCTTATGTATTTTTTGATGTCTTTCAACATCCCCTTCCAACTAAATTCTCGTTTTAAACGATGGTAGGTCTTAAATACCCCCTGATGGCCTCCTAGTGGTGCATCGTGACAGTCTCGTAATATTGTTTCTATATCCTGAGGATCCGTTAGCGTTCTGATATGTGGTTTTTCTTTTTCCGGTTCAGGTGCTCTGTTTAGTGATGCAAGCTCATTCTGGTCATTCGCTGGAATTTATGTGAAGATTCTCCCTCGACTCTATGTGTCGTTGGAGGGGAGGACTTCACAGTAACACTCCTAAGAGTACACTCCTGAACACCATTAACTAGTCGGTTGTTAGACAATTTTAATATTTATTTTCTATACATTTACTTTTCTTACTAACTAACAAATACATTCTTCTCTTAAACTAAGCTGGACCATTAAGGTTTGTTCGTTGGATTATACCTGGCCAGCTGCTTTGCCTGGCGATATCGTCTCCGCTCGTTGTAGAGCCGTTGGAGTTCTTGCTCCACCCTTACTCGCTGCTCCCGACCCACACCCAGAAGGAGTCGACGTCGCGTCTCTTCGAGGTCCGCCCGGAATCGCGCCTCCTTGCCCGTTCGCTTCCTCGGTGGTAATTTCGGTACCTCCGGAGTGGTTTTCGGTTGCGTCTGCCCCTTTATCCTTTCCCGGTATTTTTCTATTATGAGAGGCCGGGGTCCAACCTTGGGGTTACGGAGCTCCTCTTGTAGCTGTTGGTTTTTGTCGCCCACTGGGGGAGAGTTGCCCAGTGATTACAATGTATTTAAGCTCGATAGGTTCAAAGAACCGTGGTCGAGGCTTAAGCGGAGAGGCTAAGAGCTCTCATCCGCTAGTTCTTCGTTAACGACGAGTGTTTCATACTCACTTCTTATTCGGTTGTACTGGTAGGCTGCCCGGTTGAACGGTTTGGCTGGTCTTCCTGGGGATGGTAGTTGAGTTGCTGGGATGGTCTTCCTGGCTAACTGGCTCTTCCCGTCGTCTGCTGGTGATCGACTGCCTAAGGTGACTGGTTGCCTCTCTGAGTAAGACTGACTGTTCCCTAATTTTTCCAGTCCCTTTATTCTTAGTTTTCCCTGACACAGCAGTCCCTACTCCGTCATTTTTCGCATTGATTTTTCGACCCAATTTCGAAATTCGCGGCAAGTGCATTTTCCGCACAAAATTCATGTCGAAATTTCGTATTTCGCGCGCACTGCGCATTCTTCAACAAATGGGTCATTTCGCGTCACGTTGCTCGTCACGTTGATCGTTTGCTTCGCCATCTAGCGGTGTCTAGTGGAGACGCCTTTTTTAGTACAGATTTGTACTAGACGATCGCGACTTGTACTAGTTGTAACATGACATGATGACTGACATGTGTCATGGCGTGTGTGGTGTTTTGTGATATCTAGGTAAGTATTTTGACGTATTTATTTCTAATTTCCTTTCTTTTTAGGATTCCTCGTCCTGGATGGGATGTTCATAGAGCCCGGACAATTCATCACAACACTATCTTTCATCTCATCAGAAACACATAACTGTTTATGTAGATCATTGAGATGATATATAAGTCCATTTTCTAGATCAAAACTTTTTATATCTGCTTTCTCTAATTTCTTCTCTAATCTGCTAAGCAGTGGATCACACGACTGTGTCATCTGAATAATTAAGTCTACTTCATTCTCAGTGATAGTACAAGTACTTGGAAGTCTACTTGAGGCGTCCACATGAGGCATCCCTCTGCTACCTCTATGCCGAACCTTAAAATCGAATTCTTCTAGCCCCAAAGTCCAACAGGTTCTTCTTGGATTGATATTCTTTTTTCCAATATCTGCACCACAGAGCTACAATCTGTAACCACTGTAAATGGATATCCTGATATCGTCCGAAATCTTTCCAAAATATTTACAATTGCTAACGTTTTCAACTCAACACTGTGATAACGCGACTCTGCCTCTGGAGTGGTTCTTGAATAATATGCTACTCGATGAAACTTATTATCATCCTGCTTCTGTAGGAGTAAACTACCATACCTACGCTAACTGGCATCTGTAAGTACTTCTGTCTCTCGTTTTGGATCACGAATACTTAAGACTGTTGACTCTGTCAATATAACCTTCAATTCCTCAAATGCCCGCTTACATTCACCTGTCCAGCCAAACTTCACATTTTTCTTAACCAACACTTGTAACGGCTTGCAAATACGGGAAAAAATTGTCACGCACAAAATTTGCGGCAAGCCTACGAGTCCTTCGGAGGGTTGTGACTCACTCGGCCTATTGCCGCGAAGAAAGGCCACTCGTCTTGGACGAGTCACCCACGCGATTCGCAGTCAAAGCGGGAAATCCCGCGGTCGCGTTAAGCAAGAGAACTCTCGATGTGATTAGTAAAGAAAAGGCGCAACTTTGTTTTTTTGTTTTCTTTTTAATTCCGGGTAGGTGCTAGTTCACAAGTTCACAAATTTTCCAAAGTTCAAATTTTCCTAAATTACAAATCTTACTAAGTTATAAATTTTCCTAAGTTACAACGCTCCCGTTGCCGCTGCACCTGATGGTCGCCTCCAACTCAAGATTTGCGGTATTACGGTATTGCGCGTAATTTGTAAATGAACGAATAGTCTAAAAGATGAGAATAATCCTATACAACGTTGAGCCCCTCTGAGGTTAGTGGGAATTGGGAAATTTGTAATTGCGTTCAAATGAGAATCGTTCGTTATTAACACAACACCCATGCTTTCTAGTTCATGATAGGCGAATTCTCATTTTTCAAAGTACACTTAAAATCCCGCCTCTGCCAATAGCTGCAAAATTTCTAATAACTGCAACAATCCTCCTCTGATCAGTTAGAGGTCTTAACACGAACTCCAAGGTTTAAAGGAAGATTTTTCACTTGGGCCTGACTGTTTCCCGCCTTTTCTTCTTAAAAGAAGTGCGTCCCTACTTGCTCCTTCTCTTACAACGCTCCTTAACCATTCTATCCAGACGGGGATATTTCCTGACGCCTGGAAGACCGGTTTCCTAATTCCGATACACAAAAAGGGTTCTAAGTCGCTTGCAACTAATTATAGGCCGATTGCCAAATTATCCTCTATACCTAAAATCTTCGAAAAAATCCTTGTTAGTAAGATTTATCCCTTCCTAGCTTCTCTGATTGGTCCCCACCAACATGGATTCCTTAAAGGGAAATCTTCTGTCACCAACCTTGTCCATTTCACCTCTTTTTCCATTAATGCTCTCGAGCGTGGGGAAGTTGTCGAAACTATCTTCACTGATATGTCTAAAGCCTTTGACAGCATCCCACACTCCCTGATTTTTCTAAAACTTAAATTGGCTGGCTGTCCGGCCTCTTTTCTCTGCTGGATTTCCTCTTACTTACGCAATCGTTCTTATCGTGTTCTCTTCAGATCTACCCTTTCCAATTGCATTACCGCTACATGCGGGGTCCCTCAAGGGAGTCACCTTGGCCCCCTCCTCTTCGTTGTTGCCACCAATGATGTCTGTAGAGTTATCCTGAATTCCTCTATCCTCTCCTATGCTGATTGTACCAAGCTTTTTAAGAATATTGTTCATCCTTCTGACTATATAGAATTGCAAGAGGACCTTTATCGACTCTCAACTTGGTGTGCTAAAAGCAACCTGAAACTGAATACTTCGAAGTGTGAACACATATGTTTTCATCGGAAGCGTCACCATGTTTCCCACACCTTCTACATAAATGATTCCGCGGTTGGGTCAGCTTATTCCGTCCTGGACTTAGGAGTTCTCCTTGACTCAAAGCTCACCTTTCACGACCATATCAATACCGTGATAAGGAGAGGGTCATGTTAGGATTCATTCAGACCATCTGGTCGAGGGAACTAACTGGCCCTTTCGTATTAAAAACCCTTTTCACCTCCCTTGTCCGTCCCATTTTAGAGTATGCCTCTCAAGTTTGGTCCCCCTACCATAAGGTTTATATAGGGCGTATCGAGGCCGTCCAAAAACGCTTCCTTCGTCTTTCCCTTTATCGTCTCCCCTGGTCCAATCCTTTGCGCCTCCCTCCCTATGCCGACCGTCTTCAGCTCATTAATATGCAATCTCTGTCTGAACGCCGTGCCTTGGCCGATCTGAACATCATGCATGGTGTCACCCAGGGTCATATGTTGGCTCCGCACATCCGCGACCAGATTAGATGTCGTCGGAACTGCATGAACCTCAGATCGGTCGACACATACGAAGTTAGCTTCCACTGCACTGACTTTGGCCGGATGGAGCCTATTTCGCACATGCTTAGGTTTTATAATCGTGCTGTTCCCTTCCTTCAGGGCGTGCTTGGGGAAAACAATCCCCGTATGATTTTTCGTGTTTGCGCTAATAATATTTCCCGTGAGCACTCTTTTATTTCCTATCCCTGATCCGTCCTTCACAGCAGTGCTGCTATTTAATTGAATCATGTTGTTGTTTAATTGTGAAATATCTTTTTCTAATGCTTTTAGTAATTTCTTTTTTTTTCCTGTTTTTGTTATATTATCTACTTTTTTTTTTGTTTCTTTTAAGCTTTAAGCTCTTTTGTATAATTCTTTTTCTTTGTATCGCCTGTACTTGTATTAAGTGGAATAAAATAAAAATAAAATAAAACACCCGGTAATTATCCTCTGGGGCAGGAGACTGAGTGTGTAGGCCACAGTATTTGATGATGTAGTTGGCTTAATTATAGAAAATAAAAAACATTTGTTCTCAAATTGCTACATATTATGAAATATTCGAAAAATATTTTGAAAATGTTCTAACCTGAAAGAGGTTTTTTGTTAACTTTTGATCATATGTTCGTTTATGGAATTGTAAACAAAAACCCTCCTTTATGTTAGGAAATTTACTAACTTAATTTTCAAACATTTGAAAAAATATAGCAATTTGAGAATTTTCGTTGAACAAATGATTTTTTAATTTCTATAATTTATCTAATTTCATCATCAAAAACTGTAGCCTACACATTAAATCTCTCTCCCATATTTCCACGAAAACATTCTCTTCTTCAAATATAGGTAACGGAAATTGATTTCGAATTGTTATTTTGTCAACACACATTCTTAGCTAGCAATACAGGTGAGGTATATGGTGAATTACTGGGCCTAATTATGCCTCACGCCAATAAATTCTCTACAGATTTCTGCACTTCAATCTGTTTTCTCTGTAGGATAACCAGCGCGGGCTTCTATAAACTAGTATATTTGTCCTTACTCAGTCGTTTAGTATAATAATGGATTTTACAACAGCTACATCGCACTTCTCTAATTGCTCATCAATGTCAATATTGTTTGTTTCTTCAGCACATACTGCCAGAATTACTACAATGTCTTCTATCTCATTTTCCATATATGCTCTCGTTTTATCACTGACACAGGGCATTGAAAATTGCTGAACTAATTCAGGTCCCTCAGCCAAAGGCGTCTCAGGATTTGGCTTACATATAACATCTAGCTCTATCTGATAACTAATTTCATGCGTTTCTATTTCATGCATTTCTATTACCTGCGTGTAATCAAAAGGACTCTAAAATATATTGGAAAACTTAAGTACACTAAAAATTTTTTTATTTGGAACTTGAATTTTATGTAAACAATATTGTATACTGTATATTGTAACACTGTATTTGATTCGTTTTATTTGGTGTAATTTAATATTTATCTTCATAATTACATAAGTCACGTCCAATATGAAGTGGAGCCGTAGCATGTTCTTCTGGGAAAACAAGGCAATAATGCACTGCCCCATGTTCACGAAAAATAAGTTTGCATTTTACAAACCCATACATATTTAATCGCTTATTCTCCATTCCACTTAGTTTTGTTAACATCTGATTGTTTTCCAAATGTTGTTGCTGACCGCTGGACTTCTGTCCCGATATCCGGTATCTCCCAATTATCATTGAGTGTTGAAGTTACCGGAACTACCGCTGCACTTTGGACACTGACTGATCTTTTTAATTATGGTGAGTATGACCGACCTCAGGGCAAATGAAACCACTGTTGAGTGGCTGCTTTCGTAAAAATTTTGTATAAATTCGAACAATCTACAGGCTGACCACCGACAACTGTATTAGATACAGGTCAAATAACAGGAACATTATGCTCTAAACTTGTCATTTTGACTGCAAAATTCTGCGACTAACTGCTAGTAATCTTATTCTGTGACTGACATAATCGCTCATAACGTGCCAGACTCTCCTTAAACTCAGGAACTGTACTGCCTCCACACAAAATGATCACGTTTCTAGAGTTGTCCTGTACTCCACTAATGATAGCTTCTACAACATCCTGTTCAGGTATTGCTGGTGCACGATTAGCAATTTTCTCCATAATTGACACTTAATACGTCAATGGTTCATCTGATTTCTTCTTGCGCGCCTTTCGTATTTGGAAAACTTCATTTAAGTAGTATGTCTGTTTGAATTTTTTAATTAGTTCTTCCTTTAACTCATCATATTTTGCAATCTGTACAGTATGCAAGATAACTTTCTCTTTGTTAAACTTCTTGCTGCTACTAATTTATCGCGGTCACTGGAATGCCATAAAAGCATTTTTCAAATCCAAAAACATCTCCTCCACATCGTATGTGTCGTCACCAGAGAACTCATTCATCATAAACTCAAAAGCACGGAAATCAAAACGTCCATAGTCAATGTTCTCCATTTGTCTAACTTCATTTGTCTAACTACTTGTCATTTCCAACTTGGACCATCGGACGAGTAACATCTCTTATTTTTGAGCTTTTTGAGTTTGAAAAATTTTTATCATTTCTTTAAATTTTTTTGGGTTTGAATATAGAAGTGATCATTACGTATTTGTTAGAGAACCGTTTTTACATAAAGTGCTTTTGGCAATTGTGAGTGTTTATTGCAAACCGGGCTCTCAGTTGATTAATTTATAAACAACAGAAATATATTAAAGTTCGAAATTGATTAATTTATAAACAACAGAAAAATGTTACTGAAAATAGTATTTTAGTGTTGAATCGATTATTTGGTTTTAACCTCATGTCAACGAAGTTAAATTATATAAACATATCCATAATAATATTCCATCATAAGTTCGTTTAACTCGTCTGGTTATAGCAGTTTAACAGTTATAGCTTAAAAAGCTGTTATAGTGAACCCATCTTGAATGGAAAATATAGTCACTAACAATTACCGTTCTTGAAACCAGTAAATCCATTCTCGGGTCACATTGCTAGCTCTCTAGTGAATTGAACATCCGTTACGACTTCGAAATACATCGCTCCGAAATATGAAAATCTGGAAGTTCCCTAATGAATTGAATAGTACCTGTACTGGAAGTGTTCTTGGTTGAATGACTGGTCTATGTTGTAGAACTGACCTAGGATAATCCATACCGGGATACACTATCACCAAACTGACGCCTGGAGTTGCTCTTTCCTCAGCTGACTTGCTTGGATTACTTAAGTTTTACTTTAATTTCTGTTTTTTCTTTTGTTTTTGACGTGAATACGTCTTTAAATTTGCTACCATACGGGGGCAATCCAGAAAACCTAATGATAAAATCGGGGGATACAGTTTGGCGTTGTAGCTTCGAATCTATCCACTTCATTCAAAGTTAAATTATACCACTGGATAGCTAAAGGATCACAGAAATCACGAGGATAAGCGAGAAGAGTGACGAATCGCGCGCGGCAGAGGGGTAAGCGCCGAAAGATGGGGTTATTTTGTACCCAATTTGGCCGATTTTGAATTTCAAAATTGAATTCCAACAATCAGGCTGGCAGAATCGCCAGCAACACAAAAATTTCGGTAATACATGTGATTGTGCAACCAAACGTCAACGACCGGTACTACCCCACCGAGAGAGTATGTGTGGCCCCCGCATGCTCATGCGTCACACACGCTTCCTTTGTAGGGTGTCACCGTATGCTCAATGTTTGTTGCACACTCTTGCGAAATGTTTGTATTGCTGGCGATTCTGATCGCCTAGTAGCCTTGATTCGAGTTTTTAGTAGTAGATGGAGTACGTGGACGCGGAGAACGTGGATTAGTACATTGTAAGGAAGTTATACATTGTATTGTGGTACAATGTGTTACTTCCTTATCAACTTCAACCTCTCCCATTGCGGCTGTCAGGGCTGGCGAATGAAAATTGATCAAGGGACGACAGTCCTGAATGAGCTATAGAAGTCGGACGTGTCAAGAACAATATGGCAAAAACAAAACACCATATGACCGAGTCAAGGTTGCCGAACGAATCAACGAAGGTGCCAGTACATCTGCTGCTGGGGCGGTTGAAATTACGCAAGTGGATGATGAAATAGGTTCTACATCGACAACGGACTGTATAGGCATAGATTTTGTTCGATCGTCGATTATGAAGACACATTGGGCAGCAGCTACTGCACGTTTCACTACGACGTTTGTCAACAATCCCTTCGGACATAAGTGTGATGTCTGTGACCGTCTATGGTTTCTGAAGCTAGAAACAGACAAACACTTTCTGCTGCTTAAATATACTTTCCCTGAAGAACGAGTAGCGGACTTTAAACTGTGTGGTACGTGTAAAAAATCACTGGACTCGGGCACAGTGCCCACGTTGTCACACTCGAATGGTTTTGTGTATCCACCTAAGCAACACGGGTTACCCGCGTTAGATCCGGTCAGTGCACGTCTAGTATCACTGACTGCCATTCATGCGGATACGAAGGTTGCGTTCCGACGGCAGCTATGGTATCATCGGAAAAGTTATTAATGTACCCGTGGATGTGGACACAATGGTGCAACAGTTACCGCGTCAATTGGACGATGATCAGGCGTTCAATGTTAACATAAAGAAGAACATGATACATAAATCAACGTATCTGAGGGGCGTAGTCAAAAAATCAGTAGTAAAAGCTTGGTTACAATTCTTACTTGGTCAACCATTGTATAAGCACTACAAGATTACAGTACACTGGGATTCGTTTTATGCTAACACAGTAACCAATTGTGGGCCAGCCAACGCTACGAGAATATACAGTGCGACAGAAGTGCACCGGAGTCGGACTTTCTGCATGCAAGGCAGCACACTATGCTTTCGAATGAAGAACATTGTCTCGACATTGCTCCAGGTCAGCATTCAACGCCGCTGAACATTATTTACGACGTGTATGCCGAAGAACAATCCTTTCCTTTGATATACTACGGTACTGGCAGGCAGTTCAACTTGGATGTGCGCGTCACTCCGTTCATGATCGCAACAAGCGAGATACGAAGAAGTGATCGTCGCGGTGTCACACCCGAGCACATTTTGTACGTGGTCAAGAAAATCATGCGGTTGCGTGTCGTCGAAGGCATATATAGTATGTTTCGATGCATACCTAAGACTACCAACATCACTTGCAACATGAGTGTGTCGATAAGAACCTTGCATTTCTCAAATCTATACCAAATTCTGTGCAGTATTGGATGGATCGCTGTTGTGACACAAGAAATCCCCCCCTGTTCCCGAACATTCGCAAATATCTCCAAACAACTCCAACACACTGAGTGTTCTTAAATGTCTCTGACCATTCCTGAATGGGTTTAGATACACCCCAATAGTCCCAAATATTCCCAAAACACCCAATTCACCCCGAAAATACGCCCAGTATAGCCCAAAATACCTCAAATCTATTCTGAATGACCTTGACCAACCTCAACAAACAAATTCATTCAAGTCAAAATAAACAAACACAGAAAACGTAAATAAAACTTACCTGTGCGCTCATCACTTGATGCCTCCCTTATCCCAACCCGTTCTCCTGAACCCCTAGAACTCCTTGCTATTCGTGTTCACCTTCCGAAAGTGAATCTCATCGTTCTTACTTGCTACATCCCACCTCGATCCAATGAATTGCCTACGTTCTCCTAACGGAAATTTTCGACTCTCTGGCCCTCTCGCTCGATGACGAAGACCACTTCTTAATCCCCGGGGATCCTAACCTTCCCTCCCTCACATGGTCCGTTGACGAGGAGATGGAATGCTGTATAGCAGATAACCCCTCATCGATCGGTGAGACCTCTCTTATTGATTGTATCTCTTCCAACAGCCTTTGCCAAATTAGTTCCCTCAAAAACCGTAACCTACGACAATTGGATCTTGTTTTTTTTAATGACCCTCTAAATGCACAGGTTCTCCCTAGCGAAGTGGTTCTTTGCAACGTCGAAACTCACCACCCTCCTCTAAACGTGAGCATATTCTTCGCCGATGCCCTCAACGTCCGAAATGGTTCCCCCTCCCCTCGGTTTAATTTCCGCCGAGCCCACTACTGCCACCTCAACTCTCTCCTGCATAACGTTTATCACCATCTGGACCTTGACTCACGTGTGGATAGCATTATTAGGTGTACCGCTGACTTCTACAGCATTCTCTTCGAGTGCATCTCCTCCTCGACGCCTTTATTCACACGTCCCCCTATTGACACTAAGGAACTTTAAACCGTGAAGAACAAACGTAACTCCAATTGGAATAGATACCTAGTCACTGGCAGTCGCGTTGACTATGACAAATTCCATGTTTCTTATAGTGAGTTCTCGTCCAAGGTAAACTCGTTGTACAGCAAGTACCTTACGACGGTAAAGTCCAACCTTCTGCCAAATCCCCGAGAATTTTTCTCCTTCGTTAACTCGAAAAGAAAGTGTAAAAGGACCAACTATCCGCAATCCCTTGCGCATCTCGGTTGGGAGTTTGACCACCCTAACTCTATTGCAAATGCATTTGCCAAATTCTTTTCCTCCACATTCAAGGATGATGCCTTTGTTCCTGATGAAGAACTTCTCACTACTTAAGCCTACCCCAACCCTCTCGAAACTGGACTTTCACAACCTCACTATCAGTGAAGAAGATATCTCCTTTCTTTTTCTCAGTCTCCATAACCCTGGATCTGGATCTCTCCCCTGGTCCTACCCAAAAGATGTGCCAACTATCTTTCCGGATCGTTATCCCAACTATTCAACCTCTCTATAAAAACAGGCATGTTTCCTGATGTCTGGAAAGATGGACTGTTCATCCCCGTCCACAAAAAGGGTTCCAAGTCACTAATCTCCAACTACCGACCGATAGCAAAGCTCTCTGCTATTCCCAAGCTTTTTGAACTACTCATTGCAGATAAAATCTATCCCTCCTTCTCCTCCTTAGTTTCTCCGCATCACCATGGCTTCCTTAAGGGTAACTCGACCGTCACTAACCTTCTCCACTTCACATCCCAAACTATCAATGCCCTCGAATGCGGTGAGACTGTTGCTGCAATCTTCACTGACATGAGCAAAACATTTGATAGCATCCTTCATTGCCTCATTATCCTTAAGCTCAAACTATCAGAATGTCCAGGTCCTCTCGGCTGCTGGATCGACTCCTACTTCCGTAAGCGCACTTACCGTATCCTATACCGCTCCCAACTCTCTACTTCCATTACCGCCACCTCGGGTGTCCCTCAGGGCAGTAACATTGGTCCCCTTCTCTTTATCTTTACCACAAATGATGCCTCCAGGGTAGTGCATGACTCCTCAATTCTAAGCTATGCTGATGACACTAAACTCTTTACAAACATACGCTCTCTGTTTGATGCCAGGCGTCTACAAAACGATCTTAGTCGGTTTGCTGAATGGTGCCAGAAAAGCAATCTGTTGCTCAACACTTCTAAGTGCGAGCATATATGCTTCCCCAGAAAGCGTGACACTGTGCCTTACACCTTCAGCATTAACGACTCTACTATTACCACGGTCGGTCTCGTCAAAGATTTTGGTGTCTACCTAGATTCGAAACTCTCCTTTACGGACCACATCAACTATGCGGTTCGCAGAGCGAGTGGGATGACTGGTTTCATACTTAGGTGGTCCAGGGAGTTGGCTGACCCATACATATGTAAATCCATCTTTACCTACCTTGTTCCACCGATCCTCGAGTATGCTTCCCAGGTTTGGTCTCCCTACCATAAAATTCACTCGGGAAGGATGCTCCAAGGGTCATGGGTCCAAGGGTCCATGGGTCATGCTCCACTCCAAGGGTGCCCTTGGATTCCTCCCATGGTCTGATCCCTTTCTCCTTCCTCCGTACGTGGATCGCCTGGGACTCATCATATTACAAACTCTTTCTTGTCGACGGGCGATTGCCGACATCACCTTCGTGCATGGTGTCCTCCAGGGGAACATACGTGCGCCATTTATTACGAACCGGATCGCTTCGCGGCACGGAAACTGGGACTTCAGAAGTTCACACTTGTTCGAGATAAGCTTCCACCACACTGACTACAGCAGGATGAAACCGGTGACTCGCATGCTGCGGGCCTACAATCGCGTAGCTCCTCTTGTTCACTCCACTCTAGGGTCTAGCAGTCTCCGCACACTCTTACAAAACTGTGTTGAGGCTGCTCCACCACTATAGTGATCTGGGTACACTCTGATTCGTTGAACCTGCTCTCCCTGCTAGTAATTTTAATTCTAGATCTTTAAACCCTTAATGTATATACAGTAAAACCCGGTTAAGACGATTTTCTAGAGACCAAAGCAAATCGGCGCTATAAGCGGGAAAACGTTACAAGCGTATTCGATATTCATTACTACGACAAATTCACTACTATGACAAGAACACTTCGGGAAATGATATTCGAAAGGTAACTTTTCTTCTTTCTATTGTTGGACACATGAAATAGAATAGAAGGATTAAAGTTTACAGAAAAACGAGTACGGACATTGCGTGTCAGATAAAAAGTAAATCGTTATAAGCGTGAAGATTTTCCCAGGTAGTAAGCGATGGGACCGATTCGAAACAATCGTAATAAGCGGGAAATCGTATTAAGAGGGATTGTTATAAGCGGGTCATATTGTACAGGACATTATAGGAATTTCGAAGGGACTATCGAATTTGACCGTAATAAGCGGGAAATCGTTGTATGCGGGAGTCGTCTTAACCGGGTTTTACTGTATTTCTAAAACTTTTGAATTGCTGTCTTTAGTTAATTTTACTTACATTGATTTTGTTTTCTTTTTCTCTTTTCTCTTATTGGGCTGTGTTTTTAGTTTTAAGTACCTTGTGTTTTTTTCCCTTTTTTTTTTTACTTTTTCTAAACTCGTTGAATCACCCTCATTGTACTTGTACTTGCAGTAAGTCAAAACATAAATAAATAAATAAATAAATAAATAAATAAAAAAATTCTGGTTGTAGTTGCAATAATTCTCGCCTATTCTGTAGCAAAAACATCTGCCGTTCAATGCCTAATTGTTGGTACTGTGTGGTCTGCGTTATAAGAATCTGTTGCTGCTGCTGCGTTACCGGTCGTTGTGTTAACGCCCCCGCACACCGACGCGAAATAATCGCAATGGTAACGGCAGCGAAACTTCCGCACCCGCCGGAGTAGCGAAATCCGCATTGGTCAGCACACCAAAGCGTTACGCATATAGTGATCTAAAATGTACTTGTCAGGCGAAGAAGATGCTCTTTTATTTCTTCGGTTAGAAGAAGAGGAAAATTATAGATGAGTTATTTGTTATAAAACAATATTTGCAGCAAATTATTATACATTATATAAATTATATAAACTTTTTAGAAAAAAGAAGAAGTGGGTCCATCGTATAAATGAAGAAAGATACCTGTATGGGGAATTTCATACCTTGATGCCACAACTTCGGAAAGATGAAAAGCGATTCTATGTTATATATTTGAGAATGACAATTGCGTCTTTTGACGAACTACTGAATTATATTAAGGATGATATTAGAAAATGTATCACTAATTATCGAGAATCTGTTTCACCTGAAGAACGACTCACAATTGCATTACGGTAAGTGAATAAAACTATATTAGCTTAAACGAATTTATTTCTTATAAAAACCAAATTCTGTTGTAGCTCTATTGTTCAGATGTATTAAACGATTCGACAAAGGTCTGTAAATCTTGGACACCACTATTGTTTGAATTATGTTCAACATATATTATGGGCGATGAAACGTTAGAAAAGGAAGCTTCAGTTAATGAACTTGTAGTGGAACTTGAAGCGTGTTCCTCTAAACACAATACTTCTTGCTCCATGATGATTTTTGTAATCTCGAATTTCGTGATTGCCTGCATTCTGGGTGGAAATTTTTTAATAGTTTTCGCATCTGCCAAAAAAGGCAGTCAATGTCGTCATACTCAATCTACTTTTTGTCCTCAAAAAACTTAATAAGTTTTTCTACAGAAGAAGGTGGTGCTGGATCACATTTTCTTTTGCTTGGCCTTTCCCGGGAAATAAGAGATATGGGTGGTGTTAAACTTGGTGTTGGAGATAGTTCCGGTAAAATTGTAAAGTTTTGTTGGATTTCCTGTTCTGTAATATCATAGTTATTCTCTGTAAGTTGGGTATCGATATTTCCATTGTCATGTGTTATTAATTTATAAAAACAAATAGTCTATCGAACAAGTCAGTTTTGTATTTTACAGACGTCCTTTATTTCACAATTTTCAATGATCAAAATTGGCGGATTTTCACAGACACTTTCTTTTACAATTCGAACGCCAATTGCAACCTTTCTACAATAAACATGCTTTCGTTCTCTCTCACTCTAATTTTTTGACAGTTATAACTTTTGAGGTTGCCAGATAGAAAATAATTAATCACAACACTCCTCCTTAATTATTTTATAACGCTGACTTTCAAACAATTTTCTAGACAATGGTTTTGTGAACATATCGGCAAGCTGGCTGGCACTATCAACAGGTTCAAGTGCAACCGTCTTGTTAACATGTTCTTGTATGAACCTTCTTGAAATTTCTATGTGTTCCTTTCCCTTCGTAGTTTTACCTTCATGTGCAATCAACATCATCCGGTGGTTGAGTGTTTCGTCTCAGGATCTCCGCCGTAGTCAGAGTCTGAGTAAGCGACGAGTTCATCTCCTCCATCAAAGCGACGAGTTCATGCCAAGGTTTGGTGTTCCTTTCAGGTAATGAAAAATTCTTCTCACCATTTTCCAGTGACTCATCTTTGCCTTTCCATTGAAGCGACTCATGTAATTAACAGCGAAGCAGATGTCAGGTCGAGAGATAGCGGCCAAGTAGAGCAGACTTCCAATTGCTTCTCTGTACGGGATGATTGGTGATATAGGTTGATCGTTCTGCTTGTCTACGTCGTCTGTCATAATTCCTTCCTCCATGGGAGTGGAGTTGGGATTCCAACTGTCTGGCTTGAACCGTTTGATGATCTTGTTTGTATACTTTGCTTGGCCGACAAAGATACCTTCTTTTTCGACTTGTGTTCACAAATGCCTTACCTGACTGTACTCAGGAAATTTTCTCACGAAAAATTTCTCACCGCAGAGTATTACTCACCTGCAAAGCGCCTTTTTTGTCCGGTCAGCATATCCAATCACACATCAACTTACCTTCAGCCAGCGGATCGTCTTTCCATCAAGGCCATTATGTTCCCTTATCAGCAAAATTATGAAATACTTGACCATGAAATGCATTTGATTTAATTTAGTTTTAAGAGAAAATTTACACCATGTCAGCATTTTTTAACTATAAATTCACGTAAATTGGGCCAAATAAATCAGTCGTTAATTAGCACTCATTCTTTCACTACGCTCCTAGTCCTTGGTGTATCGGTCTAAGACCCTTGCACAGATCCCAACAAGTCTTGGTGAAACACTTTGACTTACCCCTGCTACTTACTACTTCAGAAAAGGAGTCAGAAGGGATTAGTTAGTAGTGATACACTCTAACTAATCATCCCAAATCATCATCCCATTCCGAGATATGCAAACTTCTCTTGAGTCTTCTTATTGAAGATGATTTCAAATTTCTTGTTTAAGATGTCCAACATCCGATAGATTTTAGCTTCATCACGACCAGCAATGAGTCCGTCATCCATGAATAAGGTCATCATAATCGACTTGTCTCTGGTGCAAAATAGACAAGGATCATCATCGCTAGTAACAAGTCCAATTTCCTTCTTAAAGAATATTGAAACTGTGTCGTGCCAATTTCCCGGTGCTTGCTTCACTCCATAGAGACTTTTCTTTCTCAAGACGTGAATGATGCCATCATCAAACCCTTCCGGTTGTCGCATGTAGAATACCTCCTCCAGCTTCCCATGCAAAAAGCTGTCTTGACATCAAAAGCTACGAGCTTCATCTTCTCGGTGGCTGCATGACTTAACATCAAACGAATTGAGGCATAACGAGCGACTGGACTGAATGTTTCAGTGTAGTTGATTCCTTTTTCCTGTTCAAAGCCCCTTGTTACCAAACGTGCTTTCAATCTTCTATCGGCCTTTTCACGCAATACCCATCTACAAGTCAAAGGTTTGACACCTTCAGGACATTTGACAAGTCTCCATGTTTTATTTTGCATCAGTGAATCAAACTCTTCCTGCATTGCACGCTTCCATCCTTCATCCTTCAGAGCTTCGGACACAGGTATATCTTCTACTTCCCCTATCATGGCCACGTTGGCATTTCTGTTGTAGAAATCTTTCAGTCTTCCTGGCTTCAGTATTTTAATACGATCTCGCAGTCCTTCTCTTCTTTGATCTTGTGCAGTCTTATCTTCCTGCCTTGGTGTTTCTTCATCTACTTCTTCAGTAATCTCGCCTTCGAAGTTCATTTCAGCCGGTTCTTGTGTCATTTCAGTTTGATCAGTCTCTTCATTTACTTGTTCATTCACTAGTCTACTGTTTTTATCTGTCTCTCACGATTGAGTGTTTGCTAACTTCACTGTCTTTCCTCCTGACTGATACCCCCCCTCGCTGAAAGGAACATTGTCCGAACAGATGACTTCCTTTCTTCCAGGTATGTAGACTCGATAACTTGAGGATTGTAGATCATATCCAACGAAGATTCCTTTTCATGACTTTCTGCCTAACTTCTTTCTTGTCTGACTCGCGTTCAGGACCCAGCAGTCACATCCGAAGATTCGAAGTTTGTTGATGTCAATGCGACGACCGTGCCACAGATCAGCTGGACTTTTGCCGACGATTGTACTTGTCCCTGTCTGATTGATTGTAAGCGCGGCATAGTTTCTGCCCATAAGATATCTTTCAAGTTCCTCGCATGCATAGCTGACCTTGCAGATTCCACAATTGTTCTCATTTCTCTTTCGATTCTGCCATTTTGTTCTGGAGTGTGGACATTCGAGAATGTGTGCCTAACTCCTAACTCCTCCAGGATTTTGCGAGTGGTGGAATTGTCAAATTCTTTGCCATGATCAGATCTCAAAACCTTCACATTTCTGCCAAACTTCCTTCAAATATATCCCCAACTGGACTGCTGCTTGATCCTTGGACTTTAGATATTAGACGGTTCGAAAGTGCGAATAGTCATCCTTGAACATCAGAAAATACTTCGCCCCTACAATTGTCTTTTCGTTCATTTCTCCAAGATCTACATGAACTCAGTCCAATGGTTGGTCAGCTACTTTTTCATTTTCGGGGTGAGAGACTCGTTGTTGCTTTCCAAAAACTTATACATCACAGACTCGATTCCCCCAGTCGTTTATAAATTTGATGTTGTTTCTGTTCAGAATATCCCTTACATACTTCAGGTTTTGATGTGCAAGCCTCTCATGCCAGGTGACAGCTGAAGTTGCAATCAGGCTGGTATTCTGAGTTGGTTGACGAAACATGACCTTGTACAGGTTTCCCTAACGTTGAGCTAATGACAAAATCACTTGACTTTCCTTCGCCTTGATGACCGACACATCATTGTTGCACTCTTCAGTGTGACCTTGATCCATGATTTGTCTGAGTGCAAGCAAGTTGAAATTCAAACCAGGTACATAAAGTACATCTTCAAGTGTAGCCAATTTCCATTCATTACCATAGGCTTCCAGTTCGATGTCTCCCACTGATGTGGCCTTGAGTTGACGAGAGTCTCCCATCGACACTGTGATTGGCTGCTCCGGTTCTCTCATGTTGACAAACCATATTTTGTGCGAAGTCATATGTTGTGTGGCTTCACTGTCCTGGTACCAGTTTTCATTTGCTCCTCGTTTTTGATTATTCGCCTCTACACTTGACAATCCAATGCCGACATAAAGTTTTCCTGACCGACCTCCATATCTTCTATCACTTTTGTCTGATCTCCCGTTGTCCGATCTGTCATCTTTTCTCTTCAGACGGTCTCTGGCAAAGTGTCCTTTCTGACCGCAAACATGACGAGAATAGTTTTCTTTGCAGTAGGCTAAATACTTTGCACACGGTTTTCCTCTGCATTGCTTCTTCATATGCCCTTTTAGTCCACATTTGAAACTAGTGATTGCAGCGACCCCACTTGGTTTGTCTGACTTCTGGTTGTTGTGCTGTTTCATCTTCTTTCGTTGCTGCATCACCAAGGCATTGTTTGATGTTGACTCACTTGACCCTTCTTGTGCCTTGATTCTGTTTACTTCAAGTCTCAGGTTCGCTGTTCGTTTCCCACTACGTTGTCCCGAGATGTGCGAAAATGGTACAGATGCGATGGCAGAATTGATAGCATACGAGTCATTGCCCATTGTTCATATTTGTTTCCATCCAGAGAGGTTAAATCCTCGGCGAGTTGTAGAATGTCGTTGCAATTTGCAACAGCTGATTTGGAGTAGTCAAACGTGTAGCCAAAGTTTTTCGTTGCAGACCTTCAATTTCAAAGTCTGACTTTTTACCATACGAGTTTTGCAATTTTTCATACATTTCACGTGCCGTTTTACAACTCAAAATCTTTTTCGAAATAGCCTTACTAACATTTATGCCAATGACGGTTTGAGCCTCAATATCTTTTTAAACCCATTCAATTACATCTTTGTCATCATTTTCACACGCAGGTTTTGGTTTCGTGTCAGTTAGATACTCATAGATTTTCTTTGATTTTAATGCTAAATAAATTTTAAATTGCCAAGCTTCAGAATCTACTTCACCGTCTTGATCTTCTGACAACATCTCAATATTTGACTTTGTTGATGACTCCATTTTGAATCAAATCAAAATTTTTACAACCTACATAACCTCAAAAGTTACTTTACACAATTTTCACAAATGTTTTCGCAAGATTTTACAATATTTGTTTGTTTTTCGCAGTTTTCATTGGCTCAATTTTATTTGCGCTTGACGTTTCGAGGTTATATTGACACTGCTCACAACTTGGTGCTCCGATGACGACGACTTGGCTGAACGACTTTGCTGGCACTAACTGCGACTTGACTAGACTGGCTCTGCTCACTGCGACTTGACAATGACAATTTGTTTGATAATTTTGCGTGTCTGACTTTTGGGCATGATTTGGGCCCATAACCTGTTATGAATTTAGTTTACCAAACAAGTCAGTTTTGTATTTTACAGACGTCCTTTATTTCACAATTTTCAATGATCAAAATAAAATGAATACCCTGTTCTTGACATTTTGGGAATGGCGCAGTTACAATATCTTTCTTGATTTTGGCGGATTTTCTCAGACACTTTCTTTTACAATTCGAACGCCAATTTCAACCTTTCTACAATAAACATGCTTTCTTTCTCTGTCACTCTTAGTTTTCAGTTGACAGTTCTAACTTTTGAGGTTGCCAGTGTTGTAAATAAGATATACATTAGTATTTGTACCAGAAGGTGCTGCCACCTAAAGTTGCAAGATAAAGTTATCGGTTGCTAAGAGATCTGTCGCGTAGTTAGTCAGTCGATGACCGTCATAGCGTCATGTATTAAGAATATTATCCAGTTTAATAAATGATCATAATTAAGAAGATCCGTCTATTATTTATCCAACATGGTAGCAGGTCCGTGGTTTAAAATTAATTGAATTGATTGAACTAGTTGAGAAGTGAAAAACAAAAGGTGTAAAACGAAGAAAAGAAAAATCAAACCTGTGAAAGTAATCGGTGAGACAAAGGCAAAATGGCGAGCAATGGAAGAGACGATATACGCATTCCAGTATTCGACGGATCAGAATATTCCAGTTGGAAAGCAAGAATGTTACTATATTTGAGGATGAAAGAATGTAAAGATGCAGTTGATAGACAAATAATAACTGCAGGGGACGGTGCAGACGATAACAAGGAATGGGAGAAGAAGGATGTAAAAGCAATGAATTATATTTGCAGTTCAATTACTAACAAACAATTCGAGTATGTAAAAAATCTCCCAACAGCTTATGACATGATTAGAAAATTTGATGAATTATATCTGAAAGAATCTACTGCTCTACAAATTATACAGAGGAATGCTTTGGAAAAAATTAAACTTAAAGATTTTTCAACGCCAAAAAGTTTTTTTGAAGAGTTCGAGAAAGCTGTGAATCAATTGAAAGCAGCAGGGGCCACAGTTAACGATAAAGAGATACTGAGTTACATGTTAAAAGCTCTTCCCACAGAATACAGTCACATTGGAGATATGATAGATGTATGACCTGCGCAAGAAGGAACTGTTGAGTATTTAATGGGGAAAATTAACCTAAAAGCTATGCAGGAAAGTGATAATAAAAGTCATGAAAAGTTGACAAATTCAAGTGCATTCCACACAAGGACACAACATCAACCGATATGTTTCAGTTGTGGTAAACCTGGACATATACAAAGATACTGTAGCGATAAAAGTGAACGAGGCCGAGGAGGACAGAGTCGTGGATCAACCAGAGGCAGAGGCAATTATCAAAGAGGTAGAAGCAGCTATCGAGGTTATGATTATTCACGGGGAAGAAGCAGTTTTAGAGGACATCAAAGAGGGAGCTATCGAGGAGGTGGAAATCCAATGCAGAGTTCTCAAGACTCTCAAGGTCATTCCAACGTCTTCTTAACAGATATAAGTAAAACAGAAGCGAACAAAGTGGAGGTAAATAATACAACTGCAATTAATGAAAGTATTATTGAGTGGATTTTGGATAGCGGGTGCACAGATCACATAATTAATGATGATAGGTTATTCGAAGAATGTGTAATATTGAAAAATCCAGTTGATGTTAAATTGGGGGATGGTAGAGTGATGAAAGCTACAAAAATTGGTCGAGTTAATTCTATTTTCAAAGTTGATGCAAATGAAACTCAAGTAACGCTGAATAACGTTTTTTTGTTCGAGAAATGAAACAGAATTTAATAAGTTATGCTAGAGTCACAGTGAACAACACAATAATATCCTATGATGACATCTCAGAAATTTATAACACATATGAACAATTAATAGCCATTGCATACAAAGTTAACAACATTTATAAAATCACTAGTTTTTGCAGGAAGTCTGATGATGTGAGACAAGCTAATAGTAGTCAACTAACTGGTAATAATAATAATGAGAAAATGACTGAGAAAGAAAAATGGCATCGTACTTTGGGTCATGTAAACTTTAATTATTTGAATACCCTGGGCAGGAATGAACTAATAGATGGATTGCCTAAAAATTTGGAAGATGCCGAAATGAAATGTGCAACTTGTATTCAGTCAAAAATGCAAAATTTACCCTTTGCAAATGAAAAAAGACAAGCGAAAGAAATCTTAGAGATTGTCCATACAGATTTAAATGGACCACATCCAACAGTAGGAAGTTCTGGTGAGAAATATTTTTTATCTTTTGTTGATGACAGAAGTAAATTGGCAAAAGTGTTTTGCATTAAGTCTAAAGATGAAGTTTGCAAGTGTATAATCGAGTACGTGAATTTAGTTGAAAATATGACAGGCAAAAGAGTAAAGAATTTAAGATGTGATAACGGTAAAGAATATATCAACAGTCAAGTCTATGAATTCGCGAGATATAAAGGGATTAATATCATGCCATGTCCACCATATGTACATGAACTAAATGGAGTGGCTGAGAGATTTAATAGGACTATTATGGATTCAGCAAGGTGTCTATTAAAAGAAGCAAGGGTAGATAGAAAGTATTGGCCAGAAATCGTAATGGCAGCTACTTATTTGAAGAACAGAACATTAGCTAATACCTTTGAGATTAAAACTCCATATGAGATATTTTTTAATAAAAAACCAAATGCAAAGTATCTAAAAATTTATGGAAGTCGAGTTTTTGTAAGAACACCTGAATCACAGAGAAGAACTAAATGGGATGATAAAGCAAAATTAGGAGTACTACTAGGTTATTCGGAAGTTGGATATCGTGTATTAATTAACAACAGAATAATTGTAGCAAGACATGTTGATGTGGTAGACAATGAGATTAAATATGTCGGTTTCAACAGCGATTCAAACAATGAAACAAATGAGGAGTCTAAAAATAATATTTTAAATAATAATTCAAAAGATGAAGATGAAGTTGATGATGAGGAGAAAAATGATACTGATTATGAATCTGCTGAGTCGATAGGAAATACTGAAAATAAGACTGATGGTAAAACGTGTTTGAGAAGGTCAAAAAGGGAGAAAAAGCCAAACATGAAGTATAATGATTTTGAAAGCTACTGTATTTACGTAAATTGTTGTAACGCAAATGATCCTACTACATTTGAAGAGGCGATTAACAGTAAAGAGTCTAAAAATTGGCAAAAGGCAATGGATAATGAAATGAGTAGTATTAATAAAAATAAAACATGGATTCTAGTGAACAAACCAAAAAACAAACAGGTGATTGATGTAAAATGGGTGTATAAAATGAAATCAAAAGATATTTACAAATCTAGGCTGGTAGTGAGGGGTTTTCAACAAAAAGAACACATTGATAACACTTATTCCCCTGTAGCAAAAATGGAGACTTTAAAAATCTTATTATCGTACTGTTGTTAAAATGAATTAAAAATTGAACAAATGGATGTAGAGACAGCCTTCCTAAATGGTAAAATAACTTCAGAAATATACGTAAATCAACCATTAGGTTATCAAGATGGAACTGATAAAGTGTATAAATTATGCAAATCACTATATGGACTAAGAGAAAGTCCTAGGTCGTGGTATGAGTGTTTCCATGAATTTATGAACAAATTAGGATTCGAGAGAAGTAAACATGATTATTGTCTTTATGTAAAAAATTATAACAATCATCCAGTTTATATGATAATATTTGTTGATGATTTGTTGATATGTGGTAAAGAAACCTCAAAGATACAAGAAGTAAAAGATGAACTATCAAAGCGATTCAGAATGAAAGATATGGGCAAAGTGTCTAATTATATTGGTATTGATATTAAACATGATTTTGATAAAAATGTGATGACTTTAAGCCAAGAAAATTATATTGAGTCACTAGCAGAAAAATATGATTTGAAAAATGCTAAATTACATAAAACACCAATGGAAACTAATTTGAAACTTGAACCAGCAGATGAGACTAATGAACAAGTGAAATATCGAAATATAATAGGAGAATTACTGTACATCAGCACTGGGACAAGACCAGATATTGCATTCAGTGTTAATTACTTGAGCAGATTTCAAAGTTGCTATGATGAAACACACTTCAAATACGCTATGAGGATTCTGAAATATTTATATTTTACTAAAAGTTTGAAATTAACTTATACAAAATCTGAAAAAGACGAAAAATTGGATTGCTTCGTGGATTCAGACTGGGCAGGAGATATTGTTGATAGAAAATCTACATCAGGGTACATAGTGAGAATGTATGGAAATGTAATCTATTGGAAATCACGTAAACAGAAGTCTGTAACTAAATCATCCACTGAAGCCGAGTACGTAGCATTATCTGAAGCACTTACAGAAGTTACTTTTATAAGAGGTTTATTGAGTGAAGTTTTCAAAATTAAGTTTAATGTACCAACGAAATTCTATGAGGATAATTCTGGAGCAGTATCTATTGCGAAGACCGGTAATCTATCAAAGAAGTCAAAACACATTGAGGTACATTATCACGATATTCACGATAACTATGCCAAAGGAAAAATAGACATTATCAAAGTGGATACTGAGGAAAATACTGCTGATATTTTGACAAAGTCCCTATGTAAAGCAAAGTTTGTTAAGCTGAGACAAGAATTAAAATTAAAATAAATGTTACGAAAAATGGTAAAATACAAATGTAAAGAGGCGTGTTGTAAATAAGATATACATTAGTATTTGTACCAGAAGGTGCTGCCACCTAAAGTTGCAAGATAAAGTTATCGGTTGCAATCATCCAGTTTATATGATAATATTTGTTGATGATTTGTTGATATGTGGTAAAGAAACCTCAAAGATACAAGAAGTAAAAGATGAACTATCAAAGCGATTCAGAATGAAAGATATGATATTTTGACAAAGTCCCTATGTAAAGCAAAGTTTGTTAAGCTGAGACAAGAATTAAAATTAAAATAAATGTTACGAAAAATGGTAAAATACAAATGTAAAGAGGCGTGTTTTAAATAAGATATACATTAGTATTTGTACCAGAAGGTGCTGCCACCTAAAGTTGCAAGATAAAGTTATCGGTTGCTAAGAGATCTGTCGCGTAGTTAGTCAGTCGATGACCGTCATAGCGTCATGTATTAATAATATTATCCAGTTTAATAAATGATCATAATTAAGAAGATCCGTCTATTATTTATCCAACAGCCAGATTCCATGTTATTATCCCATGGTTCACTACCGGGCGAATTGTCAATTTCAGCGATATTTGATAATGGTTTTGAGGAATTCAAAACAGGATGAAAGGCTTTCATGTGTTCAGCCCACAGCCATGGCTTTCCATTTTTTGCAGCTTGTCCTGTTTTTGTTTTATTGGACCTTATATACTTCGCATAAGAATCTCTCAGATTCTTCCATTTCTTTTTAAGGTCTTCACCTGAAACAAAATATTATATATATTATTTTCAGATATCTGGCTACTGGTGGTACTTTCTACACGATTGGCCATAGTTTTCGGGTTGGATTTTCAACAGCGAGGAAAATTGTCAGAGAAGTGTTTGGAACGATTTGCAAAAATTTGGAAAATGAATCTACAAAGGAGATGTGGGAAGAATCTGCAAAAGGATTTATGGATACATGGCCATTTCCTAACTGTATAGGAAGTGTTGATGGTAAACATGTAACCATTAAATGCCCGGATAATAGAGGATCCAACCACTGGTGCTATTTAAATAAATTTTCTGTAGTGCTAATGGCTATTGTTGGACCAGACTATAAATTTATATGTGTCGATATTGGAGGTTTTGGCAAAAACAGTGACGGTGGAACTTTCGAAGTTTCCAATATGGGACAAAGGTTCGAGAAAAATTTAATGAATGTTCCTGGACCCAAAAACTTACCGAGTCAAAATGAACCCTGTTCTCACGTTTTGGTTGGAGATGAGGCTTTTGCTCCAAAACCGTATCTTGTTACACCATTCCCATATAGACAAGCAAGGACGGATATTCAAAAATCTAACTACAATATATGGCTCTGTCGTGCACGAAGGGTAGTAGAAAATGCTTTCGGCATATTGGCTTCAAAATTGGGAAAATTTTATAGGTCGATAGAAACGAAAGTATCCACAATAATCCTCACAATTAAAACAGCATGCATTTTGCACAATTGTTTATTAATCAAACAGCTGAACGACGTTTTTTTTAATATTTACCACCACCAGAGCCTCAACTGAATGCTTTTAGTAATAATCATAACGATGCAAGACGTGCAACAAGATTAGCATTCAATATCAGAGAAAATTTTGTAAGTTATTTCAATTCCACAATGTGAAACCTATGCCGAAATATATACCTAATTTGTTTGTATCAATAACACAAAATAATGTGCAATATTTGCTTAATAAAATCATAAAATAAATACTTAACACTCTCTTTCAATTCGTTTCCAATATCGTCCCATATTTTGTCCTGTTTCCGAATATTCTTATATTCAGCATGTGACAAATCATATAGTATGGGGTATTTTTTTACGAGTTCAATTAATTTTTCTGTTGACATGTTGACACTTCAATAGCGGAATTCGCACTAAAAATGCTGTCTGCAACAAATTTAATCACTGCGGATAAAATTCGCTGCCAAATCGCACAGGAAAAAAATTCGCGCCGTGTCGGTCAGCGCCCTTTCTGCCGAAGTGTATCTATTTTCTGGCGAATATTCCGAAGTGTATCTATTTTCTGGCGAATATTCCGATGCGGAAAATTCGCAGCGGCTGCGATTATTTCGCGTCGGTGTGCGGGGGCCTTTTCAAGGATTTGGGGTCCGGTTCGGGAATTTATTGTTCGGGCGCAGATATAATCTGCAGCATTTTTGCTTAAATTGGCAGTCTCTTGAAAGGTAGGACGTCGTGCTGGCCGACTTGAGAATTTAAAATTATAAATTTAAGAATTTAAGAATTTTAATTAAAATGTGAACTTTGAAAACTTAAAAGTATAAGCGCTGAATTTGAAGTAAAATGTGAACTTTGAGAATTTGAATTAAAATGTGAATTTTGAAATTTTAATGTCATAAGAATAGAATTTGAACTAAAATGTGAACCTTGGGAATTTAAAATTATTTATTTAAAAATTTAAGAAGTTGAATTAAAATGTAAACTAGAAAAATAATAAGAAACAAAAAAAAAACCCAAAGGCTTAGTCAAGGTCCGCGCCGTAAATTTTTCGTGAAAACTTCGGGATAAAATTATAATAAGTGTTTCTCTTTAATATGTACTTAAATCAATCTCTTTAATACAATGGTTGTATAGAGTAGTACGGTGACAGAATAGATAAATCACAAGTTTATGAATTAACGCCGTTTTTTTATTTCTTCTTCGATGCTGCCGTAGCCCTAACACTTGCTCGGCACTGAAAATATTAGGTTTTTAAAATTCGCTTTGATGCGAGTTTTCTCAGGTTTGTGTTTAATTCAATTACGCGCATATTCACGACACGCCATACAATCGACACACAAGGCGATATTTTTAATTTTTCCCAGTATTCAATTTAATTTGTTATTACCGCAATAAAGTTTGACTGGCTGTCAGTGTACTCAACGTGCGAAAAGACGTTTTCACGTCAAACAAATTATAACAAGTGTTTCGTAGTAGCATGTTCTTTAATTTTAAATGCCTTGAGAATAATTTCTATATATAGTAGAAGGGTTACAGAATAAATAAATCACAACTGTATTGTATTGCGCCGTTTCTTAACTTCTTCTTCGATGCCGCCGTGGCACTGACACTTGCTCGGCACTATGATGTTTTGGATTTTTAAATTCGTTTTCATGCGAGCTTTCTCTGGTGCGAGTTTTTTACAATTCGGTGCAAATTTACGACTCATATGGGACGATATCTTTCACTTGTATCCATTTTCAAATTCATACCGATTTTTACTTGTATTCCGGAAAATATTTTTATTGTTTCGTTCTAGGGCCTGGTAGCTCTTTCCATGCGTCTTACAACGGCACCCCAATCAACGTCCTAGCTCAACGCGTTCTCACGCTACAATCATAAATATCCTCGCAAAACGGTAAAAACCAACAATCACGCGTGAGCGCTTACACTAGCCCGATGAAGTCACAGGAAAAATGAGCGCCACATAATACATACTTTCAAATAAGTTCTATCCACTGTGACCTCAAACGTTGTCATCGCGTTATGAGTCTCGTAGTTATTAGCGATTGAAAAATTACGATGTTTGGTAACACAAGAATGTTAGACTGGCTACCAATGTACATACTCAACGAGAAGAAAGACGTTTTCACGTCAGTATATAAATTATAGAATTTAAGAATTTGAATTAAAATGTGAACTTTGAAAATTTAAGATTATAAGAATTGAATTCGAATTAGAATGTGAACCTTGAAAATTGAGAAGTATCGGAATTGAATTTGAATTAAAATGTGAACCTTGAAAATTTAAAAGTATAAAGAAGGGTTCACATCGCAACGTGAACGTGCACGTGAAAGCTCTTCGCTCTTCGCTCTTCAGAGAGCGTTTTCACGAAGCCAACGTGAGAGAGATATTTCATCCCTACCCCACATGTGGACAAGGTTGTTTCCGCATGTGAGAACGAATAAAGTTGATTCTATCCAACTTTCCCTCGAAATGCACCGAGAAGGGGTGATGCATTTCCCATATATACGAAAGGGACAAAAACCACTTGAACGTTCACGTTGTGATGTGAACCCTGCTTAAGAATTGAATTTGAATTAAAATGTGAACTTTGAGAATTTAAAATTTAAAATGTAAAAATTTAGGAATTTGAATTAAAATGTAAACTTCTTGTTCATGATGGCCTCCCAATCGACTTTTACCAGATGACAGGCCATTACCCTATTTCCTTCATAAACTCACCTGATCGCAGTTCCCAAAATGCTATATTCAACGCGTCAGCATTGTTTATCACCAACTAAACTCACCTGAGCTTGAACCTGATCGTCCGTCACCCGAAATGCCATCGACCTAGGCGAGAAGCGCATGCAAAAATTTTCCTCCCAAATTACCGATTACCTGTAGTAAATGTAAATTTAGTCACTAAGTAACAAAATTACGAGTTTTAGCATATTTAAGGAATTTTCACCTATATAAATCAAACCAATTGTCACGTGCGTAGTTTCGCTTCGGAGGTTGGTGAATCATCCGGCCTGTTACCCGCGGAGACGGGCGTGGGTTGAGCGCCACTCGTTTTGGCGAGTCACCTCACGATATCCGCGATAAAACGAGAAACTCGTGGACAACGGTTCTCTCACTTCGATTTTGGTGGGAAGTTACAAAGAACTATCACTGTTATTCGAGTGTTATTTCAATCTATATATTGGTTCGAAACATCCGCCTCTTACAATTTTGTATTACAATCGTGTATATTAACTAAGAAAATCTAACCCCTGACTAATTCTTAAACTAAAAAATAGAGAAAATACAAACGAAATAAGTAGAAACTTATTACTAAATTTATCTTCTAGAGTTGCTCCGGCTCTCGCTTCGTTCCCCTTTCGGACTTAACTCCACTGCTCCCTGCTCGCCTGGTGTTTGTATTATGTCTGTTTATTAGAAACTTTTTATTTCACATTATTGCATATACAGCAACAAGAGTCACTGGCCCGTTTTGAAAATATGTTGTCCATATGTAACTAATGCTTATTCAAGAATGTTATTATTGTATGTTTGTGTTATATCTGTTTATCATAAATTTTCTATTTTACACTATTGTATCTATTCCAATTTTCCAAGAGTCACTGAGCTCGTTTTGAAAATTTATTGTCTATAAGTAACGAATGCTTTAATTCTAACATCCGTTTAATACAAATTTTCTGTTTTACACCATTATACATTTCAATTTTCCAAGTGTCATCGACCACATGTTGAAAATGTATTGTTTATTTGTAACTAATGCTCGTCCGGGAATGTTATTATTATATGTTTGTGTTATGCCTGTTTATTATAAATTTTCTATTTTACACTATCATATATTTCAACTTTCCCAAGAGTCACTGAATACATTTTGAAAACATGCTGACTATATGCAACTAATCCTTTAGTTTTAGTATCTGTTTGATATAAATTTTCTATTTTACACTCTTATATATTTCAACTTTCCAAGAGTCACTGAGCACGTTTTAAAAATACATCGTCTACATGTAGCTAACTGTTTATCTTCTTAATTACATGTTTCACGTCACTGAGCACATTTCGAAAACATGATGTCTCTATGTAATCAATGCTTACTCAAGAATGTTATTATCGCGTGTTTGCATTATATCTGTTTATCTTAAATTTTCAATTTTACACTATGATATAGTTAAATTTTCCACGAGCCACTGAACACGTTTTGAAAATACGTTACTCGAACTTCGTCGTACTTGATCGCGCATAAAATCACTAAAACTAATCACGGTCCTAGCCTTTATTACATTCCCTGATCCGGCAGATGTTCCAACACAAACGCGTCATTATTTTTATCAGGATATTTATTTACTTCCTTTTATCGTGAACTACCACTTTGGGAATATTGTATCTTCCCACCCAGAACTCGAAAGACGTCCTTTGCCGCAACTAAAGTTTTCTCTCTCTGTTCCGCCGTCCGATACAAATTATTCAAATCAACATAGATTTTGTTAACGCTTCACCGCGAGTCGCTTTATAACTCAACTTCACTTCCCGCGTAAATCCGACCTCACTGTTTCTCGATCCACCAAAAAGAGAGAGAATTTCTCGTTGGAGGTCCCTTATATTTTCTCTTGACGAATGCACGCGACCCCGATGTTTCGCGTCGCACGTGTCCTCGGCCATACGTGCCTTTGCCGCAACTAAAGTTTTCTCTCTCTGTACCGCCGTCCGATACAAATTATTCAAATCTACATAGATTTTGTTAACGCTTCACCGCGAGTCGCTTTATAACTCAACTTCACTTCCCGCGTAAATCATACCTAACTGTTTCTCGATCCACCAAAAAGAGAGAGAATTTCTCGTTGGAGGTCCCTTATATTTTCTCGCCCTAACGGGATGACGAATGCACGCGACCCCGATGTTTCGCGTCGCACGTGTCCTCGGCCATACGTGCCTTGAGTCACGTACACCATTTCCCTACGACACCATTTGCCGGTCATTCAATACCATGGCCAGTAAATGGCTGAATTTCCCCGACCGAGAGGCTCCACCCCCCCCAATTGAGTTGATAGGGGTCGAATTTTTTCCACGCTCGGTCCTGATGGGAATTGAAACAAGGTCAATGATCAAACTCCTAAGTCGATCATTGACCCTGAGCGCGTGCCGATTTCGACGTCCAACTCTCTCTTATGTTGTAGCGGTGTTGGGTTTTCTTCAGGGCTTGGGTAATTTTCTCATGTATCTTCTCCCTAATTTTTTGTAGTTCTTCGGCGCGTCTTCTAGGGTCCGTCAATGTGTCTTCGGCGGTTGAATTTTGTGGTGTGTTTCGGTCAGTTATCATTTCTCGCCCGAAGTTCATAAAGTAGGGTGTGACTCCCATGTTTTCAACGCGCACCCTATTTTTGCCAATTCTTTGTCCCAGTGTTTGTGATTTGCGCCTATATAGCTCCTCAGCATCCTCTTCACTTCTTGATTGACCCTTTCTGCTGGGTTGGCTTGCGGGTGGTATAACGCGGTGTAGTGTGCCGCTGCTCCGTACTCCTTCAATAGTTGTTGGAATTCTCTGGATCTGAACTGAACACCGTTGTCGCATACTATACTCTCTGGGACTCCGAACATCAGGAAGATATGGTCTCCGATTATTCTTACCACTTCTTTGCCGTTGGCGGCGCTTAGTGGTGCGAGGACGACGAATTTCGTGTGGTAGTCGACCACTGTCATGATGTGATTATGCCCTTCTCTGAATCGTAGTAGGGGTCCTATCAGATCCATGCATATTGTCTGCCATGGTTGAGACACTTGGTAAGAGACACCATGTCTCCTTGGCTGGGGCTGCGTTTGACCTTCACTGTCTGACAAGTTTTGCAACTCGCCACATATTTCTTAACGTCTTTTGCCATACCTGGCCAATAGTGGTCCACCTTAATGCGATCCAGTGTCCTGCGAACTCTCATATGCCCCGCTTTTGGGTCGTCGTGGCACTTGTGGAGGACCGCCATTCTCTCATTTTCTGGTATCACACCCCGCCATGACTTCCCGGTAAGATGCCAGTATTTGTCCGGTTTCTTCTTCCAATGGGTCTCTTCTCCGGTGTATTCCGCTGGGCTCCCCACCGCGTCCTTCCTTTTGGTTGTGAGTTCTCCCAGGTTTGGTAGCGCTCTGGATAACAGATCGGGAACCACATTTTCTTTGCCCTTCCGGTGTATGACATCAAAGTCGAATTGTTGGAGACGAACTGCCCATCTGGCTAGTCTCCCATTAGGATCTTTTAAGTTGTTGAGCCATACTAAGGAGTGGTGGTCCGTGACCACCGTGAATTTAGTACCTTCTATGTACTGCCGGAGTCTCTCCATCGCCCAAAGGAATCCCAGGCACTCCTTTTCGGTGGTGGTATATTTTCTTTCGGCCGGAGATAGTGAGCGACTGAGGTAGCACACAGCTTTTTCCCCTGTATGGTATGATTGGCTTAAGATTGCTCCCAATCCCACGTCGGAGGTGTCCGTTTGCACCTTTAATGGCCGTTTAAAGTCTGGGCATGCTAGAACTGGTGACGACGTGAGTTTTCTTTTGCAGTTCTCGAATGCTGTTTCGCATTCTGGTATCCCGAGATACCTTGAGTTTTTCTCCGCGTAGTCGCCGAAAAACCTCTTTCAGCACCTCCAAGTGTTTGTCAAAAGTAGGTTTTATGATTATAATGTCGTCTAAGTGCGTGAACACGTATGGCTCCAAATCCGACCCCAAGACGTTGTCCATTAGTCGCTGCAACGTCGCGGATGAATTGTGTAGACCGAAAGTCATCCTTCGGAATTGGAAAAGTCCTCGCCCTGGTATCGTGAATGCTGTGTATGCCTTAGAGTTCTCGGCCATTGGTACCTGCCAAAAAGCCGACTTCACGTCGAGTAAGGACAGGTACTTTGCTCCTCGCAGTTTGTCTAGTGTTGCCGACATGTATGGCAACGGATAACCATTTTTGCAGGCACCGCATTTAGTTTGCGAAAATCGACGCAGAAGCGAAATGATCCGTCCTTTTTGCGCACTAACAGGATGGGTTATGACCAAGGGCTTTAGGATGGATCTACTACTCCTAGGCGCAACGTTTCATCGAGCTCTTCGTGCATCTGCTTCTGTACCGTGGGCGGCACCAGGTAGTATCTTTGTTTAATGGGTGTGGCGGTGGTTTTTATCTCATGTTGGACCACTGTAGTGCACCCCAGACCATCGCCCATCTCCGTGAATTCAGCCTTCACTGTCGTATGTAGTTTCTCAAGTTGTTTCGAGGTTAACTCGGCTTGACCATTTAGGGCTGTCTCGTCTTTCACTTCTATCGTCGCTGCTGTTTCCCATTGTCACCCCTTCATATCCAGGATAAGACCGAAACTCTTCCAGAAATCTATACCTAGAATGATTTCGCTAGGTATCGAGGGTATCACAAATAATTCCAGGACGTGCGTTTTCTTGTCTACTCTTATCGGGACCCTGGCTCTCCCTCGTACTCCGCATAGCTCCCCATTTGTCATTCGCACATGGCTTGTTTCGCAGGCGTCTTGAAGCTCTACCGTTTCTCTCAGTCGTTTCCATCCTCGCTCTCCGAGTATCGATTTGCTCGCTCCCGAATCCAACAGGCCAGTCATCCTTACATTCCTTACCTCTAGCTTCATATGCGGTCTCCCGTCTCCTTCGTACACTTCTAGGGCGTAAGCCAACTTTGGGGTCCTCTGTTTTAATTGGGACCTGTTGAGTGCACTCGCTTGGTCGCTTAGCGAGTGCTGTCTTCGTTTCCCGACTGGGGCATCTGGTTTCGCGGCCGCTGCGCCCTCGGTGCTCCCTAAGTCCGGTTCGAGAAGTCCTCTGGTCCGCCTTACAGGTGGCGGTACGTTTACATCCACGCGGGATCTGGTGAGTTCCAATACTCTCACCCATTCGATGAGTCCGCTGAGATCTTCGAATTAAGTGAACCCAAGTTGTGTCAGGTAGAAGGGTGACAAATTGCGGGTGATGATTCTTAAGCACTCCGCTTCCGTTGGTAGAGTTGACAGGCGGCGAAATAAACCTTCCATCGACGCGACGAATGACCCCATCGATTCTTCGCGTCCTTGCGTTCTCGTCTTAATCTCCTCCATTAACCGCTCGTCGTAATCCGCTGGCAGGAATTCCTTCCTCAATTATCTTATGAGTCCTGCCCAATCTTTCAAACGTTTCCGATTTGCCCGGTACCACGTTAATGCCCGTCCCGTGAAGAGTTCCACGGCCGATCGATACAGCGTACCAGTGGATATATTTCATGATTTTCGCAGCTCCTCTACTCTTTCCAGAAAGGCGCCTAGGGAGTCCTGGGTGTTCCCAGAGAAGCTGATTTCCCACTTCTGGATCGCTCCTGCCTCCGTTACGGCTTCTCTTGGGGGCCTTGGTTCACTATCTGCGTTAGCGTCGTCTGTTTCATCGTTCGAGGATTCATCTCCGTCATTTCTTTTCAGGAGTAGGATTCCATAATTCAAACGGAGTTGTGCCTCTATTTCGACCTTTGCTTTCTTCTCTTGATCATCTTTTGTTGATAGTCGTCCAACCCGTCGCAGGGCAAACCCGATTTTGGTTTCGATTTCTTCGAATATTGATTCCCCTTCTTCACCAGTTCGAAAACCATCTACTGTGCGTTGTATCTCCAACAGTGTCTCTCCTAAGGCCGTGACTTCCTCCTCGTGCGTGAATGGATACGTCATGGTGGGTGGTCCTCCCAAGTTTTTGCTGCCTTTTCTGCGGAGCTTAGCGCTCTCCTCATCTCGTCCACCTTGTCAGATTTGAGCCCATGGATAGCTAGTTCATATATAAGCTCACTCTGGTTCAGCCTGTCAATTTTGATTTTAATTTTCCCCGCCATGGTGCACCGTTATAGCAAAACGAAGGGTCTAACTCAATTACGAAAATTTAGGATAATGTGTTCAAATGACAAAATTTATTGCGACATATGAGGGGGGAACTTTGCAAATCAGGGGGGTTCGCCAATCGACCACTTATAATCCTATTACGCAATCTCTTCCACCTATAGCCTCGCTTTTTGGAATACTTGTGACACAGCTCCACTAGTAAATTGGAAAATATACAAATAAACGCAGTAGCTGTTTACTCTATTCTTCCCTAACAAACTTCACCGTCCGCAGCAAAGACACATATATGCTGAGAATATCATGCGAGGATGCAAATAATAGTACAACGTAAGGGTAAGGTTTTGCCGTGGGTTTCAAATCTCTGAAAAGGAAATTTTGGTAACGATCGCGATACTACTTCTCGACCAGGACCCCAATCTTTCGTCAATTATTAATTTTTTTTTTTTTTATCTACTCAAATTACTCCGTTGGATTAATGTTCGAAATCTTTAAGCTCCTCTAGTCTCTTTTTGAATTAGCGCGTGACCACAAGAAATTATTTTCAAAGAACTTTTGCTTTAATAACATATGATACCGAATTAAATCGGACCCACGTTGGGCGCCAAAATGTCACGTGCGTAGTTTCGCGACGAGGGCCTCCGTTTCGGCGTTTCGGTGAGTCACCTCACGATACCCGCGACAAAACGAGAAACTCGCGGACAACGGTTCTCTCACTTCGATTTTGGTGGGAAGTCACAAAGAACTATCACCGCTATTCGAGTGTTATTTCAATCTATATATTGGTTCGAAACATCCGCCTCTTACAAATTTGTATTACAATCGTGTATCTTAACTAAGAAAATCTAACCCCTGACTAATTCTTAAACTAAAAAAAAGAGAAAATACAAACGAAATAAGTAGAAACTTATTACTAAACTTATCTTCTAGAGTTGCTCCGGCTCTCGCTTCGTGCTTCGTTCCCCTTTCGGACTTAACTCCACTGCTCCCTGCTCGCCTGGTGTTTGTATTATGTCTGTTTATTATAAACTTTTTATTTCACATTATTGCATATACAGCAACAGGAGTCACTGAGCCCGCTATGAAAATATGTTGTCCATATGTAACAAATGCTTATTCAAGAATGTTATTATTGTATGTTTGTCTTATATCTGTTTGTCATAAATTTTCTATTTTACACTATCATATATTTCAACTTTCCCAAGAGTCACTGAATAAGTTTTGAAAACATATTGTCTATATGCAACTAATACTTTAGTTTTAGTATCTGTTTGATAAAAGTTTTCTATTTTGCACTCTTATATATTTCAACTTTCCAAGAGTCACTGAGCACGTTTTGAAAATACATCGTCTATATGTAGCTAACTGTTTATCTTCTTTATTATATGTTTCACGTCACTGAGCACATTTCGAAAACATGATGTCTCTATGTAATGAATGCTTATTCAAGAATGTTATTATCGCGTGTTTGCATTATATCTGTTTATCTTAAATTTTATATTTTACACTATGATATAGTTCAATTTTCCACGAGCCACTGAACACGTTTTGAAAATACGTTACTCGAACTTCGTCGTACTTGATCGCGGATAAAATCATTAAAACTTATCACGGTCCTGGCCCTTATTACATTCCCTGATCCGGCGGATGTTCCAACATAAACGCGTCATTATTGTTATCAGGATATTAATATACTTCCTTTTATCGTCAACTACCACTTTGGGAATATTGTATCTTTCCACCCAGAACTCGAAAGAACGTCCTTTGCCGCCACTAAAGTTCTCTCTCTCTGTACCGCCGCCCGATACAAATTATTCAAATCAACATAGATTTTATTAACGCTTAACCGCGAGTCGCTTTATAACTCAACTTCACTTCCCGCGTAAATCCGACCTCACTGTTTCTCGACCCACCAAAAAGAGAGGGACTTTCTCGTTGGAGGTCCCTTATATTTTCTCGCCCTAACGGGATGTCGAATGGACGCGGCTCGAAGTTTGGCGTCCCGCGTGCCTCGGCCATACGTGCCTTGAGTCACGTACACCATTTCCCTACGACACCATTTGCCGGTCATTCAATACCATGGCCAGTTAATGGCTGAATTTCCTCGACCGAGAGGCTCCCCCCCCCCCCCCCCTCCAATTGAGTTGTATGGGTGGAATTTTTTCCACGCTCGGTTCTGATGGAAATTGAAACAAGGTCAATGATCAAACTCCTAAGTCGATCATTGACCCTGAGCGCGTGCCGACTTCGACGTCCAACTCTCAGCCGTACTAAAAGGGGGTGGGGTCGACTCATAATCGATCGTCATCCGTGATGGTGCGATCAGTTGCTCGGGCGCTCTTGGTACGGGAGGATGTTGTCTGTCCCGCGCTCAAACGCCCCGAGTTAGGCAATCTCTTCGCCGGCGATTGCTCAACTCTGGGCGTTTTACAAACGGGGTTTCCGCGACCAAGGTGTAAGTTGGCGAGGATAAAGGTGTAGATTGGCGAGGTTCGCGGACTGTGAAACTTCAACCGTGACACAATTATTAATAAAGGGCAGTTGTTAATTAGAGCTAAAGCATTTCACTCCTTCCTCATAGTCAATCGTATATCGGTCTAAAGCCTTTGCACACTTCAACAGAGGTCTTGGTGCAACACCTGGATATGCTCTGTTAAATCTTCCCTCTTGTGAAAAGCAGTCTATGAGAGTTAGTTAGAGGTGTAACAACTTAACTAATTACATCAAGGCACAGACAAACGGATCTGCGCTCAACACTTCTAAAACATAAATCTTAATCCGAGTAAAAACCAAATTGCAATTAAATTAATTGAAAATGCTATTCTGAAATAAGAATGTAAAACAGAACTAAATCTAAGTGAAAACCAAACGAACAAGAAACATTAAACTGAAAATGTTAACTTAACAGTAGAAAGACTTAATTTAAGACAATGTCAACCAATCTTAACCATGTGAATTTTATATGTTCCATATATGTTCCATATAAATTTGTTTCGGTAATTATATGTTCCCTTTTTCAGTGGTTATTTACAAACTAAAGAAACAATGGAGGTATTCCTTATAAATAAAGCAAACAAACTTCTTAAAACAAGTACTTGATTAATTTAAGGAGGGGTGAATCGCACTACCCATTGTTGTCGTTGAGAAGCAAATTTGGGTTTTCCCTTTATATCATCAGACTTTCGTAGACATCAAGTTTCCTCTCATTATTTACTTCTTTGATGATCGATACATTGTTTATGTTCATTATGTGTCCCTCCTCCACCATGTGTTTGGCCACTCTCGACCTAAAGATCTCGGCTCCCTTACTTCCACGTCTGACTGCTTTTTCTGCCTCTTTTTTGTGTGCGGAAAATCTCGTTGTGACTAATCTCTCTGTCTGGCCTATGTATCTCATGTCACAGTCTGGACATTCTATTTTGTGTATCCCGCTTTTCTCTTCTAGATTCTGCCTGTCCTTAGTTGATCCTAACAGATTCTTCAGCTGTTGTCCTCTGCTCGTGGGTATGGCCTCTATACATACTTTACCTAATGTTTGTTACGCTTTGTTGGCTGCCCTCTTTTGGTTTCCTTTATGTTCCTGTGTCAAATTTTGTTGATGGAGGGTTGTGAGTGCGTCCCTTCTTTTGTTGGCTGAAATTTGTTTAATGCGGTTTTCTATTAGCTCCTCAAGGTATCCATTTATCCTGGCAGTTTCTCTAATGTGTTGTTTTTCATCCTTAAAATCCTTTTTTGACATTGGTACATCCAAAAAGGGGTGGATCAGACTGTTGAATGCTGCCATTTTGTGTCTTGTCGGATGGTGAGAATCACTCGGGATGACCCTTTGTGTGTGTGTGAGTTTTCTATTCCTATATTTCAAATGCCAGCGTCCCGGTTTCTTAGTTTAGCCTTAGGTCTAGGTATGCTTCCATCTTCTTCTACTTCCAGCGTGAATTGAATGTCCCTGTGCCTCCTATTTAGTTCATCCTGCGTTGATTCAACTTCTTCCCGGTCGTTACCGGGATTACCGGAACAATTATTACCGTAAAATTGACCTTCAATTATTGCAAAGTGAAGTGGAAGTTTATTAAATTTAAAGTGAATTTATATTAACAGGAGAAATTTATTTATTGATGTTAAATGTTTTAAAAATACGATGAATAAACATATACGAATAATATACGAAGAACAACAAAGAACATCTTCAAAACATTTTTAAGGCATCAAGAACAATTTCAAGACATCCTGAAGACAATTCAAGAATTCAATTCTATTCATATATTTATGTAAAGTAAGTCCCTACTTTTCTTCTTTGGTAAAACAGAAATTTAAACATAGAATATACAATGATATTTCATCTAGTGTCACACTGATTATTAAGATTTTCATTATGAATGAATATTTGAATGCAACTGAAAATAATAATGCCTCACGGAATGGAGATGTTTTGGGGTCAAGTCGTGATTTTGAATCGCAGGTAAGTAGTGCTTTAATTCATAAATTCCCAACTTCCTGGTCATCCATGTCTGAAGCTTGGTTTTCACAGGCGGAAAACATATTTCAAATAAATATGTAGAATGAGTAACAACCAAAGCATATTTCAACACGTGGTTGCAATCCTACCACAAGATATCGTTGGATGTGTTGTGGATCTAACAAAAAACTCTTCTGTTGATAATAAATATCAAAAATTAAAAGATACTTCAATCTTTAGACTCACTATTAGTGAGGAAAGGCGATTGGCGCAATTATTTTTGCCATCAGAGATAGGAGATCGGAAGCCTTCCTCTTTTCACAGACATATGAAAACATCAATGTGTTCATCTAATATTAATCATATCATCTAATAATTAACCTAATGTTAACCCTTATCTTCTTAAAATACTTTGGTTAAGAAAATTGCCTGAAGCAATTAAAATTGCTCTTACTGCTTCAAGTAAGGAGGATAAAAGGGAGTTAATGCAAATTGCAGATGATGTCTGGGAAGTTATTCCACCGCGAGAAATTAATGCTGTTAATACTTCTCAGGTCACAAACAACCTTCAAATAGAAATGGCTTATGCCATTGCCTCTCTTTCGCTTGAACTAAAAAGTATTAGGAAGGAGGTTTCCGGAATGCCGAACATCTTATGATAACCCACGTAGACGATTTCATTGCCGCTCGAATTCTAGGTCAAGGTCTTCGACACCAAATAGAAATTCAAATGGTATGTGCTGGTATCATCAATATTTCGGCGATAAGGCCACTAAATGTTTACTTCCCTGTAATTATAAAGAAAAATCAAATAATTTAAACAAGTAAGGACTAGCATCAAGCCGACTTATGCTAATTACCTGTTAACACGTCGCCTTATTGTTACAGATCCATTAACAAAATTTCGCTTTCTTATTGATACTGGGCGGATATTTTAGTTTTACCCCACCGTTTTTTCCCAGACAACAAAAGTCCATCAACAATTAATCTCACAGCGGCGAATGGAACCCATATTAAAGCTTTTGGAAACAAGCTACTCACTGTTTTTCTTAATTTACGTAGCGATTTTCCTTTTCTATTTACAATGACTGATTTCCTTGCGAAATTTGGGATACTTTTGAACCTTCGAAATAAACAACTTATCGATACAAGAACGTGTCTAACGGTTTCTGGGATATGCTCTTAAGCTATTACTACTTCAACAAAAATTTAACTTCCAAACAATAAATTTTTAAATTTAAATTTTACTGCTGAAATAAAGCACTCAATCCAATGTCATATAATTTTAGTTCTGGACCTCTTCCTTTTACTTCTCCTCTGCGTTTAGATGTGACCAAAAACCAAATTGTAAAAGTTGAATTTGCTTCTTTATGTAAGGTTGGTATTTGTAGACCATCGAGGTCTCCAGCATCCTCGGCTCTTCATTAGGTTCCTAAGCCAAATGGAGATTGGAGACTTTGTGGAGATTTCCGTCGCCTTAATAATATTACTATACCCATTACCCATATACCCATTACCACATATACAAAATTTCATTTTGAATTCAAATGGTTGCAACATTTTTTCAAAAACGGAACTTTGTCGAGCATAAAAGGTTCCTGTAGCAGAGGAAGATATCCACAAGAGAGCCATAACGACACCCTTTGGAATGTTTACCTTTTTTCGAATGCATTTTGGATTACGAAACGCAGCTCAAACATTTCAAAGATTTATGACTGAAGTTTTGGGTAACTTTGATTTCGTTTTCGTTTACATCGATGACATCATTGTAGGTAGTACAAATGAAGACGAACATTTATCACACTTAGAACAAGTTTTTACGCGCTTAAAGGTTTTGGGTTTAAATATCAAAATTGAGAAATGCGTATTTGGAGCTACTCAACTAAATTTCTTGGGACATGATGTTTCAGAAAAAGGAATTTTCCGTTCCAAAGAAAGGATTGAGATTATTACTAATATCCCAGAGCCCACAAATTTGAAAAGGCTAGAATGTTTCGTCGGAATGATTTACTTTTACCACCGTTTTTATCCTAAATCTAGCTAAATTTTGAATTCCCCTACACAGCCTAGTTGTGAGCTCGGTTAAAAATCCTAATAATTTTACATGGAGTGATAGTCATGCAAATGCATTTCACAGACTGAAACAAATGTTAGCCGAAGCTGTTTATTTGGTGCATCCCATACCTGAAGGTAATTATAGAATCACAGCAGATGCATCATATACAGCAATCGGAGCGGTCCTCCACCAATCCGTTGATAGAAATTACAACCGTTAACCTTCTTTTCAAAAAAATTAAATGAAGGACAACAAAAATATTCGGCTCTCGACAGAGAACTCTTAGCTGTCTATGAATCAATTAAACATTTTAGACATTGGTTAGAAGGTGGAAAATTCATTGTTTTCACGGACAACAAGCCTTAAACGACAGCAAATCTTATTGCTGTGCACGACAAGCGAGACACTTTAGCTATTATCACCATTCACAAAAGAAATTTTACATATCAAAAGTAAATCGAATGTGGTTGCTGATACTTTATGTAGAGTAGATGATCTTGTAAGGATCATCCTATATATTAATTAAATAATCACCCTATAGAATAGGTAAGCCAGCACAGACACTTAAACTTAGTATGAACGATAAGCATAGGCACATTAGTAAGACAGGTTAGCACAGACACACTATCTAAGACAAGTTCAGAACTAATGATCATAAATAATATTAATACCTGTGACAAATTACCTGTGCTTCTGAAACAGCTAAGAAATATGAAAACATAAACACTTACCCGTGCCTCTGAACCTTATTGAGGACGTGTGAAGAATCGATTGCACATCGATGTTCTAGCTAAACTTGTATGCAATCAATTATTATTGCAATCGATTCTGGTTCTCACAATTCGATTCACACGAGGTGAATAAACTTAAGTTCATAATGTTAATTTTTGTATGAATAACTATTGTAGTGAACTTGTAGTAATTTTAGGTTGGCTAAATTATTAATTTTATTAAAACCACGTTCTATTACTTGACAGACTTTAATTGACAACTTAACTTGACCACTTAACTTGACCGACTACTAACTACTTAACTAACTTGAAGTACGATCCAATACACTCTACTTTAGGATTGTACCAGATCCCATCATCCGGGCCATACTAGATCGTATTGCATTGCACTTCAACACCCCCTCTCAATGTAATACGTTATTTATGTGTGTAAAGATAGATCATAAGGAAACTTATATTACACCACACCTGGTAACAAATTTAAGCAATAGTTCTCTATTTAGTGACTTGGTGAACATGTCAGCGGCTTGGTCTTCAGTTTTAACGTATATTAAACGAATCCTGCATTCCTTTATTAAATCTTTGACAAAGTGGTGTCGTATATCAATATGTTTTAATCTTTTGATATTATCAGTATTTGCAACCATTATGGCAGATTGGTTGTCACAGTATATGGGTACTGGACACACCTTAGTATTATTAAAATCTTTTAACAAATTAGTTAGCCAACAGGACTCACTAGCCGCCATACTAACTGCAACATACTCCGCTTCAGTTGATGATAAGCTTACTGAGCATTGTTTTTTGGAGCACCACGATATGAGACAATTGGAAAACTTGAAACAATACCCCGTGGTAGACTTTCTGTCTCTTAAATCACCACCCCAAGCTGCATCACAATGCCCCACAAGCCCATCACCATTACATTTGTAGACCAACTTATACTCTAAAGTGTGTTTTACATATCTTAGAACTCTTTTTAAATGAGTTAGCACTATATCATTTGCATTATTTTGATACCTACTTAGTATAGATACAGCCACACAGAGGTCTGGCCTAGTGCCTAATACTGCATACATTGAACTTCCAATAATTTTCCTACATGTGTTCTCTATATTTTTGTCTGTGTTACTCTCTGTGGTTTCTAAGATTTTTGCATTAAAATTTTGATCAAGTGGAGTAGATATTGGTTTACAATTTTCCATCTTAAATCGTTTTAGTACAATTTCTAAATATGACTTTTGACTGAATTCAGTTACGCTTTGCTTAAAAGTCTGTTTAACATTAATGCCTAGGAAGTTTGAAATCAGTCCTAAATCTTTCATTTTAAAAACATTCTTTAATTGTGATTTAAGATCACTTAACTGTTGTTCATCACTACTGAACATTACAAGGTCATCAACATAGAGTAATACATAAGTTTGGCTTTCTCTTGTACATTTAGTGTACAAACATGGATCATTTTTTGACTTTACATAACCTATTTTACTCATTACATTATTAAATTTATCGTTCCAATACTTAGGTGACTTTTTTAAGCCGTACAGTGATTTTTGTAATCTTACAATATTGTTGCCATCATTATACGCTCCTTCTGGTAATTGAATGAATACTTTTTCGTCTATATCTCCATATAAAAAGGCTCCAGTGACATCCATCTGATGTATTGGTAGATTTAGCTTAGTAGCAACTGAAACGAATAATCTAAATGTTGTCAACTTGGCAACAGGTGAGTAAATTTCGTGCAAATCGAAGGCGTCATTCTGTTCAAAACCTCTGGCAACTAACCTGGCTTTATATTGGGCAACATTATCATGTTTCTTAATTTTAAATACCCATTTACTACTAATAATGTTTTGCTTTTCAGGTACTGTGCACACTGTCCATGTATTGTTTGCTTTTAGGTTTTCGAGTTCTTGTTTGACAGCTTCTTCCCACTGATAGGCGTCGCTCCTTTGCATGGCTTCCTTATAGGTTACTGGTTCTGTTTCTGCAGTGTAAACATTTTGACAGGTATAAAACTGGGTTGGGTTTCTGACGCGTGAAGTCCGACGAGGTGCATCTGACTGTAACACATTAGCACCGTCATCTTCACTGCATTCTTCATTTATTTCTTCAGGTTCACAAACATGCTGATTTTCATCTCTCGTTTCGTTTGTAATCGTCGGACTGTTTATAAGCTCTTTCTCAGGGTCTTGCTGGTTATTATTAGTGACTGACATCTCATTGTTTGGTGTTTCTGTTACAGGTGCTGGGTCTACCTTTTCCGATTTCTCTATGACCGGTTCCAAGAAAATAACATCCCTTTTAACTAAGACTTCATTTTTTTCTGGATAAAACATTCTGTAACCTTTTACATTTTCTCCATAACCAACCATAACTGCACTCTCCCCTTTAGAGTCCCATTTCCTTCTTTTTTCTTTTGGAATATGGACAGATACAAGGGTACCAAAAATATGTAAATTACTGAGATCATATTGTTTATTTGTCCGTATTTCATATGGTGTTTTTCCTGGTTCATTACTTCTACCCGTTCTATTTAGAACATATGCTGCAGTGTTCACTGCTTCAGCCCATAGTTTCTTAGGAAGGCTCTTAGCACACAGCATTGATCTAGCTGCTTCTGTCAGAGTTCGGATCTCCCTCTCCGCCTTGCCATTTTGTTGAGGCGTATATGGTACAGACGTCTGATGGATTATTCCTTTGTCTGAGAACAAATTTGACACAGCTTTATTAATAAATTCTAATCCATTATCACTTCTAAAGCTGACTATACTGTTGCCTGTGATGTTTTCTGCTTTATTTAAAAAATCTTTCATACAATTTATTACCTGGTCCTTCTTTTTGATGAAATATACTGTTCTATAGCATGTGTAGTCATCTTTTAATATCAAAAAATACCTTGAGCCTCCAACAGAGAGTTCCTCCATGGGTCCACAAACATCTGCGTGTATCAGCTCACATGTTTTTGACGTTTTTGTTTCGCTGGTTGTAAAGGGTAGACGGTGTGCTTTACCCTCTAAGCAGCCTCGACACTCTTCGAACTTTTCATCGGATACTTTGATGTTGTTGTTTAATAGTACAGCTTTCACATGTTGTATATTCTGATGCACAAGTCTCTCATGCCACTCGTTTAAACTTGATCTGACTTCTGTAGTATTTGCAAAACCGCATTTTAGCCGTAAATCCATGTAGTAACCATTTCCAACTCGTTTTGCGATTGCACAAACACGCCCATTTTTGTAGAATTTGCACGAGCTGTCATCTGTTTTCATGATAAAACCTTTTTTTATAGCGCGATTTACAGAAAACAAATTGATCTTTAAGTCTGGAACGTATAGTACGTTATCAATGGTAGTATCCACCCATTCTCTACCATCTTGCACTTGTACTGCCATTTGTCCCCAACCTAATACACTAATCGCCGTGCCGTTCCCGATTATTACAGATTTTTTTGAAGTGTCTTGGAAGTATGTAAATAATGTACGATCGCAACACATGTGTTCGTCTGCACCAGAGTCCACAAGCCACATCGATTTTTGATATTGTTCATGATGATTATTGGACACCATAAACGCGTTACCTTTTTCATTGTTCTTATTTTTCCAAAACCAGCACTTAGATTTATAGTGTCCAAATTTTCCACAGTAAAAACAACTTTTATTTGTGCTCTCTTCGCTGTTCTTTTTATCAACTTTACATTCGCTCTGGAAGTGCCCTTTTTTACCACACTTGAAACAATTTCCATTCTTTCTATCCTTTACTACAAACGCAGACGATGATGAACTTTGCTCCGGTTCTTGGTTCTTTTCCATTAACCTTTCTTCTTCCATTAACAATCTGGCCACTAAGTTATCCAAGATTTGCTTTTCGTCTGGGGCAGATTCCCATGCCGAAACAAAATGTTTGTATTCGTCTGGTAGCGACATAAGTATTTTGGTTATTACGAACTTGTCAGAAATTTCTTCACCCATTTGTCTTAGTTGGTTCTGCATTTCTTGAATCTTTGATAGAAATGCGGACATTTCAGTACCTTTTTCATACTTGTATTGAAAAAATCTTTGTTGCACAATGTGGATACTAGTTTCGGTCCTTTGTTCATACACACTCTGTAACTTCCTCCACATTTCTGCAGATGTTGAACACGATATAATATGTAGCATAACATCTTCGGTCATTCTTGTAACTATTAAAGTCTGTGCCTTAGCATCATTGTTCTCCCAAGCAGTTTTCTGTACAGCATCTTCTGGTTTTGTACTGCGACCTTCCACTATATCTAGCCAACCATGTCCACGCAACAATACTGTGATCTGGAATTTCCAGATATTCCAGTTCCTGGAACCCTCCAGTTTCAACACGTTTTGGCTGTTTTCCATCTTAATCTAATTACTTTACAAGATGTATTTTTCCTACCTTCCAGCAAAAACGAAGCGGCGTGGTTTCAACCTAACCTCAAATTTGACGATCAACTACAACGTGTAGTAATTCGACTCAGCAGGTTATACAAAATTTGACTATGGTTCAAGTGCCTGGACTGGGCCCATAACCTGTAGTAATTTTATTTTGGCTAAATTATTAATTTTATTAAAACCACGTTCTATTACTTGACAGACTTTAATTGACAACTTAACTTGACCACTTAACTTGACCGACTACTAACTACTTAACTAACTTGAAGTACGATCCAATACACTCTACTTTAGGATTGTACCAGATCCCATCATCCGGGCCATACAAGATCGTATTGCATTGCACTTCAACAGAACTAATAAAGCCAGTTTTGATTGCGATCTTGATTGAGAGAAAGTTTTCATTGCGACTTATAATAAAAGGGCACCATATCAGTGCTTTTCATTATTCTGTTCCTCCTCAAACTTTATTGGATGGTGCTTATAATTTGAGCACTTCAATATAGTGAGGATTTATTTACTTTTCGATACATACATTACATGGCGATCCTGCCTGCTTACCTTAATTGAGGATCTTCAACTTCGAATGGCTCGACAACAGTTATTACAGAAGATAAAAGAATTAAAGTAAAATTGATTTAGGAAAAATAAATTTTGAATCTTCCAAACTGAGGAGGAAGCCAACTTTAGAGAGCCAGTTAGAAAACCCGATTAATGGACCGAGACCTCGATATCTGGACAAGAAGAAGGAACACCAAAAATGGAGCGAGGGGGAAACAGCACTACATCCGAAAACAACTAGTGAACCTTCTGAAATTGGCAGCAATTACGTGTGGCCCATTTAAGTCGAATTTCTTAGTAAAAATAAATAACTTAAAAAACCTTAAGAAAAACCTTAAAAACTTAGAAGATGATAAGGTTCTAAATATTTGGGGGTGATTCTGGCAACTTTCATTACGTTAACAGATTTCTGTTAAGAAAGTTAAAAGATTTGGTTTCTAACAGAATTCTTTAAGTTGGTATTCTGGCCAAAATTTTCTCTCAAATCTGTTACGAAACCGGTTTTGTTCCAAATCTCTCAACTTTCTTAAAAAAAAACTTTTACGTTTAAGTAGACGAATTTCGAATCTGTTACTTTAACAGATTTTTAACAGAAAATCTCTTAACTTTTGCCACCAGAATACCAATTTCGACCGTAAAAGAATTTTTCGAAATCCAACAACAAATTACATGGGTTGTCAAATTAACAGAATCTGTTAAGTGTGCACAGAATTGCCCCGATTATTAAGGAAAATAGTATCAATTAACAAAATAATGTGAATAATACATATCTTGAAGTTCAATTCAAAAGTTTAATACGCAATTATTTTGTAAAAGGATATTGTAAATTGTATTGCTAGTTGGGGCATAGTGGGCGCATTTAATAGTAAACATAAAGAATTTAAAGAAGAATTTGTTATCAATAACAATGCTGCTTCATCTAATAGTAATATTTTCCAACAAAGGGATCTAAGTGATTTCCAACTAATTCTTTCGATTCTTTTATTGATCGTAGGATTTCATGCGCTTTCATATTACTTGAAAAAATATCTATCAAAAACTGTTTCCAAGCAGGTTATGCAGAATGCATAGTAATTGCGTCAGGCTTGCAATCCAACTCTGAAGATGTAAAGAAAATTTTAGATATGAAATTTTAAGAAAACTCCAAAAAGATCCTATAGTTCTCAATATTTATTGGAGAAGCAAATATATATAAAAAAGATAAGAGAAGAATTTGAAGCAGGGTATTTAGAAGCTCTAAAAACAGATAACGACTTAGCCGTCACATTAAAAACAAACTTTGATAAACTTTATGCGCAGGTAAAGTAAATTATTGATAATAAATCTGCGATTTATTTGAGAACTAGTGATTCTGACACAGATATTGTCAGAAAAGCGTCTTTTGACATAACCACAGCCAGTAAGTTAATGCCCGAATGTAAAGGTGAAATGAAAAAACTTAGTAATTTCCTGAATATAATAGAATTTCTACATGACGCACTCAAATATGACAATGGAAAAGCCAAGCTCATACAATTCGTCTTGAAAACAAGACTAGCAGACACTGTCAAAAATAAACTGATAACATATTCTGCTCCAACTAATTTAAGGATGTTACAAGATGTTTTACAAAAAGTATTTAAGCCAAACAAAACTTCACTTTCAATACAGTCAGAATTGGCAAAAATATTTCAAGGAAACAAAACCGTTTCCGATTATGTTCAAAAGATACAAAATCGAATGTCCCAATTAAACATGTTGCAAATTCCTGAATATGGTGAATTGCACCGAGACATAATTTCGAAATTAAACGAACAAATTGCATTAAATGCATTTAAGAATGGTATCAATGAACCTATGAAATCAACTGTCTTTGCAACCAGGCCAACCAAAATACAAATCAAGTAGCTTCTGAATTGGATCGTCCCAATAATCAAGCGAGCGTCTTCCATTACATCAATAACCATGAGTATAATAATTTCCGTAGAAATAATAACAAAAACAACTATCAGAATTCTCCTATAAAAACTAATTTTTCACAACAGTGTAATTTTGATAGACCTAAGAATAATAGACGGCCCCAGCAATCATCTTACAAAAAAGCCAGATCAAGAAATAACACAAAGTATCAAAGTACGAATTATAATAGAAGGGTTAATGTGGTTACGTCAGGAGAAATCGAGCGCACTGAATCGCGAAACGTACAAAACTCTGAATCGGAGACGGGGATAAGCAATCTATTTCAAGAACAGTAAATGTATTCACTCTAGATAGCCATTTGACCAACTTCATTTATTTAAAAACGGATGTATCCCAACTAACACATTCATTTTTAATAGACACAGGTGCCGACATATCAATTGTAAAATTATATAAGTTAAATAAAACAAAAAATGTATCGACTGAAAACATATGTGAAATATCTGGCGTGACCAATTCAAAATCGCACTCCTAGGGTACTATTCATTCGAAACTGAATATATCAGGTCGAACTACTATATTTGTTAAAAATTCCATGTAGTTGAGGAATCATTTCCAATCTTAACAGATGGTATATTGGGTAGACACTTTTGAATTGAAACTTTGTGTAAACTAGATTATGAATATTTCACAATAACAATATTACTAGAAGATGGGGATGACCCACTTCCAATGCATAGACGAATGCCAAAATTTGAACAAATAATTGTTCCGGCAAGAATGCATGTTATTCAGGCAGTAAATGTCAAAAGTATTGTATATGTATTGCGAAAGACGGCATCGTTCTCAACGAACAAATACAGGAAGGTGTTTTCGTTGCCAACAGCCTAGTACCTGCTAAAGGTGTGGCACATGTTAAAATACTTAACACGCTGGATCATATAGTTACACGCTGGTAATATAGTTTAAAACAATTTAATACCAAAGATAGAACCTTTGGAAAACTATCACATCTTAAACTTCAAAACTTCAAGTACTGATTCTCATAGAAGTGAAAGGCTTATGAATGAACTAAATATTAGTGGTCTTGATACTTCTGCAAGAAAACCCATAGTAGACATTTGCAAAAATTTCTCAGATGTATTTTATCTTCAAGGGGACAATCTTAGTTATTATAATTTTTATGAACAGAAAATTCCAGAAAACGATAAGAGTCCGGTTTATATCAAAAATTACAGGCGACCACATTCTCAGTAAGAAGATATAAATAAAGAAGTCAAAAAATTAATTGATGATTACATCATAGAACAGAAGGTGAGAATGTGGTCGCCTGTAATTTTTGATATAAGCCGGACTCTTATCTATTTCTGGAATTTTCTGTTCATAAAAATTATAATAACGTAGATTGTCTCCTTAGATTACACTGTTGTGAAAAATTTGTTTTTATAGGAGAATTCTGATAGTTGTTTTTATTATTATTTCTACGGAAACTATTATACCCATGGTTATTGATGTAATGGAAGACGCTCGCTTGATTATTGGGACGATCCAATTCAGAAGCTACTTGATTTGTATTTTGGTTGGCCTGGTTGCAAAGACAGTTGATTTCATAGGTTCATTGATACCATTCTTAAATGCTTTTAATGCAATTTGTTCGTTTAATTTCGAAATTATGTCTCGGTGCGATTCACCTTGTTCAGGAATTTGCAACATGTTTAATTGGGACATTCGATTTTGTATCTTTTGAGCATAATCGCAAACGGTTTTGTTTCCTTGAAATAAAATGGGCGATAATATCCGATAAATCCGAGAAAGGCTCTGTTATCCTTTACCTTTTTAGCTCTCGGATATGTTTTCACTGCTGTTACCCCTCCTAGATTTGGTTTGACACCGTTTCCCGTGATAAGGTGTCCCAGATACCCTGTTATCCAGACAAATGTACCGGGAGCTCCTTCTTAGCATCTCCTGGACTTGGTTGTCCACTTCATTACGGTTTACCTCTGGTGGTCGGTACGGTTTAGTATATATAGGGTGATGATATGCTTCTACCTCAATTTTATGGGTAGTCGCGTCCGGGCAGGACAAAATGTTTCCTTCTAGATAGAATATATCATTGAAGGTACTACAGATACCTCGACTTGATGTCTCTTCCTCCATATTACAATGGTCCAATTTAGCGAGGTTTTGCAGTTTTTTTATTCAGCCCTCAATTGGTTCTTGATCGAAGTTTGGAGTTATCACTTCGAAGTTCTTCGCATCTAGGTACTCTAAGTTCAGCTCATGGGAGGGTCAATTGACGCCTTCCTCTGTAGTATTGAGGATTAAGACTTTCACCATTCTATTTTCAGGTATAACACTATAATTGCCTATATACACTCCGGGAATCATCCCTTTATTCAAGATTACCGTTTCTGTGGAGACCGTAGTGGGTATTAGGTGGATTGTTTCCACTCGAGCTGGGATAATCGCGTTGCTTGACGTAGTCTAGTTGGAATGAGGTTGCACTTTACCATCCTGCCCAGGACGAATGCCGTTTGGAGAAGAAAGTGTTACTGCTTGCAGTTGAATGTCTTGCCCAGGACGATTGACTGACGAAGAAAAAGATGTGGAAGGAGGTGTTGACATAACTGATGAAGAAGGTAATACTTTATAAACTGATGAGGATGGAGATATTATTGGGTGCAGTTTAATATCTTTCCCAGGACGATTGGCTGACGAAGAAGGCTATGTGGAAGGAGCCGTAACGGCCGTGGAAGGAGATATTCTTGACGTCACTGACGTGGAAGGAGATATTATTGACTAAGCTGACGTGGAAGGAGATATTATTGCCTTAACTGACGAGGAAGGAGATATTATTGACGTAACTGACGTGGAAGGAGATATTATCGATTTAACTGACGAAGACGATTTCAGTGATACAGATGAAAATGAAGATTCTGAACAAATTAATGGAGAAGAAGATGTTGGGTGCAGTTTAACGTCTTGTCCAGGACGTGCAACAGACGAAGGTGATGTTGTCGATGAATTTGGCTGATGAAAATGGGGAGGAGACTATCAGTAATAAAGAAGTGGAAAAGAATATTATTGGTTGCAGTTAAACGTCTTGCCCAGGACGATTAACTGACGAGACTGACGAAGAAGATGTGGACGGAGTCGAAGGACCCGACAAAAAGGGGATGGGCGGAGACGACGCTGCCGAGGATGGTGGTGAAAACGACGGAGAAGAGATCATTGGTTGCGGTTTAACGTCATGCCAATGACGATTAACTAAAGAGGATGACGAAGAAGGGGATGCTGCTGGTTGCAGTTTAACGTCTTGCCCACGACGATTGACTGACCAAGCGAAGAAGAAAGTGATGAGGTAACTGTAAAGGACAAGAGGGGAGATATTTTCGAAGATAAAGTTGTTGGATGCAGTTCAACGTCCTGCCCAGGAAGATTACCCATTGAATAAAAACTTTTGAAGTGAAAATGTCTTTTTTCTCGTTGAGTATGTCCATTGGTAGATAGTCTAACATTCTTGAGTTACAAAACACCGTCACTTTTCAATCGCTAATAGCTACGAGACTAATAATGCGATGGTTGATGTCACAGTGGATGGAGCATATTTGTACGTATTTATTCTCCGGCGTTTGTTTTGCCAGTGACGTCATCGCGTTAGTATAAGCGCCTTCGCGTGATTGGTGTTCTTAGCATTGCGTGAAGATATTTATGAGTGTAGCGTAAGAACGCGTTTAGCTCGGACGTTGATTGGGTATCATTGTAAAAAGCATGAAAAAAGCTACCAGAACCTAAAGCGAAATAATAAAAATATTTTCCGAAATATAAGCAAAACTCCGTATGAATTTGAAAATCGAAAATATATGGAAGATATCGTCTCATATGGGTCGTTAATATGCATCGAATTGTAAAAAACTCAAATCGAAGAAAGCTCGCATCAAACCGAATATTAAAAACCAAAAATGTTCAGTGCCGAGCAAGTGTGACAGCTGCTGCGGCATCGAAGAAGAAATAAAAAAACGGCGGAAAAAAATGAACTTGTGATTTATCCATTCTGTAACCGTACTACTCTCCATAACCATTGTAATTTATAGTTTGATCATTAAAGTACATATTAGTACAAAAATTTTGTTGTTATTTTTTTGACGTAAAAACGTCTTTTCGCTCGTTAAGTACACTGATAGCCAGTCAAATTTTCTTGCGGTAAAATATACCGTCAGATTTCAATCGCCAATAGCTACGAGGCTAATAATGCGATAACAACTGCTGAGGTCCCAATGGATAGAGAATTTCCGTACGTGTTTACCGTGTAGCATTGGCTTTGCGCGTGATGTCATCGGGTTAGTTCACTTACGCATGATTGTTGTTAATAAGCGTTGCATTAAATTATAAATCAGTGTAGCGTGAGAACTCTACATGATCGAGTAGAGTTCATTCGGCTGTCACTGTAAGGAGTTTGAGAAGACCTACCAGGATCTAAAGTGAAACAATAAAAATATTCTTTGAAGTATAAGTAAAAATCTGTTTTAATTTGCAAATTGAAAATAAAATTAAAAGTATCTGCTCATATGAGTCGTAAATATGGGCCGAATTGAATAAAACGCAATCCAAGGAGGGCTTGCATCAAATCGAATTGAAAAAACCTAAACTGTCCAGTGTCGAGTAAATGCCACAGCTACGACAGCATTAAAGAAGAAATGAAAACAGGCGCGAAAAAACAAACTTGTGATTTATCTGTTCTGTCACCGTATTACTCTATATAAACACTGTATAAGAGACACTGATTTGAGTACATACTAATAAGAAGTACTTATTATAATTTTACCCCCAAGTTTTCACGGAAAATCTACGGCGCGGACTTTGACTGAGCCTTTCAGTTTTTGTTGTTGCAGTTTAACGTCTTGCCCAGGACGCGAATCCATTGAATAATACGTTTTTAGTTGTGGTTTAACGTCTTGCTCAGGACGCGTAACTGTAGAACTTATAGTGTTTCGTTGAAACTAAGGTAAATCACTGGGATATTGCTGCAAGGTGTAAGGAATGGAGTTGCGACTGACCTCGACTGTTAGTACCTGAGAACCGTAATCAATTTTTGCCTTATATCTGGTTAAGAAGCCGTGACCTAAGAAACCTTCATATGCCATTACCGAAGCATCGCTCAGAATTTGAAGTGGATTTTCGATTTTGAAATCAGCACCTTCATGGTGTAGCTTGCATATTATGAGGCCTTCTGCGGAAGTTGATCGAGAAAAGGTCGTATTGATGTGACAAATAATATCTCTGTAATACCTGCTACCAGGTTTTATGGACTACTTCGAACTCAGCTGATCTCCGCTCCGATATCTATTATGAATTCGGTAAATGGACTAATGGACAATTTAGAGGCTAGGGTGATTGTTATGTAGGAAGGTCGTATGGTTATGGGGAGTTTCATCCTTGAGTGTTGGAAGGTTAGGTCCGATTTCCATGTACGTCGGCCTGAATGACAATCTGCGAGGGATTGCCGACGAACTTTCCCCGCATTTTGGAGTTTTCTGGGTTGTTGGATTGCGTAAAAGAGTAAGATGGCGAGCAAAGAGGATTCTGTGGGGGCACAGTATTCGGAGGTTGTGAGTAGAGCGATTGTTGGTTATATGGTGGTCTTCTTCTTCGGTTGTTGGTTTCACTTTTTCAAAGTTCGTCAATGATATGACCTCGGTTATGGCAGAAGTTGCAGGTTTTCGGAGTCTGCTTTAGAGTGGAGCTTTCAAGGACCCTATTCTTAGGCGGGAGGTGGTGTATTGCGGACGGGTTAGACCTTTCCTGGCATTGTACGGGGCGGGGCAGTACATGGCACTGTGGGGCTATGTGACCTAGTTGGCCACATCTGAAGCAGATGGTATTACTTGGAGGATTTTGCGGTGGTTGGTCTACTCTGGGTTTCGTTTGGTCGTGTCTTGGGGAATTGATTTGATTAATTCGCATCGCGTGCGTTAGTACATAATCGGACAATGAGGAGAGTTTCTTTTCGAAAAAGACTTTAGCAAGCATTTGCAGTTGGCCATTTAAAAATCCGTCTTCGAGGATTCTGACGGCCTGAGCCTCGTTGTCTTCAAGGAGGGAACTTAACAGGCTATTGTCGCTTGTATATTTTCGTGCTGCTTCGTTTGACAGAGTAAAGGTGGTGGTTGAAGGGTGAATCTGGATAGGCGAGCTGCGAGCTTGAATGATAGAGCGCAACGTAGTACAGTCCAGTCAAGTCCAGGGATAATATTTGTACTCGTCGTACGCTGGAACACTCAATTTAATTTGGAAAAGACCCATAAAACTTTGATGTGCCCGTTGGTACAGTGGAAAAAATATCATCTGCACAGGAAAGGAATCGGTGTAGATCCCTGTTATTTCCAGAAAATTCTGACAACAGTCCTTGTGAATTGGCAAGGGAGAACCCGGAATTTGGTGAAGTATAGTGTAGAATAGAAGCCAATGTAGCATTTAATTGGTCCTAAATATTAGGTTCATGAAAAGGATATCTGTCTGTCCCGTCTTGCAGGGGATTTATTTATTTATTTATTGATTTATTTATTTATTTATTAAATCAACTTAAATAAAAGTGAAATACAGAAGCAGCAAGTGAAAATATTTAGAACAATGTAATAGGTTAAAAAGAATAGAAGTACATAAAATAGACATTTAAGCAGGAGAATTATACAGATACATTAGTTGTAATATAGCTAGATAATATGTTAAAAAAAAACTAAAGTCGGAGCAAGGACCCCAGGAGTTCCTTTACTTAATCCCTACATAAAGTGTCTATGTAGGAGTGGATGAGATCCCTATTTTTGTCGTCTGCCTGGGCCGACTGCAAAAAAGTGGTAACCCGGTTGTGAGTCCTGAGCATGCGTGTGATGGGTTCCGTCCGCCCGAATTCCGTGTGGTGAGAAGGGATTTGAAGGAGGCCACCCATTCTGAGGTTCATCCCACTGGATCGCACCCTAGCATGCTCCAGAATATCGGGGGCAACGATATTTCCGTGGATCACACCATGCAGAAAAGAGTAATATGCAAACACCCTACGAGAAGAGAGCGATTGAAGGCCAATGAGGATCAAACGGTCTTCATATGGAGGGACAAAGAGGGGATTTGACCACGGAAGACTCTTCAGAGCACACCGAAGGAAGCGTCTCTGAACAGCCTCAAGTCTCCCAATATGGAGTTTGTGGTACGGGGTCCAAACCTGCGTGGCGTATTCCAGTATAGGGCGGACAAGGGAGATGTAAAGGGTTTTGTATACATACGGGTCCTCAAACTCCCTGGCCCACCGAGTAATGGAATCAAGAACGCCACGTGCTTTCCGGATCACATAGTTAATGTGCTCGTGGAAAGCGAGCCTTGAGTCGAGGTAGACACCAAGATATTGTACGAGGCTCACGAGGTCGGCGATGGAGCCATTAATCAGGAAATTGTGAGGTGAATGGTAAGGTGAAAAGCAGACGTGTTGACACTTAGAGACATTGAGCGGGAGGTGACTTTGAGAACACCATACCGCAAAGCGGTTAACGTCGTCTTGGAGTTCGAGAAGATCTGTTGGATGAGTTATCTTCTTAAAAATCTTAGATTCATCGGCGTAGCTTAGAATAACCGAATTCCACACGGCACGGTGTGAGTCATTTGTCACGAGGATGAAGAGAAGGGGACCAATATGGCTACCCTGTGGTTCACCGGATGTGGCTTGCATATTAGCAGAAAGATGTGACCGGAACGAAACCTTGTATGTGCGGTTAGATAAGTAGGACTGGGTCCACCTGAGAAAAAAGTCGGGGCATTTTGCCAGCTTTAGTCTTAGGATTATGAGATTGTGAGGAATGCAGTCAAAAGCTTTACTCATATCCGTAAAGGGAGCCTCGACCGCCTCACCACGTTCAAGAGTATTTATTGTATAAGACGTGAGTTGTATGAGATTTGTGACCGTTGACTTTCCTTTAAGAAAGCCATGGTGGTGTGGAGATATAATACCAGCAAAGGACGGCCAAATTTTCTCAACTAGAAGCTTTTCAAAAAGTTTAGGGATTGCAGAAGGTTTGGCAATAGGCCGATATGTGGTAACAAGCGTCTTGGAACCCTTCTTGAAGACCGGAGTAAATAAACCGTGTTTCCAATGGTCAGGGAAAACCCCAGTATTGAGGTAAATATTGAATAAGCGTGATAGTGGTTGCGCCAATTTGGACGCGCACCGCTTCAATAGTATGGAGGGATACCGTCTGGGCCCGGGGAAAAGTCGTCTTTGAGAAGTATAAGCCGTTGATAAACTTCATGTTCATCAAAAGTAAAGATAGGAAGGTCAACAGCGGGTGGTGAAGTGTTATTGTAAAGGGAAGTTAAGTAAGATACGTCCGGCTCAAATGACCCATCGTGGAATCTGGAGGAGAAAAAGCTGGCAAACATATTCGCGATCGATTGAGATTGATCGCATTCGACACCTAAGTACGAAAAGGTATGAGGGTAGCAGTCCTTACGCTGTCTTCTTTTGCGTTAACAAAGGAGAAGAGGCCACGGGGATTATCCCGGAGATTTGTCTCGACCGGCATGAGGTAGTCAGTATAAAGAAACCTACTAAGGGATGCAAAGTTGGTTAATGAGGCTACGAAATTGTCATAGTCCTCAGGTAAGCCCGAAGCGATAGAACGTTTCCAGTTGTAGTTTCGCTTGTTCCAAATAGATTTCAGTTCTCTTGTGTACCAAGGAGGAGAGGGGTTGGGAGGAGGAGATGCAGAGGTTGGAGTGGAAATAGAGATACCATGGAGCAGAGATTCGTAAAACACCGTGATATATGAGGAAAGATCACTACCCGTTTTCGGAAGTTAAGACGATGGGGAGAAGTTGGTGGGGGACGAGAGTAGGGTGAGAGTCGAAAAGGCTAACGGTGTGGGGGGGGGGGTGATGAGCGTCGACGTTGCAGAGTTCCAACGAGCAGTTGGAGACAAGAACGTTAGTTGGATCATTTGATAGAACGGGATCGAGTTGCCGTTTATACCGGTTTTTAATAGGATTGATCTGAGACAAGCAATGAAGAGATGAGAGGTCAACGAAGGAAACTTCGGAGGGTGTGGATCAGAGAGGTGGTGGTACACGTGATCATTTGAGAGAGGAGGGATGTAGCATGTGAGGAGAATAACATTCACCGATGGGAGACGAATCCGAACTGCGATGATTTTGAGCGGTTCTTGAGATGGGGTGGGGATTAGAGACGCGTTTAGTGAGGAGCGCACAGCTATTAACACTCCCCCGCTTCGACAGTTTGGATCGCCATGGGAGTGGTCTTTGCGAAAAGTTATAAAATGGAGATCCAGGACTTCAAGATCGTGTATATATGAGCAGAGCCACGTTTCTGTCAAGCAGTTAACGTCATGGGGTAGTGTTTGGGATGATGAGAAAGTGGAGTGGGTCTGGGTACGTAGACCCCTCACGTTTTGGTAGAAGATTGAGAGGGCGGGAAGTTTTTTGCTGGTCGCCAGTCTTCTAATTTTGTGTTCCCCCGTCTCTGTACTGATAATTCTATTACTTAGCATATTTATTATCCAGTACGTGATGGTGGGTTCCACTTTCAGCTCCATTAATTCCTCCTTTATTTCATTCGCCTTAACGTTTGACGTATTCGTCAATCGTTCTGAATAGTCGGTGCAGCGCACTTTCCACCGATTTACCTTTGAGGTAGGCGTGCTGTGCTATACACTCATCCTCTATTTTTGTCTTCTGCTGGAGTTTTGGGTCCAAAAGCCTCTCCATTGTCTTTAATAGGAACGAAGAGGGGCTTATTGGTCTAAAGTCCTTTGGTGTAGTGTTGCTCGACTTCCCCGATTTGGGTATGAAGGCAACCCTTACCTCTCTCCATGTTTCAGGGATGTTTCCTAATGATAAACAGCCCTGAGAGATGCTCGTCAGTACCACTGCTATGCTGCCTATTGAATTTTGCAGCATGGCTGGTGTGATTCCATCCGGCCCCGCAGATTTGTGTGGCTCGAATGTTTTCACCGCCCATACTACCTTCTCTTTTGTGATGTAGTTACCTCCTTTGGACTCATACTGATCGGTGGGCTCTCTTCCTCGCCCCATGTTGTCATAAAGCTTTCTAGTAGCGTCCCTCTGGTGCTTGAGCTCTTTGTTCCACCACTTATTGGTTTCCCTTCGAGCTCCGCTTATGGGGCAAGTTTTGTGGAAGGGTTTTAGCAAAATCTCGTAAAGTTGTTTTACAGACTTTTCCAGATCCGCCAACGTCTGGAGATAGGTACCGAAGCACTGTGTGCTCTTTGTCCTCATTGCCTTCTCCACTAGGGTGGAAAATCTATTCCAGTCCGTGTTCCTTGGATTCCTGTAGGGTTTTCCTACCTGAACCTTCCGGTTAATGTGGAAGAGAATTCTCCCATGATCCGAAAAGGAGTGCTCGGGAGAAACTCTCCAGTTTTCTACGTTTAAACTAATAGTGTTAGTGGCCAATGTAAGGTCTATTACCTCCTCCCTAATTTTGTTAGTAAAGGTGGGTGTGTCACCCCGATTACAAGTTGTTAGGTTGGTAGCAATTACAAACTCTAAAATTGACTCACCCCTTCTGTTGATGTCACTGCTTTCCCATTGGACGTGATGTCCGTTCGCTCCCCATCCCATCACCATGTGCCATCCTCTATCTTCGGCCTCTTGTACGGGGGCCCGGATCGCTGCGGATGGGGGTCTCCTTCCTCGTAAGGCATGTATGTTGAGGCCAGGAGCAGTTTAGTTTTGCCCCTCTCCTCTAGTACTGCCACCAGCATGTCATTTGTGCTGTGCTGTGAAAGAAGAGTAAGGTTTAAGGAGTAAGGAGCAAGGTAATGATCTCTTTGTTACTCTACACGCTCTTTTTTTACTTGTTGTGCTTGAGTGAAGTAGACTATAATTTTTTGACCTAAGCCCTCGAAACTTGTCCCATGAGAGCCACGGTTCCTGGACTAAAGTCACGTCTACTCCATTTGCCTCCATATACAGCTTAAAATCCTTGGTGGCCGCTTCGCAGTGGTGCAAATTATTTTGCACTGCTTGCAGCCTCCTTGGTGCCGCTCTTGGATTCATTTGGAAGCCTCAATTTAACTGCACTAAAGCTCAAATGCTTCCCCTTAAATCCTTTCACTTGACGACGGACAAGTCGTCTACCGTCACGATAAGGTCTTTGTCAACTCCGTTTGGACACTTGCTGGAGGAGATAATCCTCCATTTGCTCGTGTCCACACCGTTCTGTCTGGAAATAAACTTCATTGTGGCTTCGTCCTCCACTAGTGAAGGAGCAATCCACAATAGCGCCAATTTCCGCAGTGGAAGGTCCGATTTCGGAATCACCTCCAATTTCGCTCCTGGCCAAAGTTAGCCAAGGCCGTCGACTACACGGCTCAGAAAATCAACGAATTTTCTCCCTGAGTAACCAATGACCTTGACTCCCTTGTGCCAGCTTGCTCCTTCGAAGGCCAACTCCTCCATCGAGCAACTCTGCTCACTCGCCATCGCACACAGAAGCTTCGTCTCGACCATATCCCACCTTTCGCCAGATATTTTTCCATCTGATCGATCTATGATAGCCATCTGACAATTAGTGGGCGCTTGGTCTACCGACGAGGTTTTGGCCTTTTTTGCTGTTCGTTGTCGTCAGTTTGGATCTTTAACTCTAGGCCTGTAGAGAGGCTTAACGACCCACCTGTGCCTTGTTGCCACCCACTTGTAGCATCCACCGCAACGCTGACTAAGTGCTCTACCGTCGTTGCTGTCACAGGCTTGAGTGTGCTTCCCCCCAGAATACGAATGGGGCACGGCCACCTCCGAAGATGTGGATGGGATTGACGACTGAGTCATCACCTAAGGTAATTTGAATTTTACTCAAACCCTCCATATTTAAAAGGGGATCCACGCATTGTCCGCGGCCGAGTATTAAGCTTCCCGAGTTAAACTTGTACTCCTCTGCCTATTCCTCGACAATCCAAGAGAAATTTCCCCTGAACTTCCACTATCCGCAACCTGTGATCGCGCCCGGGGGCTAAGGAGGTGTATAAAACCTCAAAGAGGATTAGACTAGCCGTTATTTATATCCCCGGTACTACTACTAAAAGACTAATTATTAATTACTAATTACTAATTACTAATTACTAATTACTAAAAGACTAAAGGGTTGAAATCAATTCAATTAATTAATTATAACGTTTAAATAGATGCGTTAAAGATTTGAAGGTATGATTTGGGGACTTGAATTGAAACGATTTTTTTTAAAAGGACTAATGGACTTAATCTAAGAAAAAGTGTTAAACAGTACTTGTACAGTAGTAGCAGTACAGTACCAAGGAATTTCAGTGTTTTTATAAGAGGAAAAGGGGCGAAACAGAATAAAACATTGATTGAACTAGATAAGGTTTTCGTGGATGATTACATTCCTTGTTTAACCAACTATCATTCATTTGAAGATTTTTTTTTTTGCGAAAATTTCGAAATATGTGTCCGCATGATCTTTGACGACAGTGCAGTTTTTCTATTAAAGGTTAATAAGTTGGTGTCTTTAAAGTAAAAAGGGGCTCACACACAAGGATTACGCTTATCAAGATTAATACGAGTCGTATGAAAAGGAACGAAGATAAACTGTGGCTAGTTGATAGACAATAGTTGGAACTGGATCGAGCCTGTTTGCAAGAAGGGGTACGAAGAGAACGGAAGACGACGATATACGAATAAACGAGCAACATACAACGTGTGAAGCAAATTCTAGAATATGACTCTATGATCAAAACGTGGGCTAAAGATCTAGGACACGGCTCCAAATTGGAATTTAAGATGTGACCTGGGAAGGGGAAGAAAGTCGTCCACTAAACGTGATAATACAAGCTTATGTATTTCCTGACAGCAAAAGAAAGAAAAGGAGAGAAAGAATATAAAACAAATGTGATTTGGAATGCGGGTTTGAACAGAAACAAGGGCGAAGGAAAGATGAAGGAAGATGTGGGGCTAGTAAAACTTTTCTTTTTATGTTATAATTATATCTTTATATTATTGGGTGCGTGGTATCTGGAATATCAGCGAGACAATTCCCTAACCTAGCAGACTGTCCAAGACTCTTGGATTTCCACTAGGCGCGCGGATTAGTTAGGCTTATTATACTTTAATAAATTAGTCAATTAAAGAAAAATATTAAGGGCTTTCAAAAGGTTTACAATTTTTAATTAAAATATGTATATATTCTTATATATATAGAAGTGTTTTTTTCTCCAAACTATAATATAGACTCACGGCTTCATGTTCTGATTGCTGCTTTTCCTGATGAATTCCCTTGTCGGTCGAGTGTTGCGTGTCCTGGCTGGCTGTTGGTTTTTTTTTTGGGTCTTGGTGTGGACTTGCCGATCCCTTAAGGTGCGGCAGGGTTGGAGCCCCAAGAAAAATATCGATGGGGTTTAATTTGTGCTCGTCTGGAAAAACCCTTTTCACTGCACTGCACTGTCACTTTTGTTTAAAAATTATATTTTATTTTATTATTATTATTTTATTGAGCTAAAATTTTTGTATATTATTAATTTTTATTATTTTTTTATACTTTATTATTATTTTCCCTTTTTTGTGTTTGGGAGCCAACCGGCATCCCGCCGCTGCCACCAATTGGTTTATCCGCCCACTGTTTTCGTTTTAATTATATTTGAGCGAAAAAGAACAGGGAGTGCTTTCCAGAAGGAGAAGTTTACCTGCACCCTGCTTTTTTCCTGTTAAAAAGGAAAAAAGTTTTCCTTTTTAGATTTTACAAACTTTATATTAAATTTCAAGTCTCAAATTTTTTTTTCAATCGAATTTAGTTTTTCTTGAATTTTCTACACTTTCGGATGGTATTCCTCACATGGATTTTTAACTCAAATGTAAACTATAGGTTCCCTTAAATCTTCACACATTCAATGAAATTATTTTTCTTTTTGGATTTTATATTAACTTTAGTTGAAATTTTTAAGTATTTTTTTACAATCGAATTTAATTTTAAATTTTAAGTTCTTAAATTTTCTACACAATCAAATGATATTCCTTATATCGACTCTTAATTCAATTTTAGATTTTAGGTTTCCACAAATCTTCACATTTTCAATGAAATTATTTTTCTTTTTGGATTTTTTATAAACTTAAGTTGAAAGTTTTAAGTTTTTCACAATCGAATTTACTTTTTAACTTTAAGTTCTTAAATTTTCTACACAATCGAATAATATTCCTTACGAGGATTTTTAATTCAACTTAAACTTCAAATCTTCACATCTTCATCTTTTTTAAGTTTTTTTTATAATCGAATTTAGTTTTAAATTCTAAGTTCTTAAATTTTCTACACATCCGAATGATATTCCTTACATGGATTATTAATTCAATTTTAACCCCAAAAGGGAAGACTTCGAGCCAGAGTCTAGCCTGTGACCGTTCGCGAAAATGAAAAGAGAGCAATTAGTAGAGAAACGGCGACCTGTCAGTCACCGGTCAAAATGTCGACTGGAAATGAGCGTCATTTGGGGCCCGTAAGTACGACAGAAATTGGGGACGCGCATTTTCGGTAAGTCGCGCATGGCGACGCGTGTTTACATGTAACTCTACACGATCAGATTTCATCAGGACGGTGATCTTGGAGGAAGCGATAACAAATAAAAATAGAATTATATTCCCCCTTCTTAGAAAGACACGGTTCCTTTTTAATTTTGTCGGAATGGTTACCAAGTCCATTTTTGGAAGACTGAATGAGGAAGTCGCAGACAGATACGACAAGCAAATACGGTCCCTTCAACAAAATAATCTCCATTTACATTCCCTATTGAAAAACCAGACCTCTATCTTGGACGCGACCCTCAATCTTACCAATAAATGTTATGAAATGCACGCACAACTTCTTTTTGGAGGACATGATTTGAATTTAACACATAGGTATAACTGTTATTTAAAGTTATAGTTTTCATTATAAAAGCTTGATTTTGCCCGTTCTGAATCAATTTCCGCAATCGACTAATGAACGGAAGTGTTCTGATCGGTCAGCAAAGGATGCAAAATTTAATACTGTCTGGAGCCAAGGACAAAAACAAAATGTCATTCACTCCAAGCAAAATTTAACGAGCTAATTCGTAGCGATAATGCTGCGTAGATTGCAACATTTTAACTGATATTGCGACTTCTTGCAACATAATTGCACGTTAGGTATTTGAAAATAAATGATGACAACTTCAAATTTAACTGTGCAATTATGATTCATATTATATTATGTCAAAATTACCTGACCATCATATTGGGACATATAAAATTAATTCAGTATTTCTGGGAACACCGACGGTGAATTCCGAGTGAATTCTGACCAATGAAGGTAGCCATATTATTCATAATTCAAATATAATAATTCGACCTACATTTAAATAGAGAACAGCAAATTGTCCAAGCACAATACAAGAGACAATCTGCCCGTTCGGGACAGCGCACTTAGCGATCTTACATCACAATGCATCACAATAGGCCATCTGGCCACCAAGTGGGAGTGGATCGCACAATCGGTGTGACCACTCCACCCTGCTAACCTAACCTAACCTAAAGTTCTTGTGAAGCGGAATAAATGAATATATACCAGGCTTGGTATTTTATACACAATTATAAACAAACACTTGTGATCAGGAGTATACGCTATGGACGCTTGTCATATGTGGGGATTTTCCCCTCAACAGTGTAGAGAATCGTGGGAAAATCATCACATAAATTTGGCGAAGCCGCTTTACGAGCCTATCACTAGCGGATTTGTCTTATAAAGAGGAGGTTCAAGTTAAATTTTAGAAGAAGATAATTAGGCTTCCTCTAGGAGAATTGTTTTCTATAGAGGAGCTGAAAGGAAAATTTCAGATGAAAAGAAGAGAATAATTACCCTACCGCTAAGGAAGTGTCCTGTTGAGAGGATTTAGTTGAAATTTAAAAAAAAAGAGAAATGACATATTATATCAAAAGCATTTCTGATCACATATTCAGTAGTATAAGTAAGAAAAGATTGCAATACGTCAGAATATAAATAATACTGCTTGTCATACATAACAAACAATATACTTGAGGAGCACACACTTGATGTAGAAAACAAACATTGTTATTTACGAATGAATTTATTGTATACTACATAAGACACTATTGTATAGCACGTAAAATGAATCTATATCACATAAGAAACTAATGCATATTCGATGTTATAACCTGAAGAAAGGAATGAGAAAAAAATATTGAATATATGGAATAATTAGCACAAGATGTCAACTACAATACTTTATTCATTAAATATATAAAAACTCCTCTAATCACAAAATTCCCAACGTCTCCTTTAAAGTAGCTTGATGTCGACTGTCATCCAATGCGCTGTTGCACATTTTACTTTCCTCGGTGTAACTAGCGCCAGAAACTAACATAGTGGCAACTAATCACACTATTCCTCCACAGGTACTCTCCCTCCAGTATCCTGTACCAAAGGGAAAGGAAACGATACCTTTTTCTTCTTATTGTAGTAAGTGCGAAGTGGCTTATCCGTAGAAATGCAATGATCTGGATCAGAATGTGACTCGCCTGTAGTTGTCTTGTCAACCGAATCGGCTTTTACAGAAAAGACTGGTTTCAGCCACTCAACCGATATAGCTTTCTCCACTCCATTGATGTCTATGATGAAAACACGATCGTCCACTCTTCGAAGAACTGTTGGTAACAACTGCGGCCAAGAAGTAGGTGCACCGCACATTAAAGCAGCTTTGACAGTCCTGTGCCAACGTTCAATGAGTCCATTCGATTGTGGATGGTAAGGTGTTGTATGAATGCGTTTCGCACCGACCATATTCGCCAAAGCAGAAAACAATCTTAACTCAAATTGAGTAGCCTGGTCCGTCGTGATAGTCAGAGGAGTGCCAAATTGCGCAACCCAATGGTTGAAGAAGGCTGAAGCAATGGTATCGGCTTCAATGTTTGCTAAAGGCACTGCAGCAGGCCAGCGCGAAAAACGGTCAATAATTGTTAGACAATACCTCAGACCGTTAACTACCGGAAGCTTTATAATGTCTAAATGGACGTGGTCGAATCGATTATCAGGCACATTGATATACTGTGGTTGTAAACGGTTATGCCTCTGAATCTTGGAGCGTTGGCAAGGAATACACTCTCGCGGCCAAAGGATGGCATCATGTTTGATCCCAAGCCAAACAAACTTCTTTTTCCCATGACGAGCTGTGGAGCGACCACTGGGATGAGCTGGACCATGAATAATATTAAACGCTTGTTTGCGCAGTAACTCTGGGAGATAAGGTCGGATCCAATTAGCAGATGTGTCATAATAGATCTGGTGTCCTTGATGATAAAGCAGTTGAAGATTAAACAATTGATTGTCTTCCAATAAATTTTTAAGTTTTGGGTCAGTCTGCTGAGCATTTTGGACGTCTGGAGGTCTAAAGCAGTAGGCATATTGATGACGTTGACTCTGGATAAAGCATCAGCAACCACATTTTGTTCGCCCTTAATATAAACAATTTCAGTTGTAAATTCCGAGATGAAACTAAGTTGGTGATGCTGTCGAGGACTAAGTTGGTTAAGCTGTCGAGGGAGGCGTGAACTAAAGGACGATGATCAGTCTTAACGACGAATGGTCGACCTTCCAGTATATGTCGAAAGAATTTAATGCTGGAGAAGATAGCAAGAAGCTCTCTGTCGTATGTACTGTAACGAGACTCAGTATGGCTTAATTTCCTCGAGAAAAACCCAAGAGGATTCCAGATTCCATTTTCGAACTGCTCCAATGCAGCACCAATGGCATGGTCCGACGCATCTGTAGATAATGCAATGGATGCTGACGGTGATAAAAATGACGTGACAACAGCTGATGATATACTCGACTTGCACTGCTCCAGGGCAGTTTTAAGTTCAGGTGTCCATTTGATTTTAGTTTTGTCACGTTATTTAGCGTTCTTTAAAAGTTCATTAAGAGGAGCTTGAAAAGTAGAAGCTCTTGGAATGCAACGACGATAATAGTTTAGCATGCCAAGAAAACGTCGCAGATCAGAAATTGTCTCAGGTGTTGTAAAATTGCGAACTGCTTCTACTCTTTCTGGGGGAGCTGTAAATCCGTTTTTATTGAGATGGTAACCGAGATAAACGACTTCTTCTTTGCCAAACGAGCATTTGCTGGAATTAATAACTAGGTTATTTTCGCGTTAAATCTTGAACAAAGCTTCAAGGTGCTGAACATGCTCTTCTGGAGACTTAGAAAAAACTATTAAATCGTCGATGAAACAAGAGACAAAATCAACGTTGCGAAGAAGATTATCCATATGACGTTGAAAAGTCTGTGTAGCATTCCTAAGACCTGGTGGCATAACTAAAAATTCAAATAGCCCGAATGGCGTCGTAACAGCTGTTTTGGGTATGTCCTCCTCAGCTACCGGAATTTGTTAATAAGCTTTGACCAGGTCAATAGTTGAAAATACGGAACATCCATGGCAGCGATGCAGTATTTCATCGATCAAAGGAATTGGATAGCTCCAACGAATAAAAACCAAGATAAAATACGATAAATACAAAAAATAAAAAAAACTAACATTAACCACGATCAAATTCATAGATAAATAAAAAAAAAAAAACCGAAAGGCGCAGTCAAGGTCCGCGCGGTAGATTTTCCTTGAAAACTTGGGGATAAAATTATAATTAGTGTTTTTTATTCGTATGTATTTAAATCAATGTCTCTTATAGAATGGTTATATAGAGTAAATATATAAAGAGGCGACACGTTTCTTTCTTATCCCTTTTACAGGAAACCAGGTGGACTTACTAGGACGAAAGTTATGCGAGTCGAAAGATTCGTTTTTCCTCTATGTGCATCACTCAATTTTTTTTCTTTACTTTAACTATACATTAGATTTATTTTAAATTGAAATTAAAAAATTCAATGGGAAAGTATGTGTGAATTGAGCACACGTATAGCGTAGATGATGCTCTTGGGAGGAAAGTATGCATATGATTGCTTTGCTTTTTGCCTGAAGATATGCAACCATATGATGATTTTTGGTTTGTGTCCCTACTAAACGAGAAGTACTATTAGTCGAAAATCAAACCAAATGGATCAATTTTCCACTGGGAACACAAACCAAAATAATAAACATATAATTGCATTCCTCTACGAAAAAAACCAAAATAAAGAACATACTTATTTAAAATTATCATTGGCATAGATCATACGTTCGACTGAATAACCTACCATTTATGCCAAAATATTCTTGTCACTCCAACGTATTATCTTTCCCAATGATAATGTGAGAGGTGAGAGGCAAATGCAGCCATATCACAGACAATAGGCATATGTTCATTCTTTTGCTTTTTGCCTTCAAAAAGGCAATCTGTGGCTAATAAAATTGCATTCTTCCAGACAAAAGCCAAAACAGTGAACATACCACAGGCAATAATATGGATGCATTTCCACAGACAAATTTAAAGCCGTCGTTTACTTATACCATTATTTTTTGCTAATTTGATAAAAATATATGCAAATTTTATCTACAAAGATACGTAAAATCATAATTTTACAGTTATCTCTAGAAAACGCGAGGTTAACTTTCACGAATAGGTATGGAAAGCGAGCGAAAGTTTGAATTTTATCAAATTTCCTAATTTTTCTATGGACCACATTCAAAAACATTATTTAAGGATATATGATATATGGTCGAAAGTTGAGAAATGACAAAATAATGGGGGTTGGTCATACATATAAAACCCCTAGAACGCTTTATTTAACTGCTACGAGTAAAAAACTATTAAAAATGCAAAATCTCAATTATATCATACATTCAAACTTTCGATTGCACACCTTTAATACCTCAATTTCGAGAAAAAAGAAAAGGGAAATAAAAGTTTCTTTGTTTGTGAAGAAATTCCACACATATTTCACTTACAATAAATTTTTCCCAGAACTTCATAATTAAGTTAAAAACCAAATGATTCACGGTCCATGTGGTTTATTGAATCGTATTACCGTCTGTATGAGAGATGAAAATTCCGCAAAAGCTTTTCTACGGACTTTTACAATACAACTCAGGCCAATGTTATGTTGTGACTGAGCCTCAAGGCAGTCACACATACGTACACTGGCTCCCAATGCCCCTCTCACTCCTCCCCTCACGCCAATAAAAAAATTACACGTGCACATCAAATCTGAAAAAAACGCTGACGCAGCAATGTTGCATGATCAGGTTTCGTCTCCACGCGCGGCATTTTCGAACACGCAACAATGTTGCATGATCAGGTTCTATCTCCACGCGCAACTCAGAAATTGTTTTCTTAGAAGTTTGAGCGCGGATAGAAGAAAGAAAAGGCCAAAACCGCTGATCGCGCACATTCATGGTCGCCATGCGCGACATTCCAAAAATGCGCTTTCAGCGATTTTCGCCACTGAAAAAAGAGGGAGAAACCATCGCGGCGCCAGTCAGTGGTCAGTCGGGAGTTGGCAGTTGGAGTTGAAGGGTCGCTTTTGGGGGTGTCCGAAGCCAGAAAAGTTAAGTTTAAAATTTTTAATGAACAAAACTCTAAGTGCTAAACATGTTATATGAATAATTTTTTAAATGAATAAATTTTTAAATGAAATAAAACTCAAAGTGTAACTCTGAAAACAACAGAAATATTCGGAAGCCAGAAATGTTAAGTTTAAAATTTTCAATGAACGAAACTCTAAGGCTAAACATGTTAAATGAATAAATTTTTAAATGAATAAATTTTTAAAAGAATAAATGAATAAATTTTGAAATGATCTAAAACTCTAAGTGTCACTCAGAAAATAACAGAAATATTCGGAAGCCAGAAAAGTTAAGTTTAAAATTTTTAATGAACAAAACTCTACGTGCTAAACATGTTAAATGAATAATTTTTTAAACGAATAAATTTTTAAATGAATGAATAAATTTTTAAATCATAAAAGAAAATTGAGTTAAAATTTTTAATGAACAAATCTCTGAGTACTAAACATGTTAAGAAATGAATAAATTTTTAAATGAAATTAAACTCTAAGTGTAACTCTGAAAACAACGGAAGTATTCGGAAGCCAGAAAAGTTAAGCTTAAAATTTTCAATGAACAAAACTCTAAGTGCTCAACATGATAAATGAATAAATTTTTAAAAGAATAAATGAATAAATTTTTAAATGAACTAAAACTCTAAGTGTTACTCTGAAAATAACAGAAATATTCGGAAGCCAGAAAAGTTAGTTTTAAAATTTTCAATGAACAAAACTCTAGGTGCTAAACATGCTAATTGAATAAATTCTTAAACGAATAAATTTTTAAATGGATGAATAAATTTTTAAATCAGAAAAGAAAATTAAGTTAACATGTTAAGATATTAACAAATTTTTATATGAAATAAGACACTAAGTGTAACTATGAAAACAACAGAAATATTCGGAAGCCAGAAAAGTTAAGTTTAAAATCTTCAGTGAAGAAAATTCTAAGTGCTAAACATGTTAAATGAATTTTTAAATGAATAAATTTTTAAAAGAATAAATGAATAAATTTTTAAATGAAATAAAACTCTAAGTGTAACTCTGAAACAACAGGAATATTGGAAAGCCAGAAAAGAAAACGTAATTTTTGAAGACAATAAAATATTGAGAACAGAAAAAGGGAAGTTTATTCTTTTAATGAAATTCCAAGTGTAAATACAGAAAAAAAGGAAACAATAAGAATATTTAGAACTCAAGAAGAAAAGGAAAAAAAAGGGGACGGGTGAACTTCTTCCTTAAAAGCACTCCCCGTTCCTAACTCGAACAGCGAGTTAAAACAGTTAGATGCGTCGTGTTAATGTTATAACCGTTGACTTTCGTGGCCAATCTGTTGACAACCGTTATGTTGTTCCTTAAAAAACATACCTTTTAGCGTTTGATTGCCACTGAAATGTGTAAGTTCTTGGCACAGATAAGAGCAAAAAATATATGTACAAATATGTTCATAGGATAAGTTCATACATGCAGATCAAATCGATAGCTTTTTGTCCGGTCACTTTGTTGGATCTACGGTAGCAAACTAGCACATAAATGAGTATCCAATGCATTACCAGTCACATAATATATTATAGTTCGACTTGAATGTCAGTTGCCTTACCGGAAAAATGTAGTCTTTAAGGAAGGAAATGTTCAGCAAGCTCTTCAAAATCACAGCAGAACAAAATTGACTCCATTCTTTGAAGTCAATCAAATTGAAGTGTTCCAAAGTGCCAATGCCGAGCAGCGTTCCGCTATTGATTTAGTTTTACAGGAAGTTCTAAATAGTAATTTGATTGCAATATTTTTTGTGTCACAGCACATGCTGGTTATTGTAAGACTTGTGCCCAAACCTCAATTATTCACAAATTGGATTCTTTGAACCTCCAACGTATTGCCACTCTTTTAATACAAAATAGAATTCTTCAAAAAGTTTTCAAATAGCTCAAACTCATTTTAGAGAATTCCGCAACAAGCCTCTCTGTAAACAGTGAACTAGCTCAGTTCATAAGATCTGCATCTATCATTATTACAGATGGAATTTCAATATGTGATCTAAACTTTACGGAGGTAAGACTATTTTACTCTGTGGAGTTTTTTGACGAGCATTGCCAATTGTACCTACCTCATGGTACACGTGTACCACTTTTTGAGAATTGCCTTACTTCATGGTCCGTATTTTTGATATTCCACAAAATAACTTTGACCCAAAACATGAGAGCTTAACCTCATGAAATATAATTCGTTTAATTTCTTAATTATTCAGGTACACTTCTGCTATTTGCTTTGAAAGAACTCAATTTCCTGTCATTCTGGCTTTTGCGATGACAATTAATAAATCCCAGGGGAAAATGTTTCAAAAAGTAAGAATATCACTAAGACAACCTGTATTTGCTCACGGACAATATTATATTGCAGCCAGTATAGAAAAGCTATATATCTGAAATACCAGCGCAAGGTTATAGCAGGAGATGATTGCATTTTTGCAAAAAGTATTGTTTATGAGGAACTTTAAGATTTTTTTTAATTCGCAACCGCATACGTTAGGTTTTTGATAGTTGTAGGTGGGCCCTCATTCAATAAAGCTGTACGTTAAAGTGCTGAATGAGCTTAAATGATTGCTACTGCAGTCTGAACTAATTCACCTGTTTACTGACAATGTTACTGTATATGGAAAGCCATGCGCGAGCTATTAGAGTGAGCGTAGTGAACGACGGGGGTTGGCGAGCATAGCGAGCAAGGGGCGCCGCCCTAGTATAGAGTAATATGGTGACAGAAAACATGAATCACAAGATTATTTTTTCGTGCCTTTTTCATTTCTCCTTTCATGCTGCCATAGCTCTGACAAATAATCGGCACTGAAAACTTTGGGATTTTTTGAATACGATTTGATGCAAGCTCTCTTCGATTTGAATTTTATTCAGTTCGACCCATATTTACGACTCACATGAGCCGATAGTTTTAATTGTTTTTCCAATTTTCAATTTGATACCGATTTTTACTAATACTTCAACGATTATTTTAATTGTCTTACTTCAGGTCATAGTAGCTCTTCTCAAACTCCTTACAATAACACCCGAACAAACAACCTATATGCTCGCGTTCTCATGCTACACTAATTTATAATTTTGCGCAACGCTTATTAACAACAATCATGCGTGAATGAACTAGCCCGAAGACGATGAAATTTTCTATCCATTGTGACCTCAACAGTTGTTATCGCATTATTAGCCTCGTAGCTATTGACGATTAAAACCTGACAGTAAATTCTACCGCAAGAAAAATTTACTGTCTATCAGTGTACTTAACGAGCGAAAATACGTTTTAACATAAAAAAATTACAACAAAATTTTTGTAATAATATGTACTCTCATTATCAAACCATTAATTACAATGGTTATGGGAAGTAGTACGGTTACAGAATAGAAACATCACAAGCTAATTTTTTTCCGCCGTTTTTTATTTCTTCGTCGATGCCACCGTAGCTCTCACACTTGCTCGGCAGAGAACATTTTTGGTTTTAAATATTCGGCTTGATGAGGGTTTTCTACGATGTGAGTTTCTTACAATTCGGTGCATATTTACTCCTCATATGGAAGGATATCTTTAACATTTTTATATTTTCAAATTCATACCGCGCCTTGCACTAGCCCGATGACGTCATAGGAAAAACAAGTGCCACACAATAAATACGTGCAAATATGTTACATCCACCGTGACATTAACTGTTGTTATCGCGTTTTCAACCTCGTAGTTATTAGCGATTGAAAAATGAAAGTGTTTTGTAACGCAAGAATGTTAGACTGGCTACCAATGTACATACTCAGCGAGAAGATAGACGCTTTCACGTCAAAAGAAACACTTGGTGAAAAATAAAATTATTAAATATAAGTCCACATGTAATGATCAAATTAATGAAGGTAAAAGCGAGAAGTGCTATAAGGAAATACCGTATAACTTAATTGGAATAATAAACATTACAAATATTCGGCAAGTATACACTTTGTTAATATGTTAGGAGAATGTAAATGTACGGAAAGATGTACTCATAAACATACGGAAATAATAAACATAACAAATATACGGCAAATATACACTATAATACGAAGTTAGGAAAAAGTAAATCTACGGAAATATGAAATGGGAACATACAGGAAGTTCTAGAGAAATAAAAACTGAAAGTATAAAATATAATATATTGAAAATTGTAAGGGCACTAGAAGTCACGAGTTAAGAGTTCCAAAAATTTAAATGTACGCTTTCTTGTGGGCAAAAGACACAAGAACTAATGTTAAGAAGAATGTAAATTAGGTATAGAAACTAAAAACCATTTTGTAACCCTGCAAGTAAAATTGAAAAGATTTGGGAATTTAACGATTAAGAAAGTAATACCGAACCCATTAACAAAGCCACGTTGACACCAAGCAACCATTGAATTCAGGAAGCCAACAACATTCAAATGTACAACAGTGCTCCTGTTCCGGGGAGGGTTCACCAGGGAGGCGAGGAATGTGGTGTGCCACCTCCGTTAGTTCTTCATTGATTCACTTAATTCGATAAATAATGATTGATAATAATTAAATAAAATACTGACTGATCGAAGGACAACTAGCCACATGACAAAATCAAAATAATGACACATTGACACACTCGATCAGCCATCACGACCGCACTAGCTAGTATTAAAACTACCAGTCGCCGCCAGATGCCGCCAGATGCCGCCAGATGCTGCCAGATGCCGCCAGATGCCGCCAGATGCCGCCAGGCGTATCAAACGTGCCTGATGTCAACATAACAAAGTGTAGAAAGTGTGTCGAGTCAATCAAACGAACTGACCGACTTACCGGAATGTGCGGGAAGTGCAAAAAACTAGAAATAGGGAAACGAACTGACCAACTTAAAGGAATACGCGGGGAATGCAAAATATCAGGAAAAATGGAAATTGGGATATGAGGCTGATTGGGAAATTATGACTTCAAATTATGCATTTCGAATGCATGGGAATGATGGAGGGGAAATTTGCTAGGTCAAGCAACAAAACAGGAATAAATTGGCTAGGAAAATGGAAGCAAGCGAAGTCCATACGGTACACTCAGTAAAACCACACTCTGGAGATCTGAAGGAGAAAGATTCAGCAGAAGTTGGAAAAGATCGAAAAATTACGAGTTGCCAGCCAAGTCCAATAATAAAAAGTTAGTATGCGACATGCGACCAAACAAGTAATTAGCTATTGATTGCTCTTAGCCTCTCCGCCAGAGTCCCGACCACGGTTCTTTGAGCCTATCGGGCGTTATAATCCCATCACCCACTGGGCGAATTTCCGGTTGTGAGAGACAACAAACAACTGTTGGAAGAGGAATTGCAAAACCCCAAGGCGGGACCTAGGCCACTCACCATCGCCGAATTTAGGGAGCGAAAAGAGGGCAGTTGAGGCAACGGACGGAATCAGTGACACCAGAAGGGCCCCAGAGAAAACGGATCTGCAAGGAGGCACGATTTCGGGCGGCCATAGAGTAAACCCGGAAACTTCTGGCTGTGGGGCGCCTGGAGCGGATAACAACGACAGAAAAAGGTATCGCCAGGAGAAGACGCTGGCTCGATTTGTATCTAATACGGTTGACGGCTCGGGCTTCCCTGATAGATGTTCACCGAGTAGGGGTAGTTAGGTCTAAATTAAGGATTCTTGTAGATTGTACCGTTTTTGTGAAGGGGAATAAACGTTCTGAAATCAGACTTGGTATTTTTGAGCTTTGTCATCTGTGAGGTTTTTCCCCTCAACAGTGTAGCGAATCTTCGCAGCCAAACGCTACAATATATAAATACGTACAAATATGGTCTATCCACTGGGACCCCAAATGTTGTTATTGCTTTATTAGTCTCGAAGATATTAGCGGCTGAAATATGACCGTGTTTTTTAACACACGAATGTGAGACTGGCTAATATTTTACATACACAACGAGAAGAATACGTTTTCACGTCAAAACTCTTGACTGGACGGAGAAGTTAAAATGTCATGTTTGTAGAGGAGCAAGTAGAGTTCTGCATCTTTTTATTATTATAGGTGGAACTCCGTCCGGCCTAGGAGAGAAGTCATGCTTGAGGCGTGAGGACTCAATTAGGACACTCTCCTCAGTTACAAGGAGATCAGGGAAGCCGGAAAGTAGGGAAGGGGGGCCAGGATTAAGTGCGAGGAAGAATGGTAAGTCCGGCATAAATTTACCATCCCAGAAGGTAGCCGAGAAAAAGCTTCTGAAGGAATTTGAGATAGATTGAAGATTATTATATTCCGTTCCACTTTGCGTTTCCTATTCAAGTTCACAAAGGAGCAAAATAACTGTGGGTTTGAGGTTAGGTTTAGTTTCACGAAGGATAGATATCTGTTGAACTGGATATTGACAAGTGAAACAAATTCACTATAAGGAGCACTAAATTGTTCATAAATGGAGCACTAAATTGAAGATATTTTTCCAAGTAAACGTTACGTCTATTACTCAGAGACCTCAGTTCACTGGAGTACCAGGAAGGTGAGGAGTCTGGACGGGAAGGAAAAGAGAATGATCTTGAAGTAGAGATGGATTCGTGTAGGGCCTCGTAGAATAGGGTGATGGAATTATTTCATTTCATTTCATTTCATTTTTTCATACTTAATACAAGTATAGATACAATACCAATAAGGTAACAATAATATGATTAAAACAAGTGAAGATACAAAATACAGGTAAAGTTACAAGTAAAAGTGAGGAAACGTAAAGGATGAGAAAAGTCCTAAGAACTAACTACAGCTGTTTCTATACTATTCTTAAGATAAGAAAAAAAAAAAGGAAACAATGCTAAAAACTAGAGGATCATTGTCGAATTAGGATGCACCAAGCAGCTACACAGGGGGGACTGTCTCCACCCAGTTACGTAGTAGGGTACGAAGGCAGCTAACACCCTGTGCAGATTGCAAGTATGGAGCAACCCGATTGTAAGCACGCAGCATACGCGTAACTGGCTCCATCCGGCCATAGTCGGTGTGGTGGAAGCTAATTTAAAATTTGTTAATGTGTCTGAGGTTGAAAGTGCCATGACGGGTTGCAACCTGGTTCATAATAAAAGGCGCGCAGATGCTCCCCTGGACGACGGAATGTACAAAGGATAGGTCTGCAATCGCCCGGCGACAGGAGAGAGTTTGTAGCCCAATGAGTCTCAAGCGATCAGCGTACGAGGGAAGGTGGGAAGGATCAGACCATGGAAGGTGTCTAAGGGCACCCCGCAGGAAACGTTTCTGTACAGCTTCAATCCTTCCCGAGTGCACATTATGGTGGGGAGACCAAACTTGAGAAGCGTATTCAAGGATTGGTCTTGCGAGGGAGGAAAACAGAAACTTGCTTATGTATGGATCCGCAAACTCCCTAGACCATCTAAGTATAAACCCAACCATACCATTGGCTTTGCGAACCACAAGGTCGATGTGGTCGGTGAAGGTGAGCATAGAGTCCAGGAGGACTCCAAGGTTTTTGACTTGCCCCACAGAGCATATGACTGAGTCATTAATGGCGAAGGTGTGCGGCACAATGTGGCGCTTCCTAGAGAAGCATACATGCTCACACTTGGAGGTGTTAAGCAGAAGGTTGCTTTTGTGGCACCATACGGCGAAGCGATTCAAATCATTTTGTAAGAGATGGGCGTCGGAAGGGTGGCGTATATCTTTAAAGATTTTTGTATCGTCCGCATAGCTTAGAATAGTGGAGTCATGTACTACAGTGGAGGCATCATTAGTTGTGAGGATGAAAAGGAGAGGACCAATATGGCTGCCCTGAGGAACACCAGAGTTTGCAGTAAAAGCATCCGAGAGTTGGGAACGGAATTGGACACGGTAGGAGCGGTTTCGGATGTAAGAGTCAATCCAGGAGACGAGGGGTGGTGGACAACCTGCCAGCTTGAGTTTAAGGATAATGAGGCTGTGAGGGATGCTATCGAATGCCTTGCTCATGTCAGTGAAGATTGCATCAACAACCTCGCCGCGTTCAAGGGCATTGATAGTTTGGGACGTGAATTGGAGAAGGTTAGTAACAGTTGACTTACCCTTGAGAAAGCCATGTTGGTGAGGAGAAATTAAATGAAATGAAATAGTCACAGGACCCATTGTCCGTTGTAGGAAACGACATTGTTTGAGTTTTCTGACAGCATTTGGGTGGCAAGTGTCCTAGCGTGCCGCTTTTATAACTGGTGGCTTGTTGTCTCATCATTACGGGTCTATTAGGTGGAGCAGAGGTTCTCGGGAGCTCGTACATTTGATGCGAGATTGAAGGTGCTCTCACTTCTATTCTTGTGGCGTGTTCCAATAGATAACCAGTGATTAATTTAAGCCGTTTGCCTTGGTAGACCTTGGCCATCATTTGAAGTTGGTTATTTGGTAATCCGTCCTCAAATGCTCTTGTCGCTTGAGTTTCATAATCAGCGAGAAGAGAGCGCAAATGGATCTTGTCCCTATTATATGCTCTGGAAGCCTCGGTCAGAAGAGAGAGGTTAGATACGATTCTCTGCCAAAGTTTGAAGATTAAAACGCGAAAGCCTAGGTTCAAATTTGTTCCGAAGAGCAGTTTTTAAGTAGGGCCAGGAGTGGATCTGATTTGAATTGACATAATCTGCACTTGTTATCGAAAATATCATCGGCGCTGGACAGAAACTTTTGCAATTGCTTGCAATTACCATGCAACTCAGGGATCAAGTCTTGGGCGTTTGAGAAAATATATCAAGAGAATGGGAATCTATTTTATTTCCAGGGATGGACTCTCTTTGACATTGTGAGCCTTCACAGAAATCTGTATGCTCCATCAGAAGGTCTATGGCATAAAATGTGGTTTCTTTTTGTTTATAAAGTTGCGAGGGGAAATATTCGGTATCTTCGCTATCCGCACTGTAATTTTTCATTATTTCGAAATATGTTTCTTTGAATGGTTCCCAGTATTGATCAAGGTTAGTAGTTTTGCGATTGAGGACAGATTTTCCGACATTCGTTAATCAGCCAGGCTCATCATTAACTTGCTCCTTTCATTTCGGACTCTTACTAACTTCTCGTGAATCGTTAGGGTTGAAGCGCTGGTATCGTCTGATTGCAGACGAGCAGGGGGATTTTCTTAGGGCCCATGTAGATATCAGGGGCCTTGAGGCTTTGACAATCAGAGGTTTGGGGTAATGGTGATAGTAAAGTAAAGGAGCTCCGGGGTGAGCGACGACGACCTCTTAAAGTTCGTCGCCCTTTTCTGGACCAGCAAAACCTAACTCCAGTAGCTCCAACTGCTGGAATTTTTTTTAATGGACTCCTGGGTTGCATCAGCCCAGTCCTTGGTAGAGCCAAAGCTCCTTAGTTTAAAATAATCGTGTAAGGTATCGACTTGTGGACGGTTTTTGATCTTCCCGTCTGTGTCACAAAAATTTTCCCACAAAGTGGAAAGGATTTTTAAATTACTACTCAGACCTCTAGTAGATTTTGTATCTCTTAAGGAGTCGTGTATTTTCATTGTTTCTTCGATCAATAATAATTAGGCTGCAAATTTCATTTCGGTCATTCTAATTATTTTGGACGATTTCAAAGGTTTGTAAAAGTCTTTGACGGCGGCACAAAAAAAAACCGGAAAACGTAGTCAACGTCCGCGCCGTAGATTTTCCGTGAAAACTTCGGTATAAAATTATAATAAGTGTTTCTCTTTAATATGTACTTAAATCAATCTCTTTAATACAATGGCTGTATAGAGTAGTACGGTGACAGAATAGATAAATCACAAGTTTATTACTTATTGGCCACCAATGTACATAATCAACGAGAAGAAAGACGTTTTCACGTCAAAAGGTCTTAATTATATATATGAAAGTTAAGGACGTTAAGAGGGGTAAGGAAAATATGTTATCCAGCAAAAGAAAAGAAGGAAAGGGGAAAAAAGGTCTTCCAAGGGGACGATCGGTTGTTCCTGCAAGCTTAGCAAAAACCTTATACGCTAAAGCAGAAAACTCAAGAAGAAAAATTTGAGTTGGTTGGATTTATACGAACTAGGGTAAATGGCTATACTCGGTAAAAGAAAAGATCGAGAGATAAGGAAAGGAAAACGAGTTCTGGAACGTTATATCGACACCAAACGGTACACGAGAAAGGAAATATAAGCGGGGTACACGCATGTGAATATGAATTTATATGTTAAATAATGTTTTACCAATTTCGTGCCCGAGGACACGCAAGTTCAATTTGGGCCATATTCATACACCATCCTGACTGAAAAGGTCATGAATGTACTTAGGATCAGAATAACTTAGGGTCTTATCAGTACTTATAACAAGTAATTTCTCTCCCTCTGTATTATGTGAATTTTGTACAGAGTATAATAGTGTTTCGAGTGAGCGGAAGTCAGATGGAACAACATAATAAATGGTAAGGGAGATTAAGGGTCAAAAATCGAAATTTTATCAAATTCGTATTGTTCATTATCAAATTATACATATTACGATTGTAGTAATGGTTAATATGATAACAAGTGTACTTAACGGGATGGGTATAGCAATCATATCCTACAAATCGGTACCAATGATTGAGAGCAAGAGAAAAATCGAGGCCTCATTTCGTTATCCCGTAATTTCAATTCGAATTATCTGCTATAAACGTATAAAATAATGAACACATTTTTATAGAATTTGCACGTATACTTTGGAGTAGCAAATTCCGGTCGAACTTGACTCATTTGGATAAATGTTTTTCATAAATATCACTAACGAAGTTTGATTTACTGGTTAGAAAATGAAGACATGTTTATAAAATCAAGATTTGGGATAATATCCGTGCCTCCCAACTATTTTGTGTTTGTAAACCTGGTCACCCGCAAAGATGTGTTTCACGTTTATTGTCATTGTATTCGTTGTTTCCTTCTTCTTCTTTTTTTCGTGCTGTTTTCGGTTTGGACGCGTCGGTCCCTAGAGTTGTGGGCAGGGTTGAAACCCCAAAATAATTATTGGAGCATAAGCCCTGCTCACTTTCACTTTCACTTTCACTTGTTTTGCTTTCATTTTGTTGAATAAGGTTGTATGAAATTTTACGTATTTGATTAATTATTGTTTTTGGGATCTAAACGGCAAGATCCTAACCACCGCTGCCACCCATTTCTTGAATTCCCTGTTCGAGTAAGGAAGTGAAGTGCTTTTAAGGAAGCAGTTCACCCGCCCGCATTTTATTTCTTCCTTTTTTCTTTTTGAGTTCTTAATAATCTTAGTATGTAGTTTTAAAATTAACAATTTTAATTTCATTAATTACAAACTGACACTATGTTTTTCGAGTTCTTAATATTTCTTTAAATTATTTGATTGTCTAAATTTAATTCTTTCTTTAATGTTTTTTTGACGTGATAACGTCTTGTAAATCGATGGCAGGCTGCCCAAATGAAAAATCGTGACTCATTGTCACGTTCCGCCTGAGTTAAGCGGACGAATGAGAGATTCCTACATTAGTTTCGATCCATGAGAGATTCTTTAATCCACACTAATACGTGCATGAACGAATCTGTCATGAATCGAATCTTATATGCGTATTAGTTTGGATTCATGAGAGCTTCTTGAATCCACACTAATGCGCGTATTGACGAATGAGAGATTCGTACATTCGCGTATTAGTTTTGATTCATGAGAGATTCGTTCATATGCGTATTAGTGCGGATTCAAGAATCTCTTATGAATCCAAACTGATAAGCGTATGAGATTGGATTCATGAGAGATTCGTTCATACGCATATTAGTGTGGATTCAAGAATCTCTCATGAATCCGAACTAATACGCGTATGAGATTGGATTCATGAGAGTTTCGTTCATACGCGTATTAGTGTCGATTCAAGAATCTCTCATGAATCCGAACTAATACGCATATGAGATTCGATTCATGAGAGATTCGTTCATACACGTATTAGTGTAAATTCAGGAATCTCTCATGAATCCGAACTAATACGCGTATGAGATTGGATTCATGAGAGATTCGTTCATACGCTCATTAGTGTCGATTCAAGAATCCCTTGTGAATCCAACTAATGCGCGTATGTACGAATCTCTCATTCGTTCATACACGTATTAGTGTGGATTCACGAATCTCTTGTGAATCCAACTAATGCGCGTATGTACGAATCTCTCATTCGTTCATACACGTATTAGTGTGGATTCACGAATTTCTTGTGAATCCAACTAATGCGCGTATGTATGAATCTCTCACAGCGTTGCCAACCCGTACGATAATTCAATGCACGATATCGTACTTCAAATGTACGATAATTTTCAAATTTCAGTGCATTTTCAAATAAAGTGCATTTTCCTTTCATTTTGCGTTTGCCTATTGCAAAGCGATCTTCAAATATTTGTTGTATTAATAATGAAATTAGCATGTTCATGAAAATATTATTGATATAATAACAATTTGAAATAGTTTAATTGTTCGTGATTATTTCTATACCATAACTAATTTAAATTAAATCTGCAAAAATTTACAAAAACTGTGATTATATCTATACTATAATCAATTTAACTTAAATCTGCTATTAAATCTGCAAAAGTCTGCAAAAACTGTAAGCAATATTTGAAAATTAAATTTGGCGAGCTTATCAAAAGCATCAGTTTCATGAATTTGAAGACCAACCTGACGAACCTATGGATCTCACGGATCTGCCACTACCTTCAAGGAGTACTGTATTCACGGAAGCGCAAGATGCTGCCGCATCCACGTATGCAACGCCATTCGCTGAGCCTACAACAATCGCTGCTCCAAAATCGAAGGCACAGAAACAACGTGAGTACAGACAACGTATGGCCGCATCCAGAAGTCCTGCACAGGCGATAGCTGCGAGGAAATCGGATGCCGAAAGACAGCGCAACTGCAGACTACGCAAAGCTGTTAACTCGGCTCTTGTCAATAGGTCATTAGAATCGACTACTGCATCCTCTGCTCGTTCAGGGGCAAGATCAAACGACGTCCAAACTGGTACTCAACGACAGCCCACACACCAACAAATCACTGTTCAACCAGATACTGCTTCTACCTGGAACACCAAATGGGCATGCCTTATCATGAGATACAAATCAACTTTTCTGGACAATGATTTTGGCTACGCTTGTTCGGTTTGCGACCGACTCTGGTTCAAGAACGACTTCAAACCCATCACTGCGGCACAGCTGGAGGTGATCTCGGAATGGTTCATCAAAGAAAATCGGCGAATGTGCAGAGAAGAATATGAAATGGTTTGCAACACTTGCAAGCGTCCACTGAACAAAAAATCGATGCCGCCCCTAGCAAAAGTTAATGGATTCTCATATCCAGACCAACCACCAGGCCTTCCACAGTTGGATCCCATCAGTGAACGATTGATATCGCCACGTCTGCCATTTATGCAAGTGCGTCGTCTGCGCCATGATTTCTCTTATGGAATCATAGGGCAAGTGATCAACGTACCAGTAGATGTACAAGAGATGGTAAAATGTTTGCCGCGCCAATTAAATGAGGACGAAGTCATTAATGTTAACATCAAGCGAAACCTTGCCCATAAATCGGTCTACATCAGCGGATACATGTCCAAAAGTACAATCTTAGCGTGGCTAACTGTACTGCAGAGCTCTCCATTATATCGTTTGTACGAAATCAACGTGGATTTGTCGAGACTGCATCCTACTGTGCCGTTTCTCGATGACATACAGGATGATCCGTCCAACCGAATACAAAATATCTCTGCTGAAAACACGCCTGAATCTGAGATTCTCGCATCAAGACAACATACCATGATGTGGAACGAAGAAGATTGACTCAATATCGCACCAGGACATCAGGCTACACCTCTCAACATCATTTATGATCGTCATGCAGAAGAGTTGTCGTTTCCATCGATTTACTTCGGAGAGCCACGTCAATTCAACATGGGAGTTTCAGTAACACCTTACATGATAGCGACCAGTGAGATACGACGTCGTGACAGACGCGGAGCCACACCTCAAAAAATCTTGTACGTTGCAATGAAAATATTGCGGCTACGCATGGTGGATGGAATTTACAGCACGTTTCGCAATGTTTCGGTCAGGGAGAATGTTACGCGACGTATGTTAGAGGACACAGAATTTCTGAAAGAATATGTCATGCAAAACTTCGCATTCATGAAGACAGTGCCAAACTCCGTCCAATACTGGGCCTCTCGCAAACGAGACCTCTTTGCAATGATTCGTCAACTTGGTAAACCATCCGTTTTCCTCACTATAAGTGCCAACGAAATACGCTGGATGAAACTGCTCACTATACTTCTCAAACTGAGCAAAAAATATCCAGGAAAAACAGCACAAGATCTCAACACTTCTGAGCGCTGTACTTTAGTGAGCGACGATCCTGTTACGTGCTGCATATACTTCTACAAGCTCGTTGGTTCCTTGATGAAAATGCTGAAATCCAAACAGTCTTACAATCCGTTCGGCAAGTATTTCGTTAGAGATAACTTCCTTCGTATTGAGTTTCAGCATCGAGGAAGCCCACACGCACATATTTTATTGTGGTTGAACGACGACTCACGTGAGACCGTATCGGAAAATATGCCAAGAACCGTCGATCTCGTGGGAAAATTAAGTTCCGTTGCTCGAGATGATGTGCCAAACAATTCTATCTACGCCAACCAGATACACAAACATACTTTCACTTGCACATAGCGAGGCGAGACAACTTGCAGATTTGGGATCCCGTACTGGCCTATGCCCACGACCCGTGTACTGGTTCCGATATCTCAATCTGATGGGCGCCGCCAAACGCTACAACAGAAGGCCAAGGAGCTGCGTACCTCTCTCGGTGAACGTCGATACGCATGCATGGATGAGTTTCTTAATGCTAATGGCTTGACTTACGTTTCATACCTCGACTTGGTGCGTGCAACGTTGCGCAGACCGACTCTGGTGTTCTCACGAAACTTCGACGAACTTATGAGAAACACTTTCAATCCGTACCTTGCCGGCGAAGTCAACTCTAACATCAACATTCAGTTCATCTTGGATGAGTACAGCTGCGCAGAGTATGTCGTAGAGTATGTAAATAAATCAGCCCGTGGAATGGGTAACCTACGTCGAGAGCTTACCACGATGATGCAAGAGCATCCCGACCAGGACTACACAGGCCAATTGAAAGCGTTAAGTATCAAACTGCTTAACGCAGTTGAGATGTCAGCACAAGAAGCAGCATGGTATCTACTACGACAACCAATGAGTGAGACAAGTCGTCAGGTTGTGTACATCCCGACGGTGTGGCCGACAGAAAGACAATGCTGCCGCAAGCGTCGTCAACAAATGGACCGCGAAGGTCTCGATGGAGACAGCACTGATGTTTGGACCAAAAACATAATACAGCGATATGAAGAACGACCTATATCTTTAGAACAAGTGTATTTGGCTGAGTTTGCTGGTATGCTAACACTAATGATTTCGTTGACGAAGAAGAGGACGTGCACATGGATGACGATGAAGATTCTGAAGCTGTACCTGAAGCGAGTACGTCGAGAACACCAAAAGAATATCGCAGACGACTGCTCGGACGAGTCATACGATACAGACGCTACGATATTGATGAAACAGTCAATTATAAACGAGAGATGGTTCTACTTTACGTACAGTTTCGCAACGAAATGTCAGAGATTGTTGATCAAAACAAATTTTTGCAATTATTTGACCACAACAAAGACACGATTATGGAACGCCGCAGCCTATTCCAGACGAATTTAAACATTGTAAACGTCATGAAGGAACTTGAAACGATGATGATTTTGCAAAACGATGATAACAGCAACTTGCAAGAAGAAGAATCAAGAGCAGCGTTTGTCCAACGGTTGTTAGGAGAATATGGTGGCGAGAACGTCGATGATGTTAACCAAATCGTCCCCCGACAAGGATTCTCGATTGTGAAGAAACGCAGCAATGTGATGACGAAATATCAGTATTGCGAGCTTGTAAGAACCACCAACCCAGAACAACGGGAGATCATTCTTGAGGTCATACATCGATTACATCGTTGCGGAGATGACGTTTCTGAAGCGCTACAGATATTCTTCACCGGTCCCGCGGGCTGTGGAAAAACTTACACCTTAAAGTGTCTTATGGAGACGTACAACCGCTACACTCAGGAGCACAACTCGATGAACAACGCCTATATTGCCTGTGCCAGCACAGGTAAAGCCGCTGTATCTCTTGGTGGCACTACGGTGCATTCACCGTTTCGTCTCACAACTTCTCGCGTGACAAAACTCTTATCCACGGAGAATTTGCAAGCCTATAGAAACATGTTCGTTGGCGTCAAAGCTGTTTTCGTGGACGAGATCAGCATGCTAAGTTCAGCTATTCTCCAAAAAATCAACTACCGACTGCAGCAGATTACCGGCATTTACGACAAACCATTCGGAGGCATCCACGTGATTCTATGCGGCGATTTCAGACAGCTGCCCCCGGTACGAGCAAGTCCATGTTACAGCATGCCGATCAACCAACTTGGAGGACCAATTCTGTGGCACAGCATTGACTACTTTCCGCTGGTTCGTGTTGTGCGACAAACTGATGAGAGGTTTTCAACGATTCTGACCAAAATTGGAGATGGACTAAAACTAAGTACCGATGACATCACACTTATTCAGTCCAGACATAAATCTGAGTCTTGGTGCAAGGAAAACGTGCCTAATGCTGTCCGGCTGTATTATAACAATACTGAAGTTGATTCGTACAACCGAAGCGCAATCATCAACGCATACAACTGTCTCGCACATGATATTATGCTCGGTTATTCGAGTGAGCAAGAAAAGGCACAATGCCGAGGTAAACTTCACAAGATGACGGTAGCAGAGACTGATGGATTGCCCTACTTGCTTCCATCAGCTGAAGGGTATCCCTACATGATAACTTCTAACATAGATGTCGCTGATGGGTTGGTAAACGGAGCTATTGGTGTCTTACGACATATCGAACGCCAGCAATCAAATGTGGATGACCATTCTGCAGAAGCAGGACCATTGACCAGTACAACCTTGCCGGCATCTCGAGAAAAAATCATTACTTTATGGTTCGAGTTTCCGGAAGCAACAACAGGTGCCGGGGCCAAAATAAAATGTCGACCTCACGTGCATAGCAAGCCAAACACTCTGTCTCCCAACTGGGTGCCGGTGTATAAGAAAGTGGTGAACATTACACTGACAAGAACTGTCAAATGCAAACGAAAACAGTTTCCCTGCGTCCCTGCTTGTGCTATCACCATTCACAAGTCACGAGGTGGGACGTTTGATGTCATTGTTTATAAATACTCCCCGAAGCAACCACAACAGTTGGTGTACGTGGCGATGAGTCGGATAACGAATATAGACGGCTTGCACATCATCACGGACAAAGATGCTCCTTTCATCTTCAAACACGGTCGAGATAATAACGACTCCCAGACTACACGAGATATTCGTAACGAATACGTTCGACTCCGTGGACACGCACTTCAAACAATCACTAAGAAAGCAGTAAAATTCTGTGATGACGCTAACAACGCTAGACAAACTGTAGTGACAAATCTTAATTCTCAGAGTTTGTCTGCTCACTCCGCGGATATTGAAACGAATACAGTGATACCAAGGTCTGATTATTTGGTATTGACTGAAACGTGGATGAGTGACAATTGTGATCCAGTTCCAGTCAACAATTATGAGTGTATATCCCGGCGGAATAATCGATCGGATTTTGATACAAACGCAGCTGGTGGAGTAGCAATTTATCGCAAATTATCATCGACATCCACGGCCAAAGTTCTTCAAGTTGCATTGTCGGACACAACTCGTGTCATCAAAAACACAGGTGACGTGTGCTTGGCCGAAATTACATGCTTCACTGCTGATACAACGTTTAAATTTGAACTTGGCGCCGTGTATATTCATCCTGGAGCGAGTATCCAAAACATTGGTATGTTACTGTACCAAGCACATGTTCCATATGTGCACAACAGCCAGTATGTGCCACCGTTCTTGATGGGTATTGATGCCGATGTAGCAATTCTTCTTTGCGGCGACTTCAACACAAACGTGAAAAATGATGACACATTCCTCAAATACATAAAAGATACGTACAATATCGAATGTGTATCAGATGTTAATAAGTCAACAACGCTGGGAGGAACAACCATCGATTTGACTTTTTCAGGGTACATTACACTTGAAACACTCCCCTTGATTTCCTACTTTTCCTATCATCGTCCTATCCTTAACAGAATAACGCAAATTGGACGATCTTAAATATCACACATATATATAAGTTTTAAATAAATTGTTAATACATAGCATATTGTTAATTATAATTAATCTGCATAATTTAAGTAAAAAAATTTACATTTTCTATTAGCTCCTTCTTTGTATTATACAAAATAATGATCATTCAGTGAAAATAATTCAATTCAATTCATAAAAGTAGGCAATTTTTCATCAATGTTTTCTTATGACGTTATCACGTAAAATTATCGTCCGTAAACCGACTTTACAGACAACCAATGTTTTTTTTTTCTTGGAAAGGATCCCCCTTAACAACTTTTTACAATTCTTCTTAATTGTATGAAAATATATATGTATATATAAAAAAAAATTAATAAGATTAGGCTGACCTTATTTGGTGTTGATTCCAGTCATGGCTGATGCTGGATAACGTTGACACTGGATGTAGCTGAAACTCGATCTCTGGATATCTGCTGTCTTCCTTACGCTGCCTTCAATTTACACTGGATGGCTTCATTTGTGGCATCCCAACGCTGCCACCATTTTTAATTTTGGATTTTCTAAATTTGATTTCCTTTCCATAACACAGGATCGAGGAGTGCTTGATCTCGATCGTTCTTTTAAGATCACTCATCCGTATTCGTTTCATTTTAATAATTTGTTTGATATATTCATTCTCAAATCCTTTAATAAATTCACTAAGTATTCGTCTTCATTTGAAATTAGTTTAACTTTAATGAATTCACTTAATATACATTTTAAATTTCAAGTATTTTTATTTCTTAAATCCTTAAATTCACTAAGAATTCATATTAATTTCGTAATATTTTCTTTCTTACATCCTTAAATTCACTAAGCATTCATCTTAATTTTTAATTATTAAAACTTTTAAATGCCTTAATAAATTCACAAAATATACATTTTATATTTCAAGCATTTTCATTCTTAAATCTTTAAAATTCACTAAGTATACATTTTAATTTTGATATATTTCAATTCTTAATTCCTTGAATCACTTTGTTAAGTATTCGTCTCAGTTTTTAATTATTTTAACTTTTAAATACTTTAATAAATTAAATTTTCAATTTCATGTACTTTAGTTCTTAATTATTTAAATCCACTAAGTATTCATTTTCATTTTGAAATATATCAATTCATTATCAAACTTTTCAGGACGACCTCCTCAAGCTCACACTGTCCTGTCGAGCAAAAATCGCACGCTTATATCAGTGATTCGACAGTTAATCCTTCTTTCTGGTGAGAGTCCAGCATCGCTATCCAAATCCATGAAAGATCAATTTTTCAATTTCATTGCATTGCCTGCAATTGATGGATTCTTTGTGTGTATCCCCGGAATTAAAAAAGTTCTACGCGATTTCCAATGAATCAACAGAAATTTTGAGTTGTGACTGAGCCAAGGCCCAGTCATGTACATGTACTGTGAACTATGTACTATGAACAGGCACACATGTGCACCCCTCCCCATTTTCCCATGCCGTAACGAATTATTCGTTCATGGCCCAAAATACTGTGCCAACACATGCGCGATAATTTTTTCATTTAAACTGACACAGCGTTTTGGGCGTGCACATGGGCGACAATGTTTCGCCGCGATCGGATTTTACCACCACGCGTTTTACATATCATGTAACCAATACTGATGAGAAAATAAGTAAGGCTATTGAAAAATAAAACGAATCGAATTAAGAATCGAATCGAATTGACACTTCTTAAATTCTCATCAAAGAAAATAATTATTTTTCATAAGAACGGAAACCTGCTGCATAAATTTGCTTGTGGAATTTCCGTTGTCATGGAAATTTTTCGGGTTTAATAAATTACTTATATTGCAAAATCCTACTGAACAGAAATGCAGAATCACCTCGAATTTAAAATTTGTTAGTTGAGTATAGATTCTCATTTCCCTGTCCTATTCTGGCAGTTGAACCTGAAGGTTCACTTTCAACAAATTATTTACATTATTAATTTGAACTAATTGAATTATAAGTTGTGTCCAAATTGTAATTATAAAGAATTAATGTTTGTTTATCTTGATTTATAAAAATTGTAATAAACAGAAATTTAAAAGAAGTGAAAATTGGTTTTTATTATTATTATCAGAATATAATAACAAATATATTAGTTGCACGGTAGAATTTGATCGCGATTGTTTTATATCGCCGTCGACATCGAGGAACGGAAGCGAGAATCACTGATTACATGCATTATTTGTGGCCATGCGCGATGCCATAATGCAAGATCAGATCAGTGGTTTTAGAGTCTCTTGAAAAGAGACCAAAAACCAATGCGCTGGTGGTCAGTAGTCAGTCGCTTTCGGGGGACGGTTGGGTTCGGTCGTTAGCGCGAGACGTGGTTCAGAACTCGAGAGGACACATTAAGTGTAAATTTTTAATTAATAAATTTCTACGTGTAACTTTTAGAACCAATGAAAATATGAAGAACCCGGAAAAGAAAATTAAGTTTAAATTTTTAATTAATAAAATTCGAAGTGTAGCTTTTAAAGACTACAAAAATATCAAGAACCCAGAAACGAAAATTAAAATTCAAAGTTTACTTAATGAAATTCAAAGTGTTACTTTTAAAGACAACAAAAAAATTAAGAACACAAACCAATAGAATTTTTAAATAATAAAATTCACAGTGTAAAAAGAAAACAAACAAAAATTCTAAGAACAGAAAAAAAGGAAAATCAAATTTAAATTTTTAAATTAATAAAATTCTACGTGTAACTACAAAAAAAAAACAATAAAAATATTTAAAAAACATTGGTTGTCTGTAAAGTCGGTTTACGGACGATAATTTTACGTGATAACGTCATAAGAAAACATTGATGAAAAATTGCCTACTTTTATGAATTGAATTGAATTATTTTCACTGAATGATCATTATTTTGTATAATACAAAGAAGGAGCTAATAGAAAATGTAAATTTTTTTACTTAAATTATGCAGATTAATTATAATTAACAATATGCTATGTATTAACAATTTATTTAAAACTTATATATTCATATGTGTGATATTTAAGATCGTCTAATTTGCGTTATTCTGTTAAGGATAGGACGATGATAGGAAAAGTAGGAAATCAAGGGGAGTGTTTCAAGTGTAATGTACCCTGAAAAAGTCAAATCGATGGTTGTTCCTCCCAGCGTTGTTGACTTATTAACATCTGATACACATTCGAGATTGTACGTATCTTTTATTATTTGAGGAATGTGTCATCATTTTTCACGTTTGTGTTGAAGTCGCCGCAAAGAAGAATTGGTACATCGGCATCAATACCCATCAAGAACGGTGGCACATACTGGCTGTTGTGCACATATGGAACACGTGCTTGGTACAGTAACATACCAATGTTTTGGATACTCGCTCCAGGATGAATATACACGGCGCCAAGTACAAATTTAAACGTTGTATCAGCAGTGAAGCATGTAATTTCGGCCAAGCACACGTCACCTGTGTTTTTGATGACACGAGTTGTGTCCGACAATGCAACTTGAAGAACTTTGGCCGTGGATGTCGATGATAATTTGCGATAAATTGCTACTCCACCAGCTGCGTTTGTATCAAAATCCGATCGATTATTCTGCCGGGATATACACTCATAATTGTTGACTGGAATTGGATCACAATTGTCACTCATCCACGTTTCAGTCAATACCAAATAATCAGACCTTGGTATCACTGTATTCGTTTCAATATCCGCGGAGTGAGCAGACAAACTCTGAGAATTAAGATTTGTCACTACAGTTTGTCTAGCGTTGTTAGCGTCATCACAGAATTTTACTGCTTTCTTAGTGATTGTTTGAAGTGCGTGTCCACGGAGTCGAACGTATTCGTTACGAATATCTCGTGTAGTCTGGGAGTCGTTATTATCTCGACCGTGTTTGAAGATGAAAGGAGCATCTTTGTCCGTGATGATGTGCAAGCCGTCTATATTCGTTATCCGACTCATCGCCACGTACACCAACTGTTGTGGTTGCTTCGGGGAGTATTTATAAACAATGACATCAAACGTCCCACCTCGTGACTTGTGAATGGTAATAGCACAAGCACGGACGCAGGGAAACTGTTTTCGTTTGCATTTGACAGTTCTTGTCAGTGTAATGTTCACCACTTTCTTATACACCGGCACCCAGTTGGGAGACAGAGTGTTTGGCTTGCTATGCACGTGAGGTCGACATTTTATTTTGGCCCCGGCACCTGTTGTTGCTTCCGGAAACTCGAACCATAAAGTAATGATTTTTTCTCGAGATGCCGGCAAGGTTGTACTGGTCAATGGTCCTGCTTCTGCAGAATGGTCATCCACATTTGATTGCTGGCGTTCGATATGTCGTAAGACACCAATAGCTCCGTTTACCAACCCATCAGCGACATCTATGTTAGAAGTTATCATGTAGGGATACCCTTCAGCTGATGGAAGCAAGTAGGGCAATCCATCAGTCTCTGCTACCGTCATCTTGTGAAGTTTACCTCGGCATTGTGCCTTTTCTTGCTCACTCGAATAACCGAGCATAATATCATGTGCGAGACAGTTGTATGCGTTGATGATTGCGCTTCGGTTGTACGAATCAACTTCAGTATTGTTATAATACAGCCGGACAGCATTAGGCACGTTTTCCTTGCACCAAGACTCAGATTTATGTCTGGACTGAATAAGTGTGATGTCATCGGTACTTAGTTTTAGTCCATCTCCAATTTTGGTCAGAATCGTTGAAAACCTCTCATCAGTTTGTCGCACAACACGAACCAGCGGAAAGTAGTCAATGCTGTGCCACAGAATTGGTCCTCCAAGTTGGTTGATCGGCATGCTGTAACATGGACTTGCTCGTACCGGGGGCAGCTGTCTGAAATCGCCGCATAGAATCACGTGGATGCCTCCGAATGGTTTGTCGTAAATGCCGGTAATCTGCTGCAGTCGGTAGTTGATTTTTTGGAGAATAGCTGAACTTAACATGCTGATCTCGTCCACGAAAACAGCTTTGACGCCAACGAACATGTTTCTATAGGCTTGCAAATTCTCCGTGGATAAGAGTTTTGTCACGCGAGAAGTTGTGAGACGAAACGGTGAATGCACCGTAGTGCCACCAAGAGATACAGCGGCTTTACCTGTGCTGGCACAGGCAATATAGGCGTTGTTCATCGAGTTGTGCTCCTGAGTGTAGCGGTTGTACGTCTCCATAAGACACTTTAAGGTGTAAGTTTTTCCACAGCCCGCGGGACCGGTGAAGAATATCTGTAGCGCTTCAGAAACGTCATCTCCGCAACGATGTAATCGATGTATGACCTCAAGAATGATCTCCCGTTGTTCTGGGTTGGTGGTTCTTACAAGCTCGCAATACTGATATTTCGTCATCACATTGCTGCGTTTCTTCACAATCGAGAATCCTTGTCGGGGGACGATTTGGTTAACATCATCGACGTTCTCGCCACCATATTCTCCTAACAACCGTTGGACAAACGCTGCTCTTGATTCTTCTTCTTGCAAGTTGCTGTTATCATCGTTTTGCAAAATCATCATCGTTTCAAGTTCCTTCATGACGTTTACAATGTTTAAATTCGTCTGGAATAGGCTACGGCGTTCCATAATCGTGTCTTTGTTGTGGTCAAATAATTGCAAAAATTTGTTTTGATCAACAATCTCTGACATTTCGTTGCGAAACTGTACGTAAAGTAGAACCATCTCTCGTTTATAATTGACTGTTTCATCAATATCGTAGCGTCTGTATCGTATGACTCGTCCGAGCAGTCGTCTGCGATATTCTTTTGGTGTTCTCGACGTACTCGCTTCAGGTACAGCTTCAGAATCTTCATCGTCATCCATGTGCACGTCCTCTTCTTCGTCAACGAAATCATTAGTGTTAGCATACCAGCAAACTCAGCCAAATACACTTGTTCTAAAGATATAGGTCGTTCTTCATATCGCTGTATTATGTTTTTGGTCCAAACATCAGTGCTGTCTCCATCGAGACCTTCGCGGTCCATTTGTTGACGACGCTTGCGGCAGCATTGTCTTTCTGTCGGCCACACCGTCGGGATGTACACAACCTGACGACTTGTCTCACTCATTGGTTGTCGTAGTAGATACCATGCTGCTTCTTGTGCTGACATTTCAACTGCGTTAAGCAGTTTGATACTTAACGCTTTCAATTGGCCTGTGTAGTCCTGGTCGGGATGCTCTTGCATCATCGTGGTAAGCTCTCGACGTAGGTTACCCATTCCACGGGCTGATTTATTTACATACTCTACGACATACTCTGCGCAGCTGTACTCATCCAAGATGAACTGAATGTTGATGTTAGAGTTGACTTCGCCGGCAAGGTACGGATTGAAAGTGTTTCTCATAAGTTCGTCGAAGTTTCGTGAGAACACCAGAGTCGGTCTGCGCAACGTTGCACGCACCAAGTCGAGGTATGAAACGTAAGTCAAGCCATTAGCATTAAGAAACTCATCCATGCATGCGTATCGACGTTCACCGAGAGAGGTACGCAGCTCCTTGGCCTTCTGTTGTAGCGTTTGGCGGCGCCCATCAGATTGAGATATCGGAACCAGTACACGGGTCGTGGGCATAGGCCAGTACGGGATCCCAAATCTGCAAGTTGTCTCGCCTCGCTATGTGCAAGTGAAAGTATGTTTGTGTATCTGGTTGGCGTAGATAGAATTGTTTGGCACATCATCTCGAGCAACGGAACTTAATTTTCCCACGAGATCGACGGTTCTTGGCATATTTTCCGATACGGTCTCACGTGAGTCGTCGTTCAACCACAATAAAATATGTGCGTGTGGGCTTCCTCGATGCTGAAACTCAATACGAAGGAAGTAATCTCTAACGAAATACTTGCCGAACGGATTGTAAGACTGTTTGGATTTCAGCATTTTCATCAAGGAACCAACGAGCTTGTAGAAGTATATGCAGCACGTAACAGGATCGTCGCTCACTAAAGTACAGCGCTCAGAAGTGTTGAGATCTTGTGCTGTTTTTCCTGGATATTTTTTGCTCAGTTTGAGAAGTATAGTGAGCAGTTTCATCCAGCGTATTTCGTTGGCACTTATAGTGAGGAAAACGGATGGTTTACCAAGTTGACGAATCATTGCAAAGAGGTCTCGTTTGCGAGAGGCCCAGTATTGGACGGAGTTTGGCACTGTCTTCATGAATGCGAAGTTTTGCATGACATATTCTTTCAGAAATTCTGTGTCCTCTAACATACGTCGCGTAACATTCTCCCTGACCGAAACATTGCGAAACGTGCTGTAAATTCCATCCACCATGCGTAGCCGCAATATTTTCATTGCAACGTACAAGTTTTTTTGAGGTGTGGCTCCGCGTCTGTCACGACGTCGTATCTCACTGGTCGCTATCATGTAAGGTGTTACTGAAACTCCCATGTTGAATTGACGTGGCTCTCCGAAGTAAATCGATGGAAACGACAACTCTTCTGCATGACGATCATAAATGATGTTGAGAGGTGTAGCCTGATGTCCTGGTGCGATATTGAGTCAATCTTCTTCGTTCCACATCATGGTATGTTGTCTTGATGCGAGAATCTCAGATTCAGGCGTGTTTTCAGCAGAGATATTTTGTATTCGGTTGGACGGATCATCCTGTATGTCATCGAGAAACGGCACAGTAGGATGCAGTCTCGACAAATCCACGTTGATTTCGTACAAACGATATAATGGAGAGCTCTGCAGTACAGTTAGCCACGCTAAGATTGTACTTTTGGACATGTATCCGCTGATGTAGACCGATTTATGGGCAAGGTTTCGCTTGATGTTAACATTAATGACTTCGTCCTCATTTAATTGGCGCGGCAAACATTTTACCATCTCTTGTACATCTACTGGTACGTTGATCACTTGCCCTATGATTCCATAAGAGAAATCATGGCGCAGACGACGCACTTGCATAAATGGCAGACGTGGCGATATCAATCGTTCACTGATGGGATCCAACTGTGGAAGGCCTGGTGGTTGGTCTGGATATGAGAATCCATTAACTTTTGCTAGGGGCGGCATCGATTTTTTGTTCAGTGGACGCTTGCAAGTGTTGCAAACCATTTCATATTCTTCTCTGCACATTCGCCGATTTTCTTTGATGAACCATTCCGAGATCACCTCCAGCTGTGCCGCAGTGATGGGTTTGAGGTCGTTCTTGAACCAGAGTCTGTCGCAAACCGAACAAGCGTAGCCAAAATCATTGTCCAGAAAAGTTGATTTGTATCTCATGATAAGGGATGCCCATTTGGTGTTCCAGGTAGAAGCAGTATCTGGTTGAACAGTGATTTGTTGGTGTGTGGGCTGTCGTTGAGTACCAGTTTGGACGTCGTTTGATCTTGCCCCTGAACGAGCAGAGGATGCAGTAGTCGATTCTAATGACCTATTGACAAGAGCCGAGTTAACAGCTTTGCGTAGTCTGCAGTTGCGCTGTCTTTCGGCATCCGATTTCCTCGCAGCTATCGCCTGTGCAGGACTTCTGGATGCGGCCATACGTTGTCTGTACTCACGTTGTTTCTGTGCCTTCGATTTTGGAGCAGCGATTGTTGTAGGCTCAGCGAATGGCGTTGCATACGTGGATGCGGCAGCATCTTGCGTTTCCGTGAATACAGTACTCCTTGAAGGTAGTGGCAGATCCGTGAGATCCATAGGTTCGTCAGGTTGGTCTTCAAATTCATGAAACTGATGCTTTTGATAAGCTCGCCAAATTTAATTTTCAAATATTGCTTACAGTTTTTGCAGACTTTTGCAGATTTAATAGCAGATTTAAGTTAAATTGATTATAGTATAGATATAATCACAGTTTTTGTAGATTTTTGCAGATTTAATTTAAATTAGTTATGGTATAGAAATAATCACGAACAATTAAACTATTTCAAATTGTTATTATATCAATAATATTTTCATGAACATGCTAATTTCATTATTAATACAACAAATATTTGAAGATCGCTTTGCAATAGGCAAACGCAAAATGAAAGGAAAATGCACTTTATTTGAAAATGCACTGAAATTTGAAAATTATCGTACATTTGAAGTACGATATCGTGCATTGAATTATCGTACGGGTTGGCAACGCTGTGAGAGATTCATACATACGCGCATTAGTTGGATTCACAAGAGATTCGTGAATCCACACTAATACTTGTATGAACGAATGAGAGATTCGTACATACGCGCATTAGTTGGATTCACAAGAGATACGTGAATCCATACTAATACGTGTTTGAACGAATGAGAGATTCGTACATACGCGCATTAGTTGGATTCACAAGAGATTCTTGAATCGACACTAATGAGCGTATGAACGAATCTCTCATGAATCCAATCTCATACGCGTATTAGTTCGGATTCATGAGAGATTCGTGAATCCACACTAATACGTGTATGAACGAATCTCTCATGAATCGAATCTCATATGCGTATTAGTTCGGATTCATGAGAGATTCTTAAATCGACACTAATACGCGTATGAACGAATCTCTCATGAATCCAATCTCATACGCGTATTAGTTCGGATTCATGAGAGATTCTTGAATCCACACTAATACGCGTATGGACGAATCTTTCATGAATCCAATCTTATACGCTTATCAGTTTGGATTCATAAGAGATTCTTGAATCCACACTAATACGCATATGAACGAATCTCTCATGAATCAAAACTAATACGCGTATGTACGAATCTCTCATTCGTCAATACGCGCATTAGTGTGGATTCAAGAAGCTCTCATGAATCCAAACTAATACGCATATAAGATTCGATTCATGAGAGATTCGTTCATACACGTATTAGTGTGGATTAAAGAATCTCTCATGGATCGAAACTAATGTAGGAATCTCTCATTCGTCCGCTTAACTCAGGCGGAACGTGACAATGAGTCACGATTTTTCATTTGGGCAGCCTGCCATCGTTTTACAAGACGTTATCACGTCAAAAACCGAAATTGTTGAGGATAACTATTTCATTTCAACTATGAATAGATAGATGTCGTAGCGAGTAGGCTAGATAATCGAAAAGGTGACAAGACATCAAGTCAGTCGATGACATGTAATGTTAAATACTAGAAGCAAGGAATATTGTGCATCATATTGTAAGGTAAAATTAAACATTTGTAAATACAGTTCTGTATAAATAAAGTTAAATAAGTTCAATTGCTTTATCTGCTCATTATCGTAATTACTACTGCTGCTACAACAGAAATTCTTTAATATGGTCGTAGTTGTAAACGACATAAGATTCTTATACAAAACTTTTAAGGAGGTTCGTAAATACGTGGCAAAACTTCCCCTCGAGGACCAACAGAAAGGAACCATTACCCTGGAAAAGATCGTGGAATGGTTACAATTGGAGGTCCACCAAAACGGAAAGTCATTTCGAAACGAATTTACCGACACTTATCCGGGTAGATGCCACGTAGCGATGTTTAAGATCCTTCAGGTTGCTAGTCATCTGGTTCCTCCACTAAATTAAACTTTAAACTCCCACATCCTGAGAACTGAAATAACCTATTACACACAATCTGCCTTTGGTCTGCCTTTACTTTGGAGTATTTTCCAGCGTAATGACCAATAATGAGAATAGCAACCTCTGTAAGATGCAACAAGGACTCACAGGGAAAGTAAAAAAGCTTCACGAATCTATCCCTGAAACCAAGTCCACTAGAATATTATCAAATAAGGTTAAAATTTTGTCCGAGTTGTGTAACAATTTTAGCGATAACGACTTCAAGATAAGAACCGACTCTAAATTCAACCCTCCAGACGACTATACCAAATTAAGGTGCTTCGACTGCACTAGGGATTGGGTCGAATCTACCAAGGAAGGCGTAAAAAAGAATCGAAGTTTTAACTTTCGCCGACGTACACCAAGAAATAGACACCGGGTAACACAACTCGCGAACTTTCGTCGTTTCTCCCACCAGTAATCTTGGCCCAGCCACTAACCTCACTAACAACAATCAAAAGGAAATACTCCCTATCGATCACGCCATTAAAGGTTCTACCCAAACGTCTAAAACTAACCTACTCAGAGCTAAAATGGAACAGAGCAAACTAATATTAAGGTTAGCAGACAGTGCCCTTACACAAAGCCAGGTTGGAGCAAACAAGTCCGTCATAAATCGAAATAACAGCTATCTAACTGGTGTCGACAAAAAGTTAACGAATAAAGAGGGCAGGACGCGCCTCAGAGCTATTAAGGAAGAGAATCGCCGTGCAAAATATTAAGCTGTGTCGACTCCGTCGGCAATAAGTGAACCTCTTGATTTGTCTCCAGATTATAGCGATTGCGAGGGTTTACAAGAAAGCTCCAAAAGCCTGCCCAATGAAAACATACAATCTGAAACTTGTATATCAGTGCGGAAGGATTTCATTACGCCGAAGTTAGTAGCAGTATTGGACCGATGTCAGTTGAAAAGTAGTGATTCTGTGTTCATTCTAGAAGCTTCTTTTAATGCGCTGGGATATAACATCGACGAATTCCCAGTTAGCAAACAGCTCTCAGTTTTATTTCTAGACGCAGATGAAAAAAAAATAAACCGAAAGACCCAGTCAAGGTCCGCGCCCTAGATTTTCCGTGAAAACATCGGGATAAAATTATGATAAGTGTTTCTTATTAGTATGTACTTAAATCAATGTTCTTTATACAATGGTTACGTAGAGTAATATGGTGACCAAAAAGATAACTCATAAGTTAATTTTTCGCGCCTTTTCTAATTTCTTCTTTAATGTTGTCGTAGCCATGACAATTAGTCGGCACTGGACGCTTTAGGTTTTTCGAAGTCGTTTTGATGCAAGCTCTATTCGATTTGCCTTTTGTTCAATTCAGCCCATATCGTTGTTTATAATCTCAATTGATTCCCTGGGAATCACTTGAGTCGTCTGTTGTTTCCGGGGAATTCGTTTCTAATTTATTTGTTTTCAATTCCATGAAAGATCAATTGCAGCAAATGCATAATCATAATCAGGTTTCGTCTCCACGCGCGACGAAGAAATTCTTTTCTTAGAAATTTGAGCGCGGATAGAAGAAAGAAAAGGCGAAAACCGCTGATCGCGCACATTCATGGTCGCCATGCGCGACATTTCAAAAACGCGCTATCAGCGATTTTCGCCGCTGATAAAAGACGGAGAAACTATCACGGCGTCAGTGGGTAGTCGGTCGGCAGTCAGAGTTAGTGGGAGTCGCTTGGGAGCCGTAGTCAAGAGACTCGGTTTAAAACATTGTAAATAAAGTGGAAGAATAAAAAAAAAAATTTACAATAAAAGTTTTTGATAATCTAACTCTTGGAGAAAATAATATGAGTATTGTGGTCAATTAGAAGTGTAAAGAAGATTAAATAATATAAGTAAAATAAAAGTTTTAATGATCGAATTCTGGAGAAAATAATTTTGAATGAAGAATATAAGTAAAGTAATAGAAAAACGATCGACTTCTCGGAGAAAATAATATGAATAAAGAATATAAGTATACTAATAGTTTTTGATAATCTAACCCTTGGAGAAAATGGTATGAGTATTATGGTCAATTAGAAGTGTAAGGAAGATTAAATAATATAAGTAAAATAATAGCTTTAATGACCGACTTCTGGAGAAAATAATTGTGAATGAAGAATATAAGTAAAGTAATAGAAAAATGATCAAATTCTCGGAGAAATTAATGTGAATCAAGAATGTAAGTAAACTAATAGTCTTGATAATCTAACTCTTGGAGAAAATAACATGAATAAAGAATAAAAATAAACTAATAGTTTCGATAATCGAACCCTTGGAGAATATTGTGATCAATTAGAAACGTCATGAAGATAAAAGAATGTAATCAAAAATATGAGTTTTAATGGTCGAATTCTTGGAGAAAATAATGTGAATAAAGAATATAAATGAAATAATAGTTTACATGATCGAACTCTTGGAGAAAATAATACGGATAAAGTGATTTGGAAAGAATATGGAAAGAATTTGGTGTAATTAACGAAATAAAGAAGAACCAAAAAATTTTTGCTTCAAAGATAGTCCGAAAAAAAGAGGATTTAAAATAAGAAGAGATTAGGTTAGTGCTAATAGAATAAATGAGTCTAAAAATCGTAATAAAAAGTCATTCAAGAAAACTATAAAACTTACTTCTAAACATTTCGACGAAGGGTGCGGGCGATCTTCTTCTTAAGGCACTCCCCGTTTCCCAGCTCAAGAATTGAGCTAAAACCTTTCGGTGGCAGCAGTGGGATTTTGCCGTTTAGATCCCAGAGTCAAAGAAATATATCATAATAATAAATAAATAATAATTATAATAATAATAATAAAAAAAAAAACATATGTAATAATAATTCAGTGAAAGTGAAGTGAAAATGGTTGCATGCTCCAGGCGAGCATGAACTAACCCCAACAAGATTCTTACGGGGCTCCAACGTTTCCCGAAACATTAGGGACCGGCGCGTCCACACCATAAAATAAAAAAAAAAACAACCGAACCGAACTCAGGAGGGAAACCACAAATTCTCCAAGACGAATATGGAATCGTGAGTCCTTCGCTTTTTAGTTTAAATTATTTATTTTTTTTTACATAAAGTCAAATTGAATATGAATTAAATATTTTATTTTACACATTGGGAAAAAGTGGCAAAACTTGTAGGAGCATTGAGTCTCCGGGAAACAAATTTTTTCAATTAAAATTATGAAGTAAACTCGCTCAATAGAACTCCAAGATTTCCCCTACCCAAGGCAAGAATCTTGGAAAGTCTATTGAGCAAGGGAATCATCATATAGACATTCCAGGATTTGACAAGGTTTAATAGTTCATGGAATATCCGCAATGTGTAAAGTAAAATGCTGCTGTTATATAAAAATAATTTGTAACATTTTGTAATTGGGATGATCCTCCCTTGTTCCTTGGCTTGAAAGTTTTTTTCTTCCTCTCCTCAAAACTTCCACAATATTTTTAGAAGTCTTTTCTGAAGTCTGCCAAATTTGGAGAAACAAAAAAATTTTAATAGTAATAATAGTAGAAAACAGTATTTGAACAAGATGACAAGAAGCACGAGTATTAACACTAATGTTGTCTATGAACATGTTCTCATTTTCTAACCGGTAATTGCGTCAGTAATATAAAAATCATATACCCTAATATTTCAAGTTGGACCGAAATGAGATTTTAAGCATTTGCCTATATTTATATATAACAATTTCTATAATTGTTCATTGTTTTCGCCTTCTAAGCTTAAAGAATTTTTCCCATGAAACTGAAATTTTCCCAGGAATTGATTTTTTTTTTTCTCAAGTACCAAACATTTTCCGGGACGTTTGGTGTCGATCTCAAGTGCCAGAAGTTGGGTTCCTTTAGCTTTTCTCTGCCATGGTTCGCTCAATTCCGTTTTTGATACCAAGTCATCGATGACATATCCCTTGGCCTTGTTCACATCAACCAAACCCATTTCAAACATTTCTTGTTGAGTTTCGCATTTTCCTTTTACCAGTGCTGTCGTTATGTATCAAGTATAGAGTATTTGCTAAACCTACGGGGACAACTGATCGTCTCCACAAGTGATCCTTTTCACACATATTTTCTATCTCCGCTGGAAGGAAACCCGTTTTCACCATTTTCTTACCTCTCTTAAAGCCCTAAATTTTCATATTTAAAATTTAGGATATTTATATATTTGTCAAACTTAATACAAGTTCACACAAGAAGACAATTTACATAATCATAAAGAGAAATAAATCATCAAAGAAGAATACAAGTTAGAGGTAGAATAGAAAGAAGGTGTTCTACCGAGACAGGGATAACCGACACAGGCAAGTACACCTCCGTCAAGTACACCTCCGTCACGCAGACCTTTCAAAGGCGTAGGTACGGAAGACGGTACGAGCGCTTCAATTGCCACCCTCTGCTACGAGGAGCGGAGCTACCTGGTTATATTCCCTAAGCATACGTGTAATGGATACGTACGTGTAAAGCATACCTGGTTCCATCCTGCCAAGTTCCGTGCGATGAAAGCTAAGGAAGAATGTTTCAAATGATCTTAGACTTCTATCACAGGTTCTTGGAGTTGGTTGAGGATGTCCGGGGCGACAATCTGCCCCTGGACGACACCATGTATAAAGGACAAGTCAGCCAGGATTCGGCGTTGTGAGAGGGACTGGAGAACAAGGAGCTTAAGGTGGATGGGATTGGATCAAGGAAGGTGACGGAGAGCGTAGCGAAGAAGAAAAGAAAGAAGGAGGAATACGATTTCGTTTACGGGAGAAGCAAACGTGTTCACATTTAGAAACATTTAACACGAGGTTGCTCTTGGAGCACCATAGAGAGAGAGACGATCAAGATCCAACTGAAGCTCTAGAATGTCAGAAGGAAGGGCAACGTTTTTAAATATCTTTGTATCGTTTGCATATAAAATTACCTTAGAATGCAGAACAACACTACATAAATCATTAGTAGCAGTAATGAATAGCAAAGGGCCAATATGACTGCCCTGCGGTACACCTGATGTTGTATAAAAGCTATGGGAAATCTAAAACAAACACGGTAGGAACGATTACAGAGATACGAACCGATCCATCTGAGGACGGAGGCAGGGCAATAAATCGTTTTTAGCTTCAGGACGTTAAGACTGTGGGGTATGCTGTCGAACCCATATTATTTCCTTACTCATGTCAGTGAAAATGGCTTCGACAACCTCCCCACGCTCAAGAGCATTTTGAGCGAAAGAGACAAACTAGACAAGGTTTGTCGTTGTGGACCTACCTTTCAGGAAACCATGCTGATGAGGAGATATAATTGATGAAAGGAAAGGATATCATATTTACCATTTATACTTGTACTCATACCGCGTTCAAAGATTATTACAAGCCTTTGAAACCGTCCGAGAAATTTTAGAATGACCGAAAAGGAATATGCCTCTCAATTATCATTGATCGAAGATATTAGGAAAATACACGACTCAGTAAGGGATACAAAATCTACTAGAGTTTTGAGTAGTAAATTAAAAATCCTTTCCTCTCTATGGGAAAATTTTCGTGACTCGGACGAGAAGAGTAAAAGTCGTACAAAGGTCGATCAGTCTCACGACTATATTAAACAAAGGTACTTTGACACTGCAAAGGACTGGGTCGATGCCACTCAAGAATCTATCCAAAGAAAACTGCAACAGTTAGAAATATTAGAGTCAGGTTCCTCTTACCCAGAAAAGGGCGACGAACTTGAAGAGGTCGTCGCCGCGGACCCCGAAACCCTTCTACATCTACCATCACCATTACCCCAAAATCTCGAGATTTTGTCAAAACGTCAAAGCCACTGAAATCAATATTTGACCTAAGAAAACGCTACCTGTCCCTCGCGAGCAATCAGAAGATACCGGCGTCTCGCCTCTAACGACTCACGAGAAGTTAGTAAGAGTTCAAAAGGAAAGGAGCACGTTGCTGTTCAGCCTGGCCGATGAAGTAGAAAACCAGGATTTAACTGGTCTTAGAAAATCTGTCCTTAATCGGAAGGTCTCGAATCTCGACCAATATTGGGAACCATTCTAAAAGCCCACTTCGAGATTATTAAAAATAATAGTTCGGAAGGAGAAACTTCGGAATATTTCTCTTCACAACTATACAAACGTACGGAAACCAGGTACTCTGCCGCTATAGACCTCCTGATGGAGCAGTTGGAGGAAGGTTTCTGTGAAGGACCGCCAATTCGAAGAGGATCCATTCCTGAAAATAAAATGGATTCACATCCTCTTCACTCACTCTATCTTTTTTATGCTCAAAACTTGATCCCTGAGATTAATGATAATTCCAAAAAATTGCACAATTTTTTGTCCTGGCCGATGATATTTTCGATAACATTCGCAATGAGGACGAGCACAAATAATTCCTAGGAGTCATAAAGAGCACATTATCGGCCTATGACGTCCTAAAGCATAATCAGATCCTTTCTTGGCCCGACCTGAAAACCGCTCTTCGCAGTAAATTCGAACCAAGACTTTCACGCTTTAACCTCCAAACCCAGTTAAACCAAATGAGACAAAAGTCCGGAGAAACCGTTAAAGATTTTGTCCAAAGAATCATTTCAAATCTCTCTCTTAAATGAGACCACTAGAGCGTATACGAGGGACGAGATTTTTTTGCGCTCCCTTCTCGCAGATAATGAAACACAGGCGATAAGAATATTTGAGGATGGACTCTCCAATTGTCAACCGCAAATGCTGGCCAAGGTTTACCAAGAAAAGAGACTTAACTCCATCACTGGTTACATATTGGAACACGCCGCTAGAATAGAGATAAGAGCACCCCCGAACACACCTCAGAGGTACGAGTCTCCAAGAGCCTCTACCCTTCCTAACGGACCCTTAAGAGAGCAACCCACTTGTTATAAATGCGGCGCAGTAGGACACTTGGCTCCACAATGCCCTCAGAAAACTCAACCAACGTTTTTCCCTAATTTCTCTCATAAACCATCGAACAACTACCTGACATTTATTGACCGACAGCAACCTGCTCCCTATTACAGATACTGTAAACGGACAGGACACCAAATCTCCGATTGTAGGGCCCAAATTCCAACAACTCAACGTCGTTCACCTCAATCCTCTCATACCTCTAACCCCCGTCGAACTACTTTTTCTGAACCCCATTCTAACCCCCAAAACCGGGCGATCAATGGCAGCTCTTCAAACAGCCAGCATACGGTAAACTATCGGGAGCGGAGGCAAACGGTCGGCAATCCTCCGCAGACGACCTCTCGAGCCGACACGAACCCCAAATTGACGTTTCATTCCTCCAACAACAACAACAACCAGTGACATTACCCCTCAACATTAAGTCAGGAACTCTCACTGTCTTTCTACCCCTAAACTTATGTAGAGATACCAACACAGAATTCATAATCGACACTGGCGCAGAAATAAGCGAATTCCCTAAACTGTGAAACCAATTACCACGTTATTTATAACGTTAATTCTCTTCTCTCTAAATCCACCCCCACCAAAGGCTCTATTACCGGGATATTGAATCTATCCGAAACAACGTGGAGAGAACATCCCCTCCAAATAATCGACCATTGCTCTCTGAGCTACGACGGCCTACTGGGCCACGACTTTCTCCTGAAAACGCATGCCGCCATAATTTATGGCGCAAGAACTATTACTCTGATGGGTAATGGGTCCTGCAACTACCCCCTCAAAAATACCCGTGATTGCGTCCCGAAAAACGTACTAATTCCTTATGTGAAGGAAGGAACTTCTAGTACACAACAAATCTCCGAGAAATCTCACCATTCGAGTCCTTTACCTTGCGCTGAAAAGAAAGAGGACGAATTCGTAACTATCCCGGCCCGGGCTGAAATTGTGATATCAGTCCGAGCACCACCCGACGCCAAAATAGTTACCCTTAGAAGGGAGATACAATCAGGAATCATTATGGGCAATACTATTGCAAAACCAGTCAATGGTTCGGTTAAAGTACTCCTTTTAAACAACACCGAAAATGACATAACTCTTCAGAGAGATGACATTCGCCCAGATTATCCGAATCTAGACGACTTCGACATAGTAACCACTGATTACGGTAAGGATCTCTTGAGAGGCAGAATAAAGAAGCTGCATAATCTCGACAAGCGGGATCATTGCAACTCAAAAGAAGCTATGAGTATTCGAGAGATTTGTAACGAATATAACGAGCTGTTTTTCCTTGAAGGGGACTATTTGACATACACTAACGCGGCAACTCACAAAATCGAAATAATGAATGACCAGCCCACATTTATACCAGACCTTACAGGCTACCTGAGGCTAACAAAAGGGTAGTGGATAGACAGATCCAAGAGATGTGAGGGAATGACATCATCAGACCATCATGTAGTCCTTGGAATTCTCCACTCCTGTAAGTCCCGAGAAAGCGGGATAAGAACGGTAACAAGAAATGGCGCGTGGTGGTAGATTTTCGAAAATTAAACGAGGCCACAATAGGAGATGCTTATCCCCTGCACCAATCACCGAGATTTTAGATCAGCTCGGAAAGTCCAAATATTTTACTACTCTGGACTTGGCAAACGGGTTCCACCAAATCGAAATGGACCCAAGGGATAAAGAGAAGACTGCTTTCAGCACGCAATTCGGGGACTATGAATACAACCGTATGCCCTTTGGATTCAAAGGCGCTCCTACCACCTTCCAGAGAGCAATGAACCACGTGCTCTCTGGATTGCAAGGCATCCATTGTTTTATTTATATGGATGATATAGTAGTCCATACAATCTCAATGAACATAACACCAGATTAAGGGCGGTGTTCGAGAGATTGAAGGAAAATAACTTAAAGTTACGAGCAGAAATATGCCATTTTTTGCGTAAAGAAATAATGTACTTAAGGCATTTAATAACTGAAAGGGGAGTCAAGCCCGATTTTTCAAAAATAAAGAGTGTAAAAACTTATCCCAAGTTCAAAAAAGCAAAGAATATCCGGTCCTTTTTAGGATTCGTCGGATACTATCAACGATTTTTCCCGAATTCCGCTAAAATAGCTAAGCCTCTAACCAGACTTTTAAAAAAGGACGCACCGTTCGAATACGACGCAATATGCGACGATGCATTCTGTGAACTCAAGGACTGTCTGATCAGGGCCCCCAACCTGCCATATCCTGATTTTTCCCAAAAGTTCTACGTCACCGCAGATGCAAGTAATCTGGCCATAGGAGCCGTCTTATCACAAAATTCCGATCTCAGAGACCAGCCAATAGCTTTCGCTAGTAGAGTATTGAACGATGCTGAAACTCCTTACTCTACTATCGAAAAGGAGGTATTAGCCATCGTCTACGCCGTCGGACAGTTCAGACCTTATGTGTATGGTCGGAATTTCACGGTGGTAAGAGACCATAAACCTTTGGTATGGTTGATGAACCTGAAAAATCCTTCGTCCAGGCTAATGAGATGGCGTACCCTATTGGATGAATTCGATTACCGGGTGATATATAAAGCTGGCAAGTTGAACACCAATGCAAATGCTCTCAGTCGCTATACCCGATACCCAAGAAGAACAACCCCTAGAAAACGTCAAATGCAACGTGAACGTCGTCACTAGAAACCAGGCCAAAAACCGAAGTCCATCAGTAGAAAAACCACTAGTAAATTCTCCCGTTAAAAAGGTATCGTCCGAAGAACATTCCTCGAAAAGCAAAGTAATTGTAATAGAAAAGAATGACTCTCTCCTTCTGCTAAAATCTCCCAAATTTTTCCTACTACCCATCCAAGAAAGTTACCTAGGAAAGAGGTTAGAAGAAAAACTCAACATAAGAGAAGAAAACCTTACCCCCAATACCCATTATACCCTTGTGTGCACCCGAAATACTGAACACCATATATTCAAACTTAACCTCCCTATTCGAACCACTCAAGATCAAGAACGGTTAGAAGATTCCCTTACTTAAATTAAAGAACATACCGTGCATCTCAAATTAAAAGAAGTCCATGTATCCGCCCCCTTCAATATCTTACAGACCCTGTTGACTCTCAAGACTACTATTCGAGAAACGTTCCACCAGTTTGAAATAACGGTCCTCTATTTAGACTCAGTCGGAGTCCTGGACTCCACGTCCGAAATAAACCAAATATTAAACGATTTCCATATATTACCTACCGTTGGCACCAAGGGGTTTCAAGGACTATAAAAAGAATAAAAAGGCAATATTATTGGAGGACTTTAGTCACTGACACTTCCAAATTTATCAAATCGTGCGAATACTGTCAGAAAAACAAAGCGTCAAGGAATTTTAAAATTCCAATAAATATATCCAACCCTTCCTCGAAACATTTTGAAAGAATTTACCTCGACGTAGTGGGTCCCCTCCCAGTTTCTTACACCGGAAAAAACTATATACTTACTTTCCAAGATGACTTGACCAAGTTCTCGGAAGCAATAGCCATTAGCACTACCGATTCCTGCACACTAGCTGAGGCCTTTGTAACAAATATTATATGTAGGCATGGAGGTCCGGAAAGTATACTCACTGACCAAGGAGCAAACCTCATTACAGGGATGTCCAGTGAGGTCTCTAAACTCTTAAGGATTAAAAGGTTAACGATTGCACCCTACCACCCGCAAACAAACGGAGCCCTTGAGCGTAACCACCGAACGTTGGTCGAGTACCTTAGATCCTACGTAGAGAAAGATATACAAACATGGGACACATGGATTCCCTATGCTATGTTTGTATATAAACCACGCCCCGTTCTTGTACCAATTTCACCCCTCACGAACTCCTTTACGGATTTCCGGCTGAGATACCAAACAATATCAAAAAATCGCCTGCTCTCTGTCACAACTACGAGAACTACGTGAACGAACTAAGGGCACGATTGCAGTTTAGTCATAAAGTGGCGAGGGATACCATGTTAAAGCAAAAGCTCAAGTCGAAAACCTACTATAACAAGTGACCAAGGAAAAATGTTTTAAAATAGGGGCCAAGGTCCTACTCATGGCAAGAACCAAAGACAATAAATTTTCACCTTTGTGGCATGGACCTTACGTAATTACAAAATTAAATTCAAAAGAAAACTCTACCATCATGTACAGAAACAAGGAAAAACGGGTGCAGAACAATGAACTCAAACCATACTACGAGAAGGACCATCGTCCTGGGTAAGACGTTAAACTGCATCCCAAATTACAAAACCTCTTGTTTCTGTGACTTTTCTGGGCTTCGAACTTTTTTGGGTCCCTAAATCTTGATGCGATGTTTTCCTAAATCTTGATGTGTTTGGGACCTCAACGGTGAATAGTTAATTCATCCGCTGTTGCATCGATTAATTTTTTATTTCCTCACCTATGGTGTTTCTTCAAAAGGAGGTCAGTAAGTTCCCTGCTTCAACGTCCCAAGCTGCTTCTAGTTCTCCATGTAATTGAGCTGCTCCAGCTGCTTCATACGTCTCCTAGTATGATGATGCTTCTCCAGTCCAGTTCCCTTAGCGATGGTCGATGCTGCTGGTCGTTCGTCTCCTTCACTTGAGTGTACGAATTCCTCTGCTGCTTAGTGCATTTTTCCCCGTCTATTTATGTTCAAATTTTGCTAGTGTCCAGCTTATTTTTGGCTTGATGGGGGTTTCCGTTCCTATGAGGTTATTGGTCGTTATTTTGCTATATTTCAATATTTGCAATTTTTACCAATTGCAATATTGATCAATTGCAATATTCCCAGATTGCATTTTTATTTTGGGTCATTGGCTGCTCCCAATTCATTTTTCCGAATTGCGGTACGTTGCATTTCCGTTGGTGTTTAGCCGATGCAATCCGCTGAATTGCAATATGCATCGATGTCAAACATTTGTGCATTTGTGCTGGCCATCTACCGGGCACTAGTGTACTGCAAGTGTCGGTCGTGCAGTTCTCTGTGGGTTGCAGATTTCGTGATCGCTGTCTGTCAGATTGTTTACTGTCAGATTGTGCCGCGTGTCATCCTCAGGTAAGTATTGTCATTGTTAATCGCGTTTCTTTTTAGTTTCCCATGAAGTTATTTGTTTCCTGATTTAAATGGTCGCCTAGTCCTACTTGGGCACTGTCGGGTAATTCCTGGAGTCATAATTTTTTGACCTCACTAATCTTATGGTTAGTTTTAGTTTCGGGGCATGACAATGGTACGATGGAAGTCTGGGATATTAATCATATCGACCCTTCTTTGAGGACAGGGAGAACACTGGATTCATTGATATTCAATCACATTCAAATTCATTGCGATGTGTTGAAAGGGATGGAGGATGGCTGGGTTTTCTAGGAGGCCAATCAGGGAAGTGAATTCAACGTTTATTTTACATTCTAGTAGGCCAATCAGGGAAGTGAGTTGTGTTCAGAGTGCCTTAATCAACTCATCCATGACACCAGGCACGACGTAAAACTGCTCTAACGAAAACTCTGCAGCTATGATAAATTATTTCAATGTTAATCTGTTCAATCCTTTTGCATTTTTGCAGGGTTCCTTTTATTATAGCCCAAGGTCACATACATTCGCCAATTCCAGCGGCAGTTCACTACTTTGTAAGTCATTATTGATTTTGTCATTTTCCGTTTTCTTGTGAAAATCATTTCCTTTCTCGTCTCTAATCTTCTATAAAAATAAAACTAAAAATAACTCCTATTAAAATTAAATCAGACAAAATAAAAGAGGATCACCCCAAAAAACGAACAATTTTGTACTAGGTTAAGATACCTTAAGACGATAGATGTAAGAAAAAAAATTTTTACAAATGAACTTGTAAAAGACACAAATGTCGCGTCTTATTAAAGTCTAGAATAACTAGACATATTTTATAATAAGAATTACTAAGACACAACGATTAAATTTGTATTAAAAAGGGCCTTAAATAGATAGGCATATCCTTGCAAAGGAATTTTTTTATAATTACCAAAAGGCTATTGGTGAACTTCTATTAAAGCGCTCCCCGTTCCTAACTATAAGAAATTGTAAAACACAAATGTGTGGGAGATTGTAACTATCTCAAAAAAATTGTTAAGACACATATATTGTGTTATAAAAGCCAAGATAGGCATATGTTTGTAGAAGTAAATCTGTTAAAACACATATGTTGTGTTAAAAGGGTCTAGAATAGCTAGATATATTCTTATAAAAGAAGCATTTTTTTATATATATAACAAAACGTGTAAAAACACAAAATCTGACTGTGTTTAGAATAGGGTAAAATAAATACGAAATTTTAAAAACAAAATTTAAAAAAAAAAAAAAAATTTTTGTTTTCCCAAGGGGGATGGAATGTTGTGAATGAGCCTAAAGACAGTCACACATACATACACGTGGGTCCCCATGCATGATCAGGTTTCGTCTCCACTTGCAAAAAAGAAATTCTTTTCTTAGAAATTTGAGCACGGATAGAAGAAAGAAAAGGCGAAAACCGCTGATCGGGCAAATTCATGGTCGCCATGCGCGACATTCCAAAAACGCGCTATCAGCGATTTTCGCCGCTGATATAAGACGGAAAAACCATCGCGGCGTCAGTGGGTAGTCGGTCGGCAGTCAGAGTTGGTGGAAGTTGCTTGGGAGCCGTCGTCAAGTGACCCGATTTTAAACTTTGTAAAGAAAGTTGTAGAATAAAAAAATAAATCTAAAATAATAGTTTTTGATAACCTAACTCCTGGAGAAAATAATATGAGTATTGTGGTCAATTAGAAGTGTAAAGAAGATTAAATAATATAAGTAAAATAATAGTTTTAATGATCGAATTCTTGAGAAAATAGTTGTGAATGAAGAATATAAGTAAAGTAATAGAAAAATGATCGAATTCTCGAGGAAAATAATATGAATAAAGAGTATAAGTAAACTAATATTCTTGATAATCTAACTCTAACTTTTTAATAAAATGAATAAAAGTAAACTAATAGTTTCGATAATCAAACTCTTGGAGAATATTGTGATCAATTAGAAGCGTAAAGAAGATAAAATAATGTAATTCCAAATATTAGTTTTAATGGTCGAATTCTTGGAGAAAATAATGTGAATAAAGAATATAAATGAAATAATAGTTTAAATGATCGAACTCTTGGAGAAAATAATACGGATAAAGTGATTTGGAAACAATATGGAAAAAATTTGGTGTAATTAACGAAATAAAGAAGAACCAAAAAATTTTTGTTTGAAAGATAGTCCGAAAAAAGAGGATTTAAACTAAGAAGATGGAAAATAATTGAAAAACCTTAGGTTAGTGCTAATAGAATAAATGAATCTAGAAATTGTAATAAAAAGGTATTCAAGAAAAATATAAAACTATTGTGCGTTTTACTTCTAAACATTTTGACGAAGGGTGCGGGCGATCTTTTTCTTAAAGCATTCTCCGTTTCCCAACTCAAGAATTGAGCTTAAATAACTGCAGCCCTTGTAAACCAGTTAACACATGGTTCATGAGACGCTGGAACGTCGCTGGTGCCCTTTCACCCCGAAACGCATACGTTCAAAAGCTTAATGCCCGTGAGTGTTGCTGAACGCAGTTCAACGTGCGTGCGTTCCACTCACTCTAGCTTGGTTCTACTATGTCTTCATCAAGCAGTCTTTGTATCTCCTCCATTATAATGTCTCTTTGGTTGTAGCCGTATTTCATGCTGCACTGTAGTTGTGTGCCCCAGTTTCTCCCCCAGTAAATCAAAGACATCCTGGAACTCTTCAATTATTTTATTTATTTCTCTCCTCTCTTCGGTATTCAAATTGTTCTCCTTACTTATTAATATTTTGACGAGAAAACGTCTTTCTTCTCGCTGGGTATGAACATTGGTAGCCAGTCTAAGATTCTTGTGTTAGAAAACACCGTCATTTTTTAATCGCTAATAACTACGAGACTAATAATGCGATAACAACGGTTGAAGTCACGATGGATGGAGCATATTCGTAAGCATTTACTGCGCGGCGTTTATTTTGCAAGTAACGTCATCGGGTTATTGTAAACGCCTACGCGAATTATATATTACTTTTTATCTTCGGATAAAAAAATTAATACACTTTCTCACTTTTGACAAAAACTTATGGTTTTATTAGTGAAAATTAGTAAGACGTTCTTAAGAACTGTCTTTTACAATAATCAACTCTACGGAGTTGTCACATTGACTGTGGTCTAAAGACTGACCATCCCTCTAATTTTACTAGCTTAAATATATTTTGTAATTGATTTGATCATCAAAACTTATGGAAATTGGAATTCGTTGATCGATCAAAATCAAAGCTCATCGGAGTTCGATAAGGTCGGAATTTGCTGAGGTAAATATTGGTTTGAATTATTTTGATGGGAAAACAGGAAACAGCTAAGCAAGTTGTGGACATTAACTCGGACATCGGAAATGGTGTGTTTACTTAGGGTCATGGTTTTAGGGTCATGGATTTCTGATCACGTTGATAGAAATCAACGTGATTATGAGTCGCTGGCAACATTTATGAGAAGTTTATGCAACAGGTTTAGTTTCATGTTTGAAACCTCATTTGTTGCAGAAACTTCCTGTAATTTTCGTGGTTGCGTTAAGTTGCATAACGTAACTCGCGTGATTGTTGTTTTAAGCGTTGCGTAAAGTTTCTTACAAGTGTAGCGTGGAAACGCGTTTTGCTAGGACGTTGATTCTGGTATCGTTGTAAAAATCTTAAAAAGAGCTACCAGAACCAAAAACTAAAAACAATAAATATATAAGCAAAAATCGGTAATAATTTGAAAATAGAAAGAATATGGAAGATATCGTCTCATATGAGTCGTATATATGCACCAAATTGTAAGAAACTCAAATCGGAGAAAACCCGCATCAAAACAAATATTGAAAAAGAAAAATGTCTAGTGCCGAGGAAGTGTGAGAGTTACGGCGGCATCGAAGAAGAAAATAAAACGACGCAAAACAATGAACTTGCGATTTATCTTTTCTGTTACGGTACTACTCTCCATAATCCTTGTAATTAATTGTTTGATAATTAAAGTACAAATTAGTACGAAAGTTTTGTTCTAAGTTGTTTGACGTAAAAATGTCTTTTTGCTCGTTAAGTACAATGAAAGCCAGTCAGACTTTCTTGCAGTACAAAATACCGTCAGATTTCAACCGCTAATAGTTGCGAGGCCAATAATGCGATAACAACGGTTGAGGTCACATAAGAAAGAGGATACCTGTACGTGTTTATCGTGCAGCGTTTGTTTTGCGCGTGACGCCTTCGGGCTAGTGCATCGTAGGTACGCCTTACTATTGTGAATAAGCGTTGTGTAAAATTATAAATAGGTGCATCGTGGAAACGCGATCAGGTGGGGCGTTCGTTCGGGTGTTATTGGAAAGAGATTGAGAAGAACTGCCAGGACCAAATTTGTAACAATAAAAATATTCGCCAAAATATAAGTAAAAATCGGTCCTAAATTGAAAATTGAAAAAAAAATTAGAGATATCGTAGTATATGACTTGTAAATCTGCGCCGAATCAAATAAAACGGAAATCAGGGAAAGCTTGCATCAAAACGAATTTAAAAAAACTTCAAATGTCCAGCGCCTGGTAAATGTAAGAGCTACGTCAGCATCAAGGAAGAAATGGAGAAAGTCGCAAAAGATTAACTTGTAATTTATCTTTTCTGTCACCGTTGTTTAAAATATATAACCATTTTTCTATGCAACCATTGTATATGAGCCATTGATTTAAGTACATACTGATAAGAAACACTTATTGTTATATTATCCCGATGTTTTCACGGAAAATGTACGGTGTGGACTGGGCCATTCGGTTTATTTATTTTGAACTCGCTTTTCCCTGGTTTCCCTTCATCGTTGCTAGTACAATACGAGGTTTTGTTCGGAATCTTCGGTGTCATCCCTAGGTGCTGTTGTATCTCTGTACTTTATTAACTTGACTGTGCCATATTTAACCTCTACTTTGTAATTATTTACGACTAGCATGCTAGCATGCTTTATTTTCCCGTTTGTTGACTGCACGAGCTTATTGCTAAGATATACCCCCGATGTTATCTCCTCTCCTTCGGTTAGGTACTGTCCCTCGTTGACATGGAAATGGAAGACATTTAAAACTACTCTTCCCAGTATAGTACCCGTTCTCGTAGTTTTCATACTTTGTACCTGTCGCAAAGAGTCAGTTAAAATTTCCGCTGTAGGCACTGCTTCCCCTGCGTTATCACATGCATTTGGATGGTTTTGCCTGACGCTGGTAATGTTCCCTGGCTTCTCCGTTCGTCGAACTTTTTCCGATTGCACCGCGAAGTCTTTACCCAGTATTGCAGGGTTCTCATGACCTCCCGTAGTAGTTTTACTTTGAAAATCTCTGGTGTTTTCCTCTCTGTTGTGGCTACGCTCAAGGTTTGTTCCTCCAGCTGCTATTACGTCCACGAAATGTAAGTCATTCGTGTGTTGATTGCGGTTTTCCTATAACCTACCTAGTTTTGTAAAAATTCCTCGACCATTAGCTGTGGACGGGAGCACGAGCTTCTGTGCGTGGCCCTCAATATTGCAATGCCCGGACAGGAAGTCGTTGCCCAGCAAGCCCGTTATATTACTATGATTGACAGTTTCAAAAATATGTAACTTGCATGGATATAGCTTATCTAAATTTATGTGTCCTATGATGGTCCCCTTGAAATTGTGATGAACCTGATAACCTCTTCTCTATTTAGGTCTTTTTGCCTTGCTACATTAGTTTCTTCTCGCTTTATGAGACTTATTTTGGATCCAGTGTCCACTATGAACTGATTCCTGCTCCTTCAAAATTCCCTTTAGTTAGTTTCTGACTAGGGTTACTACCGCTGCTGCTTCCTGGGTCGGAGTTTGCCCTGATATATTGTCTCCCATGCCTGAGTTCTACTATCTCAGGTCTTCTAAGTTTTTGAAGATCTTGACCAGTGTTGGGTTTTTGGTAGTAGTACGAGTGAGAACGCTTTTAGAATGTTATATTTTGGACACTTTTATTCTCTCTGTCTTACTCTATTCATACACCTTGATACATTTGTACTTATTACTAGTTCTATTGACCTGATTCTTACTTTTTCTGTGCTGCTCTGTTGTACATCTTTGTCTGCCGATAGTTATTGCGATCCATCTTCAAACCGTTAATTTTCTGACTGGCAAAGCGTCTTTGTTCTTTTGTTGATGCCAGGACCAGTTTTCTCTGAGCTTCCTGTAGTCGGCGTTTGAAGTATTCTTGTACTCCCGATCTCTGTTTCTTCTCCTTGTGCTAAAATTAAGAGTGGTATAGTTCAGAAGGTTTTGTAGCCTGACGCCGGCGATATTCCTCCAACGAAATTGGTCGGGGTCCCGCAGTGGGATCTTTCAAAGCTTCAGCCAATGAGGTTTTGGTTGCGGGGTTCATTTACGAATGTTACCTGCCCGTCGTCTACTTGGACGGTTCAGGTCTTGAGTGGTAGCCGATTACTTGGTCGGATTACCGTGTTTGGTTCTTAGCTTCTTCAAGAACCCCTCTTGGCGTCGTTATCTTCAGGAAGTCTTCTTGGCACTTGTTGGAGTTGTCTTCTTCAGGAACTCTCGGCACGTCTTGGCGTCATCTTCTTCAGGAACTCGTCTTAGGATTGGGCATCGACTTGACAGCGGCTGAGACCTCGGGCTTGACTTCGACTGCCTCCCTGATCCATTTCTTCCCTATTTATACGTAATTTTCTTGCTGATCTTCTAGTTTATCCCACCTGTTGCTAATAGTAATTGACCGAAAGTACTATTGCACTTTATGAAACTAGATCACTGGGTAAGTCATTTCTTGGATTTTCATTTGATTTTCCATTGCAGCTACTAATCGCTGGGTAAGTGTCTAGGTAAGTGTTCTAATTCTCGGTTTTTTCTTTTATTGGCCTTAACAAGAGGTTCCCTAAAACTAACAAGTTCATCTGAGGTAAGCTTCATGCTTCTGCTTATTTTTAGTATAACAGTTATCATTAAGATTACTTTTCCTATACTACTCTCAACATTTACATAGAGAATACTTACAATACAACTACTGCTGACAAAGTTCATTTATCATGGGAAAAAACCAGAAAACCCACATATGCTTACAAAAATGGAAAAAGTTCTTACATCTAGACATTGAAGTCACTTACAATTAGTTTTAGCTTATTGTGTACTACAAGAATGAATAATTATAACTAATAGTTTTACTTAGTCTACAGTATATAATACAAAAGATTACAATGGTTATATTTACAAAATGCAATAAACTAGTTCATAGTCTGCAAACAACCAGGCAATGAACAGATAACTTAATCAGGGTCCAGCAAATCATATCCGTTCTGGTCCAGATTGTTGGTACTGAACCGGATATAGAATACTAATTTGGTGAGACCATTCAGTACCCCTGTTTTGTCCAAATAGAGGAGCATAGAAGGCGGAAAGCATTTATACTAAAACCTCTCCCCCTGGGAGGTGTACCTACTAATAAGATTGTCAAGGTCTGTTATCTCCTTCAAGAGTGGAATGTCACAGGATTCCAGTTTATTGAGGAATCTGAGGATGATGTTCACTGCCACTGTGTCAAACCGTCTGAATTTAGGGATCAGTGCATATAAGCGATTTTTACTGATACGCTTAAAGTAACCGTCAACTTGGAAAAAGGCCTGAGATGGAGGTAGGCACCTGTAAAGAATTTTACGTTCTAACGACCTTATCCTGGACATTTGGTGTGAAGAGATACAGCACCACCCAGGGAAACCATACATTAGGATTGGTCGAAGGAGTTGTTTATAGCAAGTAGTTTTCACAGCAGTGCCAGGAGTAAGAGAAGAGATTCTTCAACATTCCTAATTCTCGGTTTAATCTCCGGGTACGATACCAAAGGTGAGTGCGTCTAGACTGGTCAGTGAGTTGGGTCTGGGGTTAGAGTGTGCATGAAACTACGTTCGTGGGTTTAAATTTGGGGACGTTTAGCATGGACATAACCATAGGTGAGGGATAGAACGTTTTGTTTTGGGTTGGACCAATAGATGGTGTTGCTTAACATTTGGTGTTGGTCCGTACTTTTGCTAGACCATAGATTTTAATCTAGATGTTTATCGACATGAGAGTTTTATTCACCACATTTCCTCCCCTCTTCAGAAGAGATCCGTTTTTTTTTTTTGTCACGAAGTATTTAGTCTTGAAGTGTACATCCTTGTCTGTGACAATTGGTACCTCAGTATTGACCTGAACTAATATCAATTTTACATAGCATAAATAAAGATTTTCATATGCTTTTGTTTGAATTACTTTAGGACGAACAAGTCTTGCACTTCGTTATGATTCTAAGCATGTTATGTATGTAATGTGTTAATACATTAACTCTTAATTTTAATTTAACATATTAGCATCTGCAAGATTTCTCATATTTCGTAACTTAATTTTTTGGATTGTATGAATAATTTGAACTGTATGAATTACCTACTAAGCAATGATGGTTTTACAAGGACAAAGCTTCTACTATGCTACGATTATTTTGAGTTCTATAAATTGCTTGAGGATTATAGAAAGCAACGATGTCTTACTATTATTCTTAATTTTATGGTTATACAAAGCAATGATTTAATATTTACGGCTATTCTTATTTTTTTTTTTCTTTCTCTTCTTGCCCTTGTTTTTTTTTGTTTTATAGTTATATTGATTATATTGTTATATGGTTATATGTTGTATATGTTTTTTTTTTTAAGTGTAATGATCCGCGTAATTTGGTTGTCTGATGCCATAATTTGTTCCTTCCGAATATTAAAATTTACTGGTATGATCTCGACGTTAGGGTCTCTCACTTTCTTGGTGCTAGGAGTACATCTTGATCTCCACTCCTTCATTAGTTTTAAGCATAACAGGATTATGCCGATGATACCCAGAGATCCGGTTATTATGGTCGTGGTGTTGAGTTGAATGTGTGTATGTTGTTTGCGTGCGTTTTCGGTGATCTCGCGTTCAAGGTTGTTTGTAGCGTAGCTTTCATCTCTCAGCTTGTCGTTGAACATCATGGGGTGGAGTAGTCGGATATCACTCTTGTTGTGGATGATATCCAGATTAAATTAAACATAATTAGAAATAACTCATTCACATAACTCACGATACATCAAAAGACATACGCAATCGAAAGAAGATCACTATTCGCGTCAACAAGCATAACCATAACTCTGAAAACTTATGATATTTCGTAAAAACATAAAATACACAACATCCCTCATCATAACCTACTCTGAAATGTCAAAACGAAAATGTAAACAACTCACGCGATCAGTTCTAAAAAACTAGGCTGGTCGCTGAGAGATGGCGCCACGGCACACAAGGTGGATTTCGTGAAATATGGCAACCACGCAAAATGAAGCAAAGTCCCGGTTTCAGGAAATATAATGCGAGGAAAATTTCAGGAAATTATCAGTCGCTGATTGGATCTCTCCTTGGACACTAAAAGGAAATAAGTAAGTAGATCCCTACCGAAAACGGTTCTAGCAACCTATCGGTTTTTAGGAAACCCAAAGGGTTGAAAGTGGTTCTTGTAACCCACCAACTCGGGCTCCAGCCACACTACCGAACACGGTTCTAGTAACCTATCGGTATTGGAGGGGAATTCCCAGTTGAAAGCGGCTATCAGAGCCCTACAACTGAGTTCCTGACCAGGCATTAATCGGGGCTATTTCGTAGTGTCGGGGACAGCACGGACTACGCTAGCGGAGGCGCTACGGGACTCAGCGGCCGGCCCGAGACCAATCTCCTTGGAAGAGTACCGGGCCAGGAGACGAGGTAGGACAGAGGACACCACACCAGCACCGGAGCCCCCTCGTCCCCCGAAGTATCGCACTGGCGCGGAGGCCAAGTTCCGGCGAGCAATCGAGGAGGTTCGCCGTCGCCTGCTGATTGCGGTTGGGCAGGAAGAGCGCCTGCGGATCAGCCGTGAGCTCCAGAGGCTCCATAGCGAACGGCTGCGATACCGCCAAGAGAAGAGGCAGGCACAGAAGCGTCAGAAGACCACCACGAGAGGGAAGAGTCGGAAATAAAAATGTATAGTTATAAGTGAAACACGCAAATAAATAGAAATTAGTTAAATGAACGTACTTTTGGTTGTGAGGATTTAAAGGCTAAGGTTGGAATTTACGAATAGTCCGAGGATAGGCAAATGTATAGAGTAAAGATATCCAATTGGAAATAATATTGGAAGATACACATGACACTTTGGATTATATAGAGTAGAGAGTAAGATATCAAACTGGAAATAATATGGGAAGATACACATAATACGTTGGATTATATAGAGTAGAGGTAACAATAAGGAAATTGTAGTGGAAATTAAATGTAACTTTGGATTGTATAGAGTAAAGATATCAAATTGGAAATAATATTGGAAGATACACATGACACTTTGGATTATATAGAGTAGAGAGTAAGATATCAAACTAGAAATAATATTGGAAGATACACATAATACTTTGGATTGTATAGAGTACAGATATCAAATTGGAAATAATATTGGAAGATTCACATAACACCTTGAATTATATAGAGTAAAGATAGTAATAAGGAAATCATATTGGAAAATATTTAGAGCATTTTGAATTGTAATAGTTAAGGAATTTGAACTGACCAAACTGTTGAACAATAAATAGATGAACCACGCAACCAAAACATGTATTTAAAGCCCGCCTTCAACATAAAGTTAACAATGAAGCTAAAGGTAAATCTACGCACTGACTGCTAGCATAAAAATTAAATTATTTAACAGGAAGGAAATATAAGCATATATATAAGAACACAGGTTCAAAAATATATACACAACAACTGGTATATATATACAACAACTGGCGCAGCCGCAATAAAGAACCTAAGCGCAAATAATCTTGAGCAGAATTAAGCAAATTAAATTTAAACAAGCCAGATGTTGAAGGTACGCTGTAGGCTATAAGAATAAAAAAGGAATGTTTGTAAATTAATATTAAGGAATATTGTACTAATTTGAAAAAAAAGGAATTCAAAAAAAAAAAGAAACAAAAAAAAAAAAAAAAAAAAAAAAACAGAACATAAAAAAAGAAAAAAGAAAAAATATATAAGAGAAGAATATACGAAAAAAGAAAAAAACAAATAAGAAAAGAATATATAACACATAGGATAAATGAAAGCAAAAAATTTACTATCGAAATTATAACAAAAAAAAAAAAGAAGTTAATATGGAACAGTTGGAGACAACAACATATGGCCCATTCAACCCCAAAATCAACAGTAACTAAATGGTTTTCGAGTTTTTGTGAGAAATTAGAATATTTTTCAATCGATAATCCAGATCCAGAATTCTCTACAAGCACTGAGGAAACCCACACAGGTGAAGAATCTAACAAAAAAAAGGACAACGAGGAAGGAACAAATAACAAAACTAACGTATTGATGTCAAGCAACCAGGAAACTTATCAGATAACAGAACCGGGAATAGAAAATCAGATAGAAGGAAATATAGAAACAGGAAATATACAACAAACGCCAGAAAAGCCAGAAACAAACATAGTGCAGCTGAGACACGGGAGAAAATATTGTAAGACGAACTCGGACCAAGGAAAAGACGACCACGCCAACAACAAACCACAACCAACAACAATAAACACACGAACAGAGATCGAGGAAAAAGAAATTGAGGAAACAAAAGGAATAGAAGTTCAAGAAACTAAAGTAACTGAGAGCAAAAGAATGGCCAACATACAATTAGTAAACAACGTTTTATATAACAACGTACCGATATTAATGGGAGAAGATAGCCCGCGAAAGCAAAATGAGGTCAATGAATTCATTAACTGCGCTCGCCTGGGATACGAGACACTCTTGGAAGCACAAGATAAGGCGCTCTTCGTAAAACTATTACCGACACGGTTAAGAGGGCGAGCTCTAGAAGCCGTACAAGCTGGAGTAAATAACACACTCGATGATGTATTCAACACCCTTAGAACGAACTTAATCCAGAACACCTCCTACATAACTCTAAACACTCAATTAAGGAGCGTGCAACAACTACCCATGGAAACACTGATGGGCTACTTCAATAGGGTTAAAACACTCATAAATGCTTGCAAGAACGCAGCAGAACAACAATACGCCAACGGGGGTGAAGGTTTAAAGATAGAAATTGAAGAAGTAGGCCTGCATTGCTTTAAGTTAGGGATAACAAACTCTAACTACAAGTTCTACCTGCTCCAGGATTGCGACAACAACTTGGAATCCTTAGGAAGAAAAAAAACAAGGCTTGAACAAACTGAACAATGTATGCAACAGGGCACTACGAATCAATACCTTGCAAGTCTGCAACCAGTAATTCCAGGGTTGCACACCATGAACCAATCTGGAAACCAGTTTCACAATCAAGTGAAAAAAGAACCCCGAACGTTTGGACAGAACCACAATACCAGTCGGCGAGTAACTACAGCAGATACAATGGGTACCAAGAGACGCCAAGAAACTACAACACCAATACACCCCGGGAGAAACAGGATAAGCGACAGATAAGATGTCATTTCTGTGGAAGACCAGGACACGTTATAGCTGAATGTCGTACGAAGCAAATGACGCCATTCTGTACGAGTTGTAAGACATATAGCCATACGATTCAGAACTGTAACGCGCACGGCAGAAATCAACAAAACCAAGCTTCAAATGGATATAGAGGGCGTCAAGTGAATCACGCCACCGCGAACGCAGCAAACGAGAAACGCAATTTCTGTCTGGAAAGTGGACATACGGAATTTAGGTGCTATTTAAGGGAAAGATGGGAACGGTTGCAGCTAGAAAAACAAGCAGCAAACATACAAACGGGAAACTGCGAAGAGACGACCGGGCACACCGCGAGTCGTCGCTAACAGAAAAAGGAAAGCGGTGTGAAACCTGTCCAGACGTCCCTATAGTCAATTTACCCCTAAATATTGCAAGAAGTAGCCGGAATAAGTTCATAGTGGACACAGGAGCCGAAATAAGTCTCATAAAGGAGGAAGAAATTAATGAATCAATGAAAAAGGACATAAATAGGGAAGAGATAATCAGGCTCAACACCATTTCAGGGGAAATTTCCACGAAGGGGACGATCACAGGGCACATAAATTTGGAAAAGATATATCCATGCAAATTCCACATCATCGAAACTGTCAACGAAAATAGTGTAACGGGTCTGCTGGGCAACGACTTCTTGTCCAGACATTGCAACATCGAGGGCCCCGCGAAAAAGCTCGTGTTCTTGTCCACAAGTAATGGGCAAAGAACGGTTATTAAATTCGAGGAAAACCAAAACAGAAGTACGAATGACGTTCATTTTGTGGACGTCATAGCAGCTTGTAAAACAAACCTTGAGCGTAGCCACACCAGGGAGGGAGACACCCGAGAATTCCAAAGTAAAATGGGGGGTGATAAGAAACCTGCAATACTGGAAAAAGATTACGCCAAGCAGCCAGAGGAATCCCGACAAACGGAGGAACCAGGAGACAGAACCAACGTCAGGCAAAACTGTCCGAATACATGTGATAACACAGGGGAAGTAATGCCTACAGCGGAAGTGTTGAAAGATCTGGGAAAACTCTTCGAGACAGGTACAACGCATGAAAACTACGAGAGTGGGATGCGTACCGAGGGGATTATATTAAAATGTTTTCCATTCCATACTCGCACGTATGGGGAGAACGAAGAAAGCTGCGAAGAGAGTAATTTAAAATGTTTTCCATTCCATACTCGCACGTATGGGGAAAATGAAGGAAGCTGCGGAAAAAATTACTCAAAGGAAGAATTTATAACCACAGAGCCCAGGAACATCATAATACCGGGAAGGACAGTGAAATGTGTGGAAATGATCACGGACAAAGAAGGACAGTATGTAACCGAGGGAAAGGAGATAAAACCGGGAGTATATATTAGTAACGCGCTCGTGCAGTCAACAAATAGGAAATAAAACTGAGCGTGCTAAATGTCAACAATTATAAAGTGGAGGTCGACAATGTGACAGTAAAATTGAGGAAGTACGAAGAAACGACAGCACCAAACCAAAACGACACTAATAACTCTGAGAAAAGACTCGTGTATTGCACCAGCACCGATGCAGGGAAACCAAGAAAAAGAGAAACCCAAATCAAAAAACTAATAAGCTTGGACACCAATTTGAACATCGAAGAAAGGAGGGAGATGAATAAAATAATTGAAGAATTCCAAGATGTCTTTCATTTACCGGGAGAGAAATTGGGGCACACAGCTACAGTGCAGCATGAAATACGGATACAATCAGGGAAACGACCGATCAAGTGTAAAATGTACCGCCTGCCGGAGACGCAAAGGGAAATAATAACAGAGGAAATACAAAGATTACTCGATGAGGACATAGTAGAACCGAGCTGGAGCGAATGGAACGCACCATTACTAGTAGTCGCCAAGAAGCCGGGGCCTGATGGACAGAAACGATGGCGAATAGTGGTCGATTATAGAAAATTGAATGAAGTAACCGAGGGAGATGCATATCTACTACCCAGGATTGAGGATATCCTGGACCAATTGGGAAATTCTCGGTATTTCTCGGTACTCGACCTCGCCAGCGGCTATCACCAAATAGCTATGAAACCAGAGGATCGCGATAAAACGGCGTCCAGTACTCCGTACGGACACAACGCCTTTAAGCGTATGCCTTTCGGCCTAAAAGGAGCACCTGCAACGTTCCAGCGTCTCATGAATCATGTGCTGACAGGACTACAGGGCCTACAGTGCTTTGTATACCTGGATGATATAGTAATATACGGCAGAAACCTAATGGATCATCAAACAAAGCTACGAACCATATTACAACGATTAAGAGCACATAACCTAAAGCTAAACGTAGAGAAATGCAATTTCCTCAAAAAGGAAATTATATACCTTGGACATAAATGCACGACGGAAGGAGTGGAACCAGATCCGGGCTTAGTGGACAGCGTAAAAAGCTTCCCTACCCCCAGAACCGTTCGCCAGGTGCAGTCCTTTTTAGGACTAGCAAACTACTACCGAAAATTTATATCAGATTTCTCGAAGATAGCGGCACCAATAAATAATCTCCTGAAGAAGGACGTAAAATTCAGTTGGGATGAAAATTGTACTAGAGCATTCAATGCACTCAAAGACAAGCTAATCAGTCCACCAGTACTAAGATATACAAATTTCAAAGAGCCGTTTAAACTCTATACCGATGCGAGTGGAGAAGCACTTGGAGCCGTACTAGCACAAGGTCAACCTAACGAAGAGAAACCAATAGCTTATGCGAGTAGAACATTGAACGCAGCAGAAAGAAATTATTCTACAATAGAACGGGAACTCTTGGCCATAGTATGGGCAGTTAAAAACTTCAGGTGTTATTTATACGGCAGACAATTTAAAGTATTCACCGATCACAAACCCTTGAAAGGAGCGATAAGGATTAAGGATCCGACAAGCCGAATACTTCGATTGTGGCACAAACTTTCAGATTACACCTTCGAAATAGAATACAAGGAAGGCAGAAAGAATGGCAATGCTGATGCACTAAGCAGAATCCCGTACGAGGTGATGGTGACTACGCGGAAACAGGCAAGGGAGCAACAAGAACAAACCTCAGAAATAGGAGAAGAAATTCCCACAAGAAGCGGGTCCACGGAGCGCAACCCACAGGAGAAAATATACGAACAGGAAAAGCCGCAAATAAGAATACTAACAGACCCCCAGGACATTGAGACCATACTACGTGACTGTCATGATGCCCCTCTAGGAGGCCATCAAGGAGTCCTTAAAACATATCATCGCCTGAAAAGAGAATTCTACTGGAAAGGAATGTTGAGGGATATCAAAAAATACATAAAGAAATGCAGAAAATGTCAACTAAATAAGCTAAGCAGAGAGCATAGAGAGCCGATGGTCATAACGGACACGGCCAAGCAACCCTTCGATAAAGTCTATATGGACATTGTGGGTCCACTTCCAGAAACTACCAACGGGTATAAATATATTCTAAGCTTCGAAGACGACCTCACCCGATTCATGGACGTAGTACCCCTTCCAAACATGGAAACTAAAACAGTAGCTCAAGCGTTCGTGGATGAGATTATCAGCCGATACAGAATACCAAAAAAATTGATAACCGACCAAGGGACAAACTTTACTTCCAAAATGTTCAGAGACATTTGTAAACTGCTCAAGATACAGAAAATTGAGACTACACCGTATCATCCCCAATCCAATGGAGCCTTAGAGAGGTCACACCGCCCACTAGTCGACTACTTGAGAAATTTCGTAGACAACAATCAGTCCGATTGGGATGAACATCTACGAGCTGCAATGTTTGTCAGGAACAACACTATCCACACGACCACAAAATTGACCCCAATGGATTGTCTGTATGGTTTCTCCGCCTCCCTGCCCAACAATTTGAAGAAACCCCCACAACCGGTCTATGACCACGAAAATTACTACCTACACCTCCGAACTAAGCTCCAGCGTGCGCATGAGATAGCTAGACTGAACCTAGAAGAAAGCAAACATCAGTCAAAAGAGTACTACGACCGGAATTCCAACCCAATCAGAATCCATGTTGGAGATCAGGTGCTTCTCAGGAATGCAGCCAGAAAGAATAAACTGATCCAACATTGGACAGGACCTTACAGAGTCATAGCAGTAAATAATCCCGTCAATACCACGATCTTAATAGGAAACAAGAAGCGGCGCGTGCATAATAACCGGTTGAAAATATTCAATTAATAAAAGAACCCCGTCCCCGAAGTTATTCAACTGATACCAGATTCTCGTTCCCACACACGATAGCCCCAACAGCATTCTAAAGTCCACTTACTAATAATAACTCTATCCCTTATCACCAGGTCAAAAATGAACCAAAACATTGAAACAGCTGAAGTCGATGATTTAGGGTTAACGAAGGTCGAATGGGACAACATCCTGCAGGAAGCAGATCAACTGTTCCAAAAACTCCAATTGGACAAGCCCGAAATGGAACAAGAGTTACCCATGGAGAAGCTGGGCAAATTCAATGTAAGAATCAACCACACGATCAGAAGACCAATTCACTCCGGAAGACATAACTTGGGGATACGTCCTAATCAGGAAGCAGTGGGTCAAACTCTTCCATCCAAAAAGAGGCCGAAAAATGGACGAAGGACGGTCAGATACTAAGTTAATATAAGTTACAAAAGAAATGAAGTTAAAAGGGAACCAATAAATACTAGAGTTAAAACACTGAAATGAAGCCATGGAAACACTAAAAATATAAGGTAAAATTACACTAACACTTGCAATCGAACCTCGCGAATCTCTCACAGTTTGAAATACTCACAACCACAAACTCTAAAGATCATATTGACCCACATTTATCCCGGAGACTGCCACTAACCCTGGGGAGGACTTCTAAAAGGGGGAGGAATGTTGTGGATGATATCCAGATTAAATTAAACATAATTAGAAATAACTCATTCACATAACTCACGATACATCAAAAGACATACGCAATCGAAAGAAGATCACTATTCGCGTCAACAAGCATAACCATAACTCTGAAAACTTATGATATTTCGTAAAAACATAAAATACACAACATCCCTCATCATAACCTACTCTGAAATGTCAAAACGAAAATGTAAACAACTCACGCGATCAGTTCTAAAAAACTAGGCTGGTCGCTGAGAGATGGCGCCACGGCACACAAGGTGGATTTCGTGAAATATGGCAACCACGCAAAATGAAGCAAAGTCCCGGTTTCAGGAAATATAATGCGAGGAAAATTTCAGGAAATTATCAGTCGCTGATTGGATCTCTCCTTGGACACTAAAAGGAAATAAGTAAGTAGATCCCTACCGAAAACGGTTCTAGCAACCTATCGGTTTTTAGGAAACCCAAAGGGTTGAAAGTGGTTCTTGTAACCCACCAACTCGGGCTCCAGCCACACTACCGAACACGGTTCTAGTAACCTATCGGTATTGGAGGGGAATTCCCAGTTGAAAGCGGCTATCAGAGCCCTACAACTGAGTTCCTGACCAGGCATTAATCGGGGCTATTTCGTAGTGTCGGGGACAGCACGGACTACGCTAGCGGAGGCGCTACGGGACTCAGCGGCCGGCCCGAGACCAATCTCCTTGGAAGAGTACCGGGCCAGGAGACGAGGTAGGACAGAGGACACCACACCAGCACCGGAGCCCCCTCGTCCCCCGAAGTATCGCACTGGTGCGGAGGCCAAGTTCCGGCGAGCAATCGAGGAGGTTCGCCGTCGCCTGCTGATTGCGGTTGGGCAGGAAGAGCGCCTGCGGATCAGCCGTGAGCTCCAGAGGCTCCATAGCGAACGGCTGCGATACCGCCAAGAGAAGAGGCAGGCACAGAAGCGTCAGAAGACCACCACGAGAGGGAAGAGTCGGAAATAAAAATGTATAGTTATAAGTGAAACACGCAAATAAATAGAAATTAGTTAAATGAACGTACTTTTGGTTGTGAGGATTTAAAGGCTAAGGTTGGAATTTACGAATAGTCCGAGGATAGGCAAATGTATAGAGTAAAGATATCAAATTGGAAATAATATTGGAAGATACACATGACACTTTGGATTATATAGAGTAGAGAGTAAGATATCAAACTGGAAATAATATGGGAAGATACACATAATACGTTGGATTATATAGAGTAGAGGTAACAATAAGGAAATTGTAGTGGAAATTAAATGTAACTTTGGATTGTATAGAGTAAAGATATCAAATTGGAAATAATATTGGAAGATACACATGACACTTTGGATTATATAGAGTAGAGAGTAAGATATCAAACTAGAAATAATATTGGAAGATACACATAATACTTTGGATTGTATAGAGTACAGATATCAAATTGGAAATAATATTGGAAGATTCACATAACACCTTGAATTATATAGAGTAAAGATAGTAATAAGGAAATCATATTGGAAAATATTTAGAGCATTTTGAATTGTAATAGTTAAGGAATTTGAACTGACCAAACTGTTGAACAATAAATAGATGAACCACGCAACCAAAACATGTATTTAAAGCCTGCCTTCAACATAAAGTTAACAATGAAGCTAAAGGTAAATCTACGCACTGACTGCTAGCATAAAAATTAAATTATTTAACAGGAAGGAAATATAAGCATATATATAAGAACACAGGTTCAAAAATATATACACAACAACTGGTATATATATACAACACTCTGGTTTTTCCATCCCGGTATTTGACTTTGATATCGTGCGAGGTCGATCTTTGGTCGAGAATCTTGTGCTGGTTCGTTTATGTGCATCGGATGCGTTTCAGTCGATTGGTACGGAAGTAGGTAACTAGCCAAATGATAGCTACATGGTAAATTCAATATTATTATTCCAAGTCCTCGGAGTGTTTCGCTTTGTTCAGTGTTATCGCATAAAATTACAAACGTTGAATCTTGTTGCAAGCAATATAACCACGAATTATCATGGTGCATGGGGACGATTAAAATTCTGGTTTGTTTTATTACTCGAATTGGACATTCTTCAATTTTACTGTTGGTTTGTTTTAGTAGCTCTGCTAGACAGTCCCGGTTTTTTTGGGTCTAGTTTAACTGGGTACTTCCGATGACGAATAAGATATGTCTCGTTCATATTGGTGCGCTGGGAGCGGTACTCTAACTCAGTCATACCGAAGTTAAGCTGGGAAGCTTGGATTGAGCAGTATTCAAGATATGCGACTCTTCCAGGTCTACGGTGGGTTCTGGTTTATCGACAATGGTGTGGTATATACTCGATTGATGGGGTGCTTGACGGGATTTATTAAAGGGACTCTTATCTGTATGAGCATTTTACCTTCTATAAGTTCGCAATCGACTTTGGCTAACCTGTGTAAAGTGGGGAAATCTATGTCTAACTCTTTCCCGTTATAAGATTTAGAGATGTTGGCATACAATTCTCGAAATTGATGAGCTGATAACAATAAAGGACTCAGTTTCCGTTTATATATTGTTTCTGTCATTACGAATATGTCGGTGATTTCGAGGTCAATCTGTTGTAGTTCCCCAATAATAAGAAGCATGACTTCGTTAATATCAGTTCTTATGTGAAGGTTTCTTAGGTCCTCAGTATATCTTCGGGTCTCGTTTTGTCTTTTACGATTTATCTCGTTGAGTCTTTGAATCAACTGGTTATATCTTTGGGTCATTTCTTCACTCGTTGGTTTGAAGGTGTTGATCGTGTTACGTATAATGGTGACCTGTTGTTTGGTAAATTCGAGTCTCTGACGATTACTTTCTTCCAGCTCGTCCAGCTTTGATAGATGTGCGTTGAGTCGTTATCGTCCATTGTACCGAATACTTTTTTCATAATTCGTCCTCCCAGATTTATAAGAACTCGTTTGGTTCTTGATTTGCTGTTCATGGTTAACTGGTTAAATTTTAAGTCGATTATTATGTACACGTCGTTTTTTACTGCCAATTTGTATCGTTGTATTTACGGGGCTGTTAATCGATACTACTTTGAATGGTACCAACCAGTATTGCGCTAATTTATTTTTTCTTGCCGCGTTTTTTAGTAACACTTGGTCGCCGACGTGTATTTTTATCGGGTTCACAATTCGATCGTAGTTTTCCTTTGATTGAACTTTGTTCTCCTCTATATTTTGTTTGGCTATCTGATATGCCCTCTGTAGTTGGTTTCTTAATTTTAGATAATAATTTTCATGGACGTAGACCGGTTGGGACTCTCTTTTGAGATTGTTTGGTAATGTCGCCGAAAATCCGTAGAGGCAGTCCTTTGGAGTTAGTTTCGTTGCTGTGTGAACGCTGTTGTTTCGTACAAACATTGCCGTGCGTAGGTGATCATTCACGTCGGTTTGATTTGCGTTGACAAAACTCCTCAAATATTCTACCAAAGGTCTATGCGACTTTTCCAACGCTCCGTTTGATTGCGGGTGGTATGCGGTGGTCTCTAACTTATGGATTTTAAATAACTTGCATACCTGACGAGACATGTCGGAGGTGAAGCTGGTTCCGCGATCCGTTATAAGTTTCTTTGGTATCCTATACCTACTGATGATCTCGTTCACAAATGCTTTTGCTACAGTTTTTGACTCTGTGTTCGTCAATGGGACCACGTCCATGAATCCGGTGAGATCATCCTCAAAGCTCAAGATATATCTGTTTCCGCACGTTGTTTCCGGTAACGGCCTTACAATATCCATTAACACCTTATCAAAGGGTAGTTTAGCGGTATCCGTGATAACCATAGGTTCTTTGTATTCTATACTTTGTTTCTTTAACTAGCATTTCTTACAACGTTTCTTACAACGTGATTAAATACATCTTTCAGCATCCCCTTCCAATAGTATTCACGTTTTAATCGCTGATAAGTCTTATGGATACCTTGGTGTCCCCCGAGTGGTGAGTCGTGACATTCCGACAATATTGTTTTAATGTCATTCGGATCCGTCAGTATTCTCGCTCCCGGTTCGGAAGCTTCCTGCTCCTCAGCGTTTGTCGGGACCTCTATCTTATGTGTTGCATCCGCGACTATTGTGCGGTTTTGATCCTTTCCTCTAGAGTCCATTTCTTTGGCTTTGATCCGTATGGCCCCACGTAGTGGTTAATGATCAGTGTAAACCGTAAATGGTGTGCCGTATAAATAGCTCCTATAATTTTTTACGGTCCTTACTATGGCGAGCAAATCTCTTTCGATGATAGAATAATTTCTCTCGGCACTGTCCAATGTTCGACTGGCGTAAGCTATTGGTTTTTCCGCGTTGTCTCATCCTCGAGCAAGAACTGCACCTAACGCCTCTCCACTGGCGTCTGTGTACAATTTAAACGGTTCGTCAAAGTCTGGATACCGTAATACTGGTGGCGTGGTCAATTTCTCTTTCAAATTATTGAATGCTTGCATACACTGTTCATCCCAGTTAAATTTGGCATCTTTCCTCAATAATTTGTTGATTGGTGCAGCAATCTTGGAGAACCCTTTAATGAATTTCCGATAATAGTTCGCCAATCCTAGAAATGATCGCACCTGTCTGACGGTTTTTGGTACTGGAAATTCTCGCACACTTTTTAGTAAATTTGGGTCGGGTGCTACCCCTTCGATTCCGCATTTGTGCCCAAGGTATATGATTTCTCTCTTGAGAAAGTTACACTTCTCCGGATTAATCTTTAGTTGATGTTCTCTTAATCTTTGTAATACCTCACGTAATTTATTTTGATGATCAGCGAGGTTTTTACCATAGATGACTATGTCATCCAGATAGACAAAACACTGTAGTCCCTGTAACCCAGCTAGTACGTGATTTATTAGGCGCTGGAATGTGGCTGGCACCCCTTTTAATCCGAACGGCATCCTTTTGAAGGCGTAGTGGCCATAAGGAGTGCTGAATGCGGTTTTATCGCGATCTTCAGCTTTCATTGTTATTTGATGATAACCGCTGGCGAGATCTATCACCGAGAAGTTACGGTAGTTTCCTAACTGATCTAGGATATCCTCTGTCCTAGGCAGTGGATAGGCATCCCCCTCCGTTACTTCATTAAGCTTTCTTTAGTCGACGAAAATTCTCCATCGTTTCGCGCCATCGGGTCCAGGTTTCTTAGGTACCACCAGTAGTGGAGCATTCCATTGGCTCCAACTGGGTTCGACGATATCGTTTAGGAGCCTCGCTATATTGTCGTTGATTATCTGCTTCGGGCAGTCTGTATATCTTAATAGGTACCTGGTCTGCTTTCATTTTTATTTCATGTTTTACGATTGTGGTATGTCCCAATTGCTCCCCTGGCAAATGGAAAACATCTTCGAATTGCCCTATGAGTTGGTTTATTTATTGCTTTTCTTCTTCGTTTAGGTTTTCCCCGACATTTATTATCTTCATTAATTTCGTTAGTCTGCTCCCATTAGTTTCTTTAGTGACTCCTGGGTCCGTTTTACTTATGTTATGTTACTTATGTTCCGTTTTACTCTTTGCTTGGGATTTCATATTCCTCTAATAGTTCAGTGGGTTCATTCTTGATTTTCTCTAGCTTGATATATAACTGATTTATGATTACTTTGTTATTGTTTACGTTAAGTATACTAAATTTAATATTTCCCTCTCTTTGTAGTACCAGGGCGTTACTAACATATACCCCTTTTTCGATCTCTTCTCCAATGATTACGTGTTCTCCTAGAATGTCAGTTATTATTTCGGTAAACTTCACCGTTCTGGGGAGGATTTGGATTGTCCTACGTTCCGCCAATCTGAGACTTTCTTCGGTAGTTTTCTGTAGTTGGTCCAATTCTTTGCCAATTACTTGTTCTGACGCTGAAATACTTTCACCTCCCGTAACGTGCGAATTTGGGATGACTAGGTGATCGCCATACGTGCGAGTATGTCGTTTACAAGTGGTGCCACTCTGTTCTGGTTGCACAGTAGGGATTTCTGTATTCACAGGCTGTGTACCGGGTTTGAAGAGTGCTCCCATAACCTGCAGTATTTCGTCAGGTATTGTGGGTGTTAATAAGGCTTCCTTTCGTTCCTTGTATTCTACCGAAGATGAAGGTGAAATACACTCCGTAGTTTTCGAGCAGCAATTGTTGATGTGTCCCTCAGTAGTATTTTTACGGTGGGTACTTGTATTGCCTGTTGCTATTACATCCAAAAATCGGGCTCCGTTTTCCCTTGGAACCTGGTTGTCCCCAAATGGAACAGTTACGACTTTATTTCCATTTAGTGGCGGGAATACTAATCCCTGGGCTGAGCCCTCTACGTTGCAGAATTTCGCAACGAAGTCGTTTCCAATTATCCCTGGTACGTATGCTGGATTCCTGGATTTTATTACATAGAACTTATATGGGTATGATTGCCCTGCTTCTAGTTGTCCTGTAAAATTGCCCTCAGTTATTATCTCTCCGGAAATTGTATTTAACGTAACTTTCTCCCAAGGTTTTATTTGTTTTAGGTTACGTGTCTTTAATTCATCTTCTTATATTAGACTTATTTCGGACCCCGTGTCGATTATGAATTTGGGGTCTTATTGTTTGGTTATGTTTGTGGGTATTGTTATTATGGGTAATTGGGGTATGTTGCCGCGCCAGTTATTGCTTTCTTTTATTGACGACTCGCGGTGCGGTCGGTCGTCTCTATGGAGTTTTCCGTATTCTTCAGTTTTTCTTCTATTTGCAACCTCTCCCATCTTTCTTTCAAGTAGCATCTTTTCTCCGGAAGGTCTTCAGCGAGACAAAACTTGCACTTAGATATGTTTCCTCTCTTCGTGGTTTGATTAACCTGACGTCTCTGGTATTCACCTCTATTGTGTTGATTGTGTGGCTTATTCGACCGACAGTTTTGGTTTGTATGGCCATAGGCTCTGCATTTAGAACAGAACGGCGTCATTTGTCGGGTTTGACATTCGGTCATTATGTGACACATACGGCTGCAAATATCACAGCGCACTTTTCGCCTTTCAAATCCTCCCCGTGTTGGATTATCATTATAATTTGTTGTATTTAAGTGTGTTTGGTAATTACGCGGGGGAAAGTTGTTCGGTTGGAACGCCTGGCACTGGTTGCTCCTCCTGATTCCTCTGAACGGGAATCTTGACAGATCCTGTTGATTCTGCAAGTGGTTCCCCGCTTGATTCCTGCCATGGTTCTAATGCGGTTCCTGTTGTCCTGTTGATAGCATTGGTTCGTTCGTACTGTGTATACTCGGGTCTGTGTATACTTCATACACTGTTCTGTTTGTTCTAATTTCAGTATCTTTGTTTCCAATGCCTCGATTGTGTTATCTGTCTCTTGTAAAAGGTAGAATTTGTAGTTGGAATTGGTAATTCCAATTTTAAAGCAGTGTATACCTACTTCTTCAATTTTGGCCTTAAGCCCTTCTCCACCATTAGCATACTGAGTTTCTGCGGCCTTTTTACATGTATAGCGAAAGAACTATAAATTAATATTATTACAAAAACTTTATTATTTTAATATAACTCAAACAAATCCAAACGCAACACGTAGTTCCATGCTCACTACTCGCATCAAAGTGAAGTGTGCTACGATGCAGCCCTCAGCTCGCCGACCCCACAGCGAACACCGCTCGTGGGCACAGCAGTTGTTTACGCAGGTGTCGGCGAAGCGATGGCACTGAGGGTTGAGGGTTCGCCACAGTCACTCCCTCCCCAGTGGCCTGCTCAGGAAGAGCAGGGAACGATACCTTCTTAGTGTTGGGCTCCTTCGGTGCTATCGTGGGTGTCAGTGTCGTCGATTCTTCTTGGGCATCAGGCTGTTTCGACTGGGGTGTCTGTGTTGTCGATTCTTCTTGGGCATCAGGCTGTTTCGACTGGGGTGTCTGTCCATGTTCATCAAGTATCGGGTTGCGAGTGGCATCCACAAAGGCTGGTTTCAGGTCATCTGTAGATACGGTTTTCCTGTTACCGTTGATCTCAATGACATAACTGCGGTCACTAATACGACTTATGACTCGGTGTGGTCCTGAGTACGGCGGCTCCAGCGGCGAACGTATTCTACCAATTTTGCGAAAAACGTGTGAGCATGTTCGGAGGTTCGTGAAAAAGAAAGGCTTGGATGCATTACGACGAGATGCGGGAACTGGTCGTATGGATTGAAACAGGCAGCGCAATTTGTCAAGAAACGTAGATTGCGAAACAGGTAAATCCACTGGGTTGAAAAATTCTCCGGGTATCCTAAGTGCGACACCAAATGTCATTTGTGCTGGCGATGCTGACAAATCTTCTTTTACTGCTGAGCGAAGGCCGAGTAAAACTAAAGGTAACGCTTCCGGCCACGGAATTTGTGGGTAGCACATGAGTGCAGCCCTTAACGTTCGATGAAGCCTCTCCACAAGTCCATTTGACTGCGGGTGGTATGGCGTCGTGTGCCTATGCTCGGAACCCATCCTTTGGTAAAGTGTTTTGATCAGGTTGGCCTCAAACTCTTTTCCTTGATCGGATGTAATTCTTAAGGGGGTTCCAAATATACATATCCAGTGCTCTAAGAGAGCTCTCGCTACCACTTCAGCTGATTTGTCTGGAATTGGCACTGCTTGAGGCCAGCGCGTGAAGCGGTCGATAATGGTTCAGCAATACTGGAAACCGTTGGTGACTGGGAGTTTGATTAGGTCAACGTGAATGTGGTCAAACCTAGCGTCTGGCACGGTAAAGTTACCTAATTCTGCACGGTTGTGCCTAGAAACCTTAGCACGCTGACATTCCTCACAATTTTGAGCCCAGTGAAGCACATCCTTCCTGAGTCCTGGCCAGTAGTATTTCTCTCGTAATTTCTTAACTGAGGCGCGTCCACTGAGGTGCGCTAACCTATGCACGATATCGACAGCTTTTCTACGAAGACTAACTGGGAGGTACGGCTTTATTATATTGTCAACTATAATGCAATATAGCAAGTGATTGTCGATGTTAAGTTGCTTTAAATCCGATGTGTCTTTTTGTAGCAAGTGTGGAAGCTGATCATCGTTGACTTGGGCTGCTGCTATAGCAGCAGCGTCGAGCGTGGTTGGCAGAGTTATGGTGCATATACGGGACAAAGCGTCTGCCACTGAGTTTTCGGACCCTGGTATAAAAATGAAACGAGCGTTCGACTGTGCAATGAAGTCAAGTTGGCGAGCTTGCCTTGGGGACGCCTTGTCCGAACGTTGCTCAAAAGCGTATATCAATGGCTTGTGGTCCGTTGCAATAACGAAAGGGCGTCCTTCTAGGATGCGTAGGAAATATTTAGTTGCGGCGTATGCTGCGAGAAGTTCCCGGTCGTAAGTACTGTACTTTTGTTCGGCAGGAGAAAGTTTGCGAGAAAAGAAACCTAATGGCACTCGAAAATTTTCACGATGCTCCTGCTCCAAGGCGGCTCCAATGGCTGTACTCGAGGCGTCAGTACGAAGAACCAGAGGAGCTGATGGGTGAAGAAAAGCTGAGTCAGCAGCTGATGCGATGCTTTGCCGGCACTGAAAAAAATCTCGTTCGCTAGCAGCGGTCCAAATAAGCTTTGCTTTTTTCTTTTGGGGTGCATTTTTTAATAAGTCTGTAAGCGACGCTTGCAGCTGTGCTGCCTTCGGTATGCAGCGGCGGTAGTGGTTTATTACGCCTAAGAATCGACGGAGCTCGGTCGAGTCGTTCGGCTTTGGAAACTGCAGAATAGCTTCAACTTTCGCAGGTGGGGGCCTAAAACCATCTTTCGAAATTTCGTAGCCGACAAAATTTACCCTATTGGCTCCTAAGGTGGATTTCGCCCAATTGATGTGAAGATTCGTGTCTCTTAATTTTGTTAACAGCGCTGTAAGGTGTCGCTGATGCTCTTCGTGCGAGTTCGAATGAAGTGCATGTCGTTCAAAAGATGGTTCATGGTCCGTTGCAGTGTTTGAGCCGCGTTGCGCAGTCCAAGAGGCATACCAAGGAATTCATAAAGGCCGAACGGGGTTGTGACAGCTGTCTTGGGAACATCTTCCGCCGACACCGGTATTTGGTAGAACGCCCGATGAAGGTCAATCACTGAAAAAATTGATCCTCGACTTTCCTGTAACAAATCTTCGATGATTGGAAGCGGGTAGCGATCAGGCATCGTGATGGCATTAAGACGTCTATAGTCTCCCGTAGCGCGCCAACCTCCTCCTTTCTTGGGAAAAAGGTGTAACGGGCTGGCCCATTGACTCGAGGAGGGTCGAACTACTCCACTTGAGAGCAGGGTGTTAAACTCTGCTTTGGCTGCTGCTAACCTTTCGCTGGAAAGTCGACGTGGACGCTCGAAAATTGGGTAGCCGGTTGTGCAAATACTGTGATGGATTGGAAAATGTTCTGATGCAGCGGTAGCTGCCTGGGGGCATAATGAGCCGGAAAATTTGCGGATGATTTGAGAGTAGCTGTCGCCAAGAGGGCCTTCAGGTACGGCTGTTCCTATAGTGATAGCCACGCTGTACACTCCGGTAGCACACAGAACTCCTGGAGCGGAAAGTGTTGTAGTCGTGTCCGAAATACTTTTGTTACGAACGTCAACGATGATCCCAAAATAAGACAAAAAATCTGCGCCGATGATTGCGACTTGAACGTCGGCTATAGTGAAAGCCCACTTAAGATCTCGCCGAAGGCCAATATTTAAAGACAGCTCTTTGGTACCGTACGTAGCGATCTTCGAAGAGTTGGCAGCACAAAGCACCAGCGATTGGCGAAAAAGAGGCGTTGTTACCGCTCTCCTAGGGATTAGCGAAATAACTGAACCGGAGTCAATTAAAAAACGTGTTGAAGATCTCTTGTCGGTGACGTGAAGGCGGTTTTCTAAAGGAGCAGCACCGACGATGACCACCTCAGGCGTCGACGGTGCATCTATTTTCCCGAAGTCGCAGTTCTAGAAGAGCACGGTGAGCGACAAAATTTGGCTTGCACACCAAACTTCCTGTGGTACCAGCAAAGGTCCGAGGTTGCATCACTTGACGGTGAGTTCTCCTGCCGGTTAGTCGGTGTGACGGCACGAGATCGGCTGCGACTAGCTCGGGGTGTACACATTCTTGAAAACTTTGGTCGTTCGAGGGATGCGTTGATTTTAGAAGTTAGACGCTCGACGGCTTCACGTAAAGCAGCTAACTCCATGGCGACTCTATCCTGTGCTGTGAATGACGTCCGAGAGGTTGCCGCAACCGCGAGATCACTACTGCCACAAGTCGACATGACCGTAGGGTCCCCCTCTGCCATTTCATCGGCCGCTAGCGCCAACTCTTCTAAATTGGACATTTTGATTACCTTCAGTAGGCGACGAGTAGTAGGAGGTAACAGATCCAGCCATTTGACGCGAATTACATCATCTGATGCGCGATTACCGGCTAAAAGCTGCATCTCGCGAAGAAGCTGTGACGGTTTTCGAGCGCCGAGCTCGAGTCCGGTGAGGACTTTGTGCAGCTGTTGATCCGTCGCCTCCATAAGCCGGCTGAGAACAGCATTCTTTAAAGAGATGTATTTATTGTTTTCCGGAGGGGATCGTAATATGTCAGCCACATCTGCCACCGTGCACGGATCGAGACCAGCAACAGCCAGGTTGTACTTAGACACGTCTGATGTGACGCGGTTCGTGGCAAAAACTGACTCACATTGTAAAAACCATAGATCCGGGTTTATCCTCCAAAATGGAGGCAACTTGCAACGTTCCACTGACATGGCAGCTGTCGGGCCTGAATTCGACGTTGTTTCATCGGAAACCGCGTTATCAGAGGACGTGGCGGAATTTTGTGTCGCCATATTTAATGAGATCACCACACGTGGGGTCGTTCTTCGTCGGGGTCACCAGTTTATAGCGAAAGAACTATAAATTAATATTATTACAAAAACTTTATTATTTTAATATAACTCAAACAAATCCAAACGCAACACGTAGTTCCATGCTCACTACTCGCATCAAAGTGAAGTGTGCTACGATGCAGCCCTCAGCTCGCCGACCCCACAGCGAACACCGCTCGTGGGCACAGCAGTTGTTTACGCCGGTGTCGGCGAAGCGATGGCGACACTGAGGGTTGAGGGTTCGCCACACATGCATTGATCAACGTTCTCACACGGTTGAAATTGCTAAGTAACGTCTCTGTAGGTAACTGTTGGACGTTCCTTAATTGGTTATTCAAGGTTATGTATGAGGTACCTTGCAACAGGTTTGATCTAAGTGTCGATATTATGTTTTCCAGTGAATCTTTCCTTCCCGCCTGTACTACTTCCAACGCTCGTCCCCTTAATCTTGTGGGGAGGAGTTTTACAAAGAAAATTTGATCTTGTACTTCTACCAGTGTACCATTTGCTAAGCGTGCACAATTCACAAATTCATTGATTTCTTTTTCTCTCTTTGGACTGTCGTCTCCAGTCAGGATTGGAACGTTGTTGGATAGTACATTATAAACTAATGTTATATTCGCCATCTTTTCCGTGTTTACCTCGTTGTGTGTTTTGACGTTTCGATCCTTGGGCATTTTTTTAACCCTGTTGTATCTGAATCAACTCTATAGTATCCTCTACCGCGTCTGAGCTCGACTGCTTCGCGTCTTTCCGGGTTTGAGTAGGATGTCTCTCCACTATTCCCGTTTCCTTCTGTTTGCATGGGGGTTTGGGGTATTCGCTCGTTTCCGGACTTATCTCCTTCGATGGCGTTTGCTTTATTTTCAGTACTCTCTCCTTCAGTTGTGTTAGGGAACCCAGGACTTGGGTTTTCACACGTAAAAGAATCTATTTTGTCTGCTAATTCACTTAATTTCGCATTTAATGGTAACTTTGGCGTCGACTGTTCCATGCTGTGAACAATTGTCTTATTCCTTCAATGTTTATATATTTTTTCTTTCCCCAGTCTATATCTTTCTTTTTCTTCCCCTCCGAAATCTTTAATTTGTGGCCTTTAGTAGGTCGTAAGTTCGTAGATGCAGCTGCACCAATTTTATGTTGGGTTTTTGGTAGTAGTACGAGTGAGAACGCTTTTAGAAAGTTATGTTTTGGACTCTTTTATTCTCTCTGTCTTACTCTATTCATACACCTTGATGCATTTGTACTTATCAGTCGTTCTCTTGACCTGACTTTTCCTTTTTCGGTGCTGCTCATTTGTACTTCTTTGTCTGCCTATAGTTCTTGCGATCCATGTTCAAACCGATAATTTTCTGACTGGCAAAGCGTCTTTGTTCTTTTGTTGATGCCAGGACCAGTTCTCTCTGAGCTTCCTGTTGTCGGCGTTTGAAGTATTCTTCTACTCCCGATCTCTGTTTTTCTCTTCGTGCTGACGTGAAGAGTGGTTTAGTTCAGAAGGTCTTGTAGTCTGACGCCGGCGATATTCCTCCAACGAAATTGGTCGGGGTCCCGCAGTGGGATCTTTCAAAGCTTCCGCCAATGAGGTTTTGGTTGCGGGGTTCATTTACGAATGTTGTCTGCCTGTCGTCTACTTGGAGGTCCAGGACTTGAGTGGTAGCCGATTACTTGATCGAGTTACCGTGTTTGGTTCTTAGCATCTTCAGTAACCCCTCTTGGCGTCGTTTTCTTCAGGAACTCTTCTTGGCACTTGTTGGAGTTGTCTTCTTCAGGAACTCTCGGAACGTCTTGGCGTCGTCTTCTTCAGGAACTCGTCTTGGGCATCGACTTGACTGCGGCTGAGACCTGGCTTCCTCTCGGGCTTGTCTTCGACTGCCTCTCTGATCCATTTCTTCCCTATTTATACGTAATTTTCTTGCTGATTTTCTAGTTTATCTCACCTGTTGCTCTGGGTTTGCCAATTCGTGAGTTCCCATCAATGGTTCAATATTTGACCAATAATTCCCTATATTTGCTTTCACAGAGGTTTATGAACATGTTACTGCTCGAGTAGCATAATCTGTGGCCATTAATGTTCCCACAAGAGGTAAGAATCTCATCGTATGGTTTTCTTCGGCAATATCCGAGGTAAATGACCGAGATGTTTCCAGGGAAAGTAATTGACCGCAAGTACTATTGCACTTTATGAAACTAGATCACTGGGTAAGACATTTCTTGGATTTTTATTTGATTTTCTATTGCAGCTACTGATCGCTTGGTAAGTGTCTAGGGTCTAGGTAAGTGTTTTTATTCTAGGTAATACAAAAGTTAATGCGATTTTGCTGTTGTTGTGCATTTGTGCCGGTATAAAAAGAAAAAAAATTCCTGCTGATGTCCATGTAAGTTTGAGTTTTTTTTTTCTTTTTTTTTTTTCTTTTGTGAAATTTAATAAAGCAAATTTACGTGATTATTATCATACATTTTATAGAATCTCTTCAGTTGAGATTGCATCTTTTATTGTAAAGTGCATCAAGTTGATTGTTTTTTTTTTCGTAGAACTTTTGCTACGCATTTGGTTTAGCGGATGTATCTTAACATATAGCGGTATATTGTTGTTGATGTGCATTAGTGGTGGACGTTAGCAGAATTTTCCAGGAGATGTCAATGTAAGTTGAAGTGTACGGTTTTTTTTTTTTTTTTTTCCGAATTCCAATAAAGCAAATTTACGTAATTGTAAATTTCATGGAATCTCTAATGGTCCAAGTTGGTTTTTTTTTCTTTAGTCGGTGTTGCTTTGGTTATCATCGTTCAGTTTCTGGAAGCTTTGTTACGTACGTAAGTGTAATCGAGATTGAGGAAAACAACTGTGTTTTCGCCGTGCATTAGTGGTAATCGTTAATTGAACTTTGGTTGTACAGGGAGGATTATTATTTTGTGTAGCGTTTCGTTTTTGAGGTTAGTGCTTTTTTTTTTTTTTTTTTTCCTTATTTTGGGGTGGTCTTTTGTTTTTCTTTTATAATTATAATACGTGGAAATAAACATCAATTGCTGTGTTAAAACTTCATTTTTTTTTTTTGGTTTTTTTTTTTTTTTTTAAATTTGTATTCGGATTGTGGATTAACTATATGTTATAGTATGCCCCGTCTACGTACACTAACCGGTCGTACCGAAAGAAATCAGAGGCGCAGGGAATATCTTTTGAGAAGTAGAAATGCAATTCCTATTCAAAACAATCAAAATCAAAATGAAGATAATCAATCAATTGACGTTGAACAATCTGGACCACAAACTAATCAATCTTTAATTCAAATGAGACAAGCAAATCCAATTAGAGTTGATGTTGAACAAATTGTATTTGATGAATTGATTGATGATTTTAAATGTGCTTTAAATTTTACTTCAAGTTATTTCAATAGTTATGAGTGTGGTTCAATGGAATTGACAAGTAGATTTTGTAGGGCGCGTCATTTTGTAGGTGAAGTCACTCAAAATGATCGTACATCCTTTACTATGTGTTGTCATAAAGGAAAAGCTGCTTTGAATCCGTATTCAAGAAATATTTTCTTTGAAAATTTATTTGAAGGCTTGGGTTCAGAAAATCCATCAATAAAGTGTAAATCCAAGAATTACTTTGCAAACATTCGATCATACAATGCAGCTTTCGCAATGGTTAGTTCCGAGGCTTAATTAGATGAAAGAGTAACGCATGGGGTCTACCATTTCAAAATTCATGATGTATTTTATCATAGAGTAGGTGGCTTGATTCCAAGCTATGGGCGTAATCCCAGCTACGCTCAGTTATATTTCTATGATGTTGAGACTGCAACTCGGCAAAGTTGTTTGCGTCAAGATAACGACAGCTGTGATGACACTTTAATGAGAGAAATCGCATACGAATTAGATCAGGTGAATCCTTTTGTTAGGTCCTTCAAATCTATGCGTGAATTTTCGTCTCTGAGTAGGAATGCTTCGAAGGAGATCACAATGTTGATTAAAGTTAACACTGATGTAGACATACGACGATTTAATGACGCTGTTGCAACTGACGTTGCTGTCATTTTCGCTTCGAATGATGGGGATCGGCCTTTCGAACGAAATATCATAGCTTTTCATAAGAATAACAGTGCCTTAAAGAGTGTTTCAGTGTTAGATAGTTCTTTGGATCTTTTAGCTTATCCATTGTTATTTCCAAATGGTGATTTTGGTTGGGAAATCAACATTTCTCACAATGTAGCTTCGACATCGAATGCTCAAGCACCCAGAAATCGTGTTACAATGTTACAGTATGCATCAAGTCGATTAGCAATAAGACATGATTTCAGTCTCCTCCATCATTGTCAGAAGTTGTTTTTGCAATGGATTGTTGATATGTATGTACGTATTGAGGGTTCTCGCTTGCATTTCATAAAACAAAATCAAGCTAATCTCAGGTGTGATTTGTATAACAATCTTACGGGTTACTTAGCTCTTAACAATAGTGATGAAAATGTCAATATTGGGCGTCGCATTGTTTTGCCTTCATCATTTATAGGTTCACCAAGAAATATGTATCAGAACTATTTGGACGCCATGTCGATTGTTCAGCATTTTGGGAAACCTACTTTGTTTGTTACAATGACATGTAATCCGAAGTGGAAAGAAATTAGGGAAAACATACATCAGCGTGACTCTTCCAATTTTCGGCCAGAGATTGTTGTGCGTGTATTCAAATTGAAGTTGCAGAAGTTAATTCAATGCATTGTCTCTGTTGGTCTTTTTGGTCGGGTTGAAGCTTTAATTTACACAATTGAGTTTCAAAAGCGTGGTTTGCCTCATGCTCATATTCTCATTACATTGGTTGAAGAAGATAGTGCTACATCCCCTGAAGTTATTAACAAAATGGTGTGTTCAGAAATTCCAAACATCACTACTCACCCTCAATTACATGAATATGTTAAACACCACATGATGCACGGTCCTTGCGGTCATTTCAATCGTAATTCTGTTTGTATGAGGGAAGGAAAGTGCACCAAAAATTTTCCTTATAACTTTTCAAATGAAACTTCTACCTCTGTTAATGGTTATCCAGTTTATAGAAGAAGGGATGATGGTTCAAGTGTCGATGTAAGAGGGGCAAGTCTTGATAATCGGTATGTCGTCCCTTATAATCCTTATCTCCTTGCCAAGTTCGATTGCCATATTAATGTTGAAGTATGTACCACCGTAAAAAGTGTTAAATATATATATAACTATGTTTATAAGGGTTATGACTGTGCAACAATCGAACTTGGCAATGTGAACAATCTAACTGCTGATGGTCAAGTTGATGAGGTACAAAATTTCTTGAGTGGTCGTTATGTTGGCTCAACAGAAGCGGTTTGGCGAATTTTTGAATATCAAATGCATTATCAATCTCATGTCATATATCGCTTGGATATACATTTACCAAATAGACAAAACGTAATATTTCGTCCTGAACAAGAACGTCAAGCAGTCTCCAATGTGAGAAACACAAAACTAATTGCATTCTTTGAATTAAATCGTTGTGATGAGGAAGCTAATCGATATCTGTATAGTGAAATTCCTGTTCACTATGTATGGAGTGATCGCAATAAAAAATGGACTAAGAGATTGCGTGGTGGGAACAAAATCATTGCCAGAATGTATGTAGTTTCACCAAAAGATATAGAGTTATTTCACTTGCGTCTCCTTCTGTTGCATATTCGTGGTGCTACGTCATTTGAATATCTTAGAACAATTGAAGGCGAAGTATGCAATTCATTCCTCGAAGCATGTCATGCTATGGGCATTGCATCTAATGATGGCGAATGGAGACTATGCTTAGAAGAAGCAAAGGAGTTTCAAAGTCCACAACAGTTACGTGATTTGTTTGGTTTCATCCTTGCATTGAATATGCCAACTTATGCCCTTTCGTTGTGGAATGAATTTAAAGACTATCTTAGTGAAGACTTCTCTCGAAATTACAGTCAAGATCTAGCATATAATAGAACGTTGCTGTATATAGAAGATATTTTGATTGTACACAACTTGAATTGTAACGCATTTGGCCTACTGTGATGGTCTTCCTTCGGGATACCTAAAAAAGGATCAAAACAATAAATTAAACACTAACCAAAAATACTTGCGACACGTTGATCCATTCCGCAACTGACGTCTGTCAACGAAAGAAACAATGTGACGAAACTATAAACAATTATAGCACCCATACAAGAGCAATGATTTTGTAAGAGCAAGTTACTCACAGCCGCCAGCCACCACTAGGTGGCGCCACCAGGGCGGAAGCGCAATATGCCAACGTGACGATCAATGACAATGACCATCGATTGAACATTGATCGGGAAAATTTTGTATATTCGACACAAAATTTTCCGATAAATAACGGGAAAATTTGGATGACAAGATAGTCTGGAGAAACGACTTCTCGAGGTGTGTACGCGACAGAGGGAACCCAGCCGAACAACTTGGACTTAGCCAGAATCCAGTAGCCGAACAACTTGGACTTAGCCAGAATCCAGTAGCCGAACAACTTAGACTTAGCCAGAATCCAGTAGCCGAACAACTTGGACTTAGCCAGAATCCAGTAGCCGAACAACTTGGACTTAGCCAGAATCCAGTAGCCGAAATAACTTGGACTTAGCCGGAAGTAAACACTAATTGACTTTGCGAAGATCCACGTACCGAACACGGTTCTTAGGAACCTATCGGCCCGGGTAGGACTGACCGAACACGGTTCCAAGGAACCTATCGGCTCAGATCCACAAACGCGAAATACACGTGTCGTTCCCCAGGGAATACGCCCCATGTCGGACTTATCACCACGTTCGCTAGAGGAGGCCTTACGGGATCCAAAGGTGGGACCGAGACCGTTAAGCTTGGAGGAGTACCGGGCCAGGCAGAAGGGTCAGCAGCGGGAGAGCGCACCTCCAAAGAAGGAACTACCGTCAGCGAAACACAGATCGGGTGTGGAGGCGAGATTTAGAAGGGAAGTCGAGGCAGTCCGGCGCCAACTACTGACGGCCGTGGGTCAGGAAGAACGATTGCGGCTGGGAAAAGAGCTCCAGCACCTCCATAATAGCAGGAGAAAGTACCGCCAGGAGAAGAAGCGGTCGGGCAGTAGAAAGAACCCCCGGCAGAGTTCTCACAGTTCGTCTCAGAATGCAAATCTAGGATAAGCCCAGTTTGTTAGTTATTACTATTAGAATTTTTGTACTAGTATTAGGATTAATAAAACGAAAGTTGAAAACGAACCACCATTCACTCTTTGAATCCAAGCCTCTTTCGTCTTCATATAAACAAATGGTGTCGACCCGGAGTGTACCCTCAGCGATCGAACAATTGCATGGATTAGCTCCACAAAAGAAAAGGTGCTAAACTCGTGCATAACAACTGGCGCAGCCGGTAGGATTCGAACCTACGCTCCCAAAGGGAATCTGATTTCGAGAAATTTATAGGAAATTCATATCAGACTTCTCTAAAATAGCGTCCCCCATTAACAACCTTTTGAAAAAAGACGTGAAGTTTAAGTGGGACGAGAATTGTGCAAAGGCATTCAGCACACTCAAAGAGAAATTAATAAACCCACCGGTACTAAGGTACCCAAACTTCAAGGAACCCTTCAAATTATATACCGATGCAAGTGGAGAAGCTCTAGGGGCAGTGCTAGCACAGGGACAACCCCCAGAAGAGAAGCCCATCGCCTACGCTAGTCGTACATTGAATGCTGCAGAAAAAAAATACTCAACAATCGAGCGGGAGCTCCTGGCCATAGTCTGGGCAGTGAAGAACTTCAGGTGTTATTTATACGGAAGACCTTTTAAAGTATTCACGGATCACAAGCCACTAAGCGGTGCTACAAGGATCAAAGACCCCACAAGCAGAATGCTCCGCCTATGGCACAAACTCTCCGACTATACGTTCGAGATAGAGTACAAAGAGGGGAGGAAAAACAACAACGCCGACGCCCTAAGTAGAATCCCCTACGAAGTTATGGTGACCACCCGCAAGCAAGCAAGGGAGCAACAAGAAAAAACTGAAGAAACGCAACCAAAAACCCCATCGGAGGATAAAAACGACGAACATGAGGTACAGGGTGATACCCCTGAGCTAGAGAATCCACAGATAAGAGTCCTAACAGACCCCCAGGAGATCGAAAGCATCCTACGTGACTGTCACGACGCCCCTCTGGGAGGCCACCAGGGTGTATTCAAAACATTCCAACGATTGAAAAGAGAATTCACCTGGAAAGGGATGATAGGAGATATACGGAAATATATTAAGAGGTGCAAGAAATGCCAATTGAATAAACTAAGCAGGGAACATAAAGAACCCATGATGATAACGGACACCGCGATACTTCCATTCGACAAGGTATATATGGACCTTGTGGGACCATTACCTGAGACTACACGAAGAAACAAATACATCCTGAGTTTTGAGGATGATCTCACACGATTCATGGATGTAGTACCCCTACCCAACATGGAGGCTAAGACGGTAGCCCAAGCGTTCGTAGACGAAATTATAAGTCGCTACAGGATACCCAAGAAGTTGATAACAGACCAAGGAGCGAATTTCACTTCAGAAATGTTTAGAGAAGTCTGTAAATTATTTAAAATTCAGAAACTCGAGACTACGCCGTACCACCCCCAATCCAACGGAGCGTTGGAGAGGTCGCACAAACCGCTGATCGATTATTTAAGAAACTTTGTCGACGACAACCAATCAAATTGGGACGAACACCTGCGAGCGGCGATGTTCGTCAGAAACAATACCATGCACTCAACCACGAAATTAACCCCAATGGACTGTTTATATGGGTTCTCCGCTCCCCTGCTTAACAACTTAAAAAAGGCTCCACAACCAGTCTACGATCATGAAAATTATTACCTCCATTTGCGGAATAAACGACAACGGGCATATCAAACTGCTCGAACTAATTTGGAAGAAGGAAAACTCATATCGAAAGAATACTACGACCGAAAAATAAGCCCCGTAAAAATCCATGTAGGTGACCAGGTACTCCTCCGAAATGCGGCACGGAAAAACAAACTTATTCAGCATTGGCTAGGACCTTATAAAGTGGTAGCCGTGAATAGCCCGGTTAACAGTACCATTTTGATAAGCAACCGGAAACGGCGCGTCCACAACAATCGGTTGAAATTATTCAACTAAAACCCACACCCTTGTCTTTCCAGAATGGTACCTACATCGATAATAGTCCTAATATTGGTAGCCCTAACCCAGCAAACACCGGTGGAAATACATCCAATAAAGAATCATGGAGTGCTGTTCGAGCCCCTAAGGAAGGTGCAGACATACTACGACCACTGGATTATCATTACACGCCTACCTAGACCAACGTGGGAGCCACATTTAAATTACATCAATGACTGTAAGGCAGCCATAAATCACCTCTGCACCGACACCAGTAGCCTGGCAGGAGAAGGAAATTGTCACCACTGGCAGGGAGAAATAAAAAGACAGGTGGCGCAGATAAAGGACCTTATAAGTAAAACCAGCTCCACATTACCGTCGCGAAGTCGCGCAAAAAGGGGACTACTGAACCTGGGTGGCAAGATTATGAAAACCGTATTCGGAACAATGGACAGTGAAGATTCGAAAGATATCCATCAAAAGCTGAGCGAATTAGAAGAGGATACTTAAACTAATTTGGACCTGGCCAAGAAACAGGTCACGATAATAAAGACTACGTTGAAGGCCATGAGCGACACCAACAATGAAATGGCCGGACGACACAACAAGCTGGTGCAACGAGTAGAGGACCGTAGAGTAAAGATGAGCGAAATAGCCAACCACTCGGACCAACTTCGGAAAATCCATATAAGAGTGGATCTCAACGAACTAACAATATTTATGCTAGGAGAGTTACAACAGATCTATCTAGAAATCACGGACCTGTTCATAGCACTAGAAGCGCTAAACAGAAGGGAATTAAGTCCCTTACTGGTACCAACAAAGCAGATCCTAGAGGTTTACACTAACGCCTCAGAGAAATATAACGGAAGAAAAACCACCATGGACCCCATTACCTTACAAAGGATAGCAACCGTAGACTACGAAGGCGGCCAAGGAGGAACGTTGATTCAAATACAAATACCCCTATTAGAAGAACAACCATACACCCTAAACAGGATCTACACCACTCCGATTGAAACGGGTCACGACTCCTACTATGTCTACGACATAGAGAGTACATATTTTTTAAACACCAGTCGATCGCAATACAATTTCGGTTTAACAGAGCTGAATTACCGAATTCAATGCACCCATGTTAACGGTACATACAGCATCTGCCAACACGGGGACCCATTGCTAACAAAACCTACACGCACGGACTGCATATCGGCACTGTTCAAAGCAACAGACCAGGCTCCGGTCAGCTGCCGTATACGAATATTGGCGAACGTGAGGCCAATAATAACGCCCATGCACCAGGACAACGCTTGGTTATATTGGGTCCTAAAACCAACCCCACTAATAAGCCAATGCGAAAATAATGAACTAACCTACCAATTGACTGGTCTAGGAATAATAGAGTTAAAAAGGAAGTGCATATACCATCTAGCCGAGTACACCCTTCCTTATAAAGTAAATGAGAGGCACCCGTTACACATACACCAGGCAGAAAATATACCGCCACCTAAAATCGACTTCGCAAAATATAAAATACCGTTAGAAAATACGGAAAGACAAAAAGAAAACATAGAGATACTGCACCCGATCGCCCTAAGTGAGCACTACAAGGAGTATAGCGAGACGATAGAAGCCCTGGACATCCAGATCAAGGAAACCGAAAAAGCACGTCGTAGTAGAATCCAGCTACACACCACGACAGGTCTATCAGCAGGATTAGTGATAACAATGGTCATCGCGATTACAGTATGGATCTGTAAAACAAGAATCTCACAGCCAGCGCAACCCTCATGACTAAAGCCGCAACGAGAACCACGAGTTTAGTTCGTGTCAATGCCAATCACAATCCCGAGGAGGGATCAGATAATCAACACCCGAGAAACCCCTGCTACGGTCAAAGAAATCCCTACTACGGCTCGAGGAACCCAGGCACCTTCAGAAACCTAAAAGCTAGCAAATAAGTGAAAACGAAAAAAAAAAACAAACAAAGAGATAGACAATAATGTAATAATAATAATACTAATAACAATAAATAAAAATACCCAGAGAGAAGAATAACAATACCAAACAATTACAATTACCAGAATACAAAGATGCCCGCCCCGAACGCGAAAGGTGGACGATTCGGAAGCCAGAATAACTACCCAGAAGTCGACATTCTTGAGGAATCCCCCTGCAAAATAAAAATCAACATGGGTCCGCTTCAAGTTTTCGTCGAAATCCACAACCTACACGCTGCACGCAGACCAGCAGATGACGGAAGCCGAGTGACACCAACCGCCAGGATACGACGGACCAAGAGCATGTGGGAAGACACCCTTGCATGCTATGCTGGAGACGTGGACAACTTGCGAATGACCAAGAGTATGTGGGAGGACATCCTCGAATCAGCCGACAAGCTGTATCACCATCTCAAACTGGGTGAACCGGAAGAAGGCAGACAAGGCCGCCCTGACGAAGAAGAAAAATTTCACAAGAGGGAAGAGGAGATATCTAAAATGATCCGAGAAATGAAATTAGAAAGGAACAGGAAAAAGCAAAATACCACCGGATACTCCCACGCTGACCATCACAAGAAAATAAATAAATTGAGATAAATAGGAACATAAGAAAATTTTAAAACATAGCAGTTAGGAAAAGATGATTGAAATAATGTAACCTAGTAATAACAATTGACTAAACCGCAACTAGTAAGAAAATAGTATGTTAAGAAAACAGACGTTGTACTAATAACTGATTAAAATGTAACCACTAAGAACGTAGGATCTAGGAACTATAATGAAATACAACATATAATTTGTAAAGCAATGGAAAATGAGTCATGGAAGTCAGTAAAGAAAATATGAGAAATTGTTATGAACTAAGTGTCGATTAGGTCCAAATATAACTAGTGAAGGTAGAATTAGCATAAGAACAATTAAATAGAAAGCAAAACTGAGTAGATCCTGGAACGATGCCACACCAATCCCAGTCAAATGCCCCTAACACCAATGGAAAGAACCGTCGACCCCCCCAACATCGCTTCCTTTCCTTGGGAGGATCCTCTAAAAGGGGGAGGAATGTGATGGTCTTCCTTCGGGATACCTAAAAAGGGATCAAAACAATAAATTAAACACTAACCAAAAATACTTGCGACACGTTGATCCATTCCGCAACTGACGTCTGTCAACGAAAGAAACAATGTGACGAAACTATATACAATTATAGCACCCATACAAGAGCAATGATTTTGTAAGCGCAAGTTACTCACAGCCGCCAGCCACCACTAGGTGGCGCCACCAGGGCGGAAGCGCAATATGGCAACGTGACGATCAATGACAATGACCATCGATTGAACATTGATCGGGAAAATTTTGTATATTCGACACAAAATTTTCCGATAAATAACGGGAAATTTGGATGACAAGATAGTCTGGAGAAACGACTTCTCGAGGTGTGTACGCGACAGAGGGAACCCAGCTGAACAACTTGTACTTAGCCAGAATCCAGTAGCCGAACAACTTGGACTTAGCCAGAATCCAGTAGCCGAACAACTTGGACTTAGCCAGAATCCAGTAGCCGAACAACTTGGACTTAGCCAGAATCCAGTAGCCGAACAACTTGGACTTAGCCAGAATCCAGTAGCCGAAATAACTTGGACTTAGCCGGAATCCAGTAAGTAAACACTAATTGACTTTGCGAAGATCCACGTACCGAACACGGTTCTTAGGAACCTATCGGCCCGGGTAGGACTGACCGAACACGGTTCCAAGGAACCTATCGGCTCAGATCCACAAACGCGAAATACACGTGTCGTTCCACAGGGAATACGCCCCATGTCGGACTTATCACCACGTTCGCTAGAGGAGGCCTTACGGGATCCAAAGGTGGGACCGAGACCGTTAAGCTTGGAGGAGTACCGGGCCAGGCAGAAGGGTCAGCAGCGGGAGAGCGCACCTCCAAAGAAGGAACTACCGTCAGCGAAACACAGATCGGGGGTGGAGGCGAGATTTAGGAGGGAAGTCGAGGCAGTCTGGCGCCAACTACTGACGGCCGTGGGTCAGAAAGAACTATTGCGGCTGGGAAAAGAGCTCCAGCACCTCCATAATAGCAGGAGAAAGTACCGCCAGGAGAAGAAGCGGTCGGGCAGTAGAAAGAACCCCCGGCAGAGTTCTCACAGTTCGTCTCAGAATGCAAATCTAGGATAAGCCCAGTTTGTTAGTTATTACTATTAGAATTTTTGTACTAGTATTAGGATTAATAAAACGAAAGTTGAAAACGAACCACCATTCACTCTTTGAATCCAAGCCTCTTTCGTCTTCATGTAAACAAATGGTGTCGACCCGGAGTGTACCCTCAGCGATCGAACAATTGCATGATTTAGCTCCACAAAAGAAAAGGTGCTAAACTCGTGCATAACAGACGAGAATTTTGCATGAAAACGCCAAGAATTTTGCATGAAAATGTATTGGAAACATATAACTATGAAGAAGAGGAAAACAAATTTCAGGATATGTACAATAATGCAAATCCTGAACAAAAGAACGTCATTGACCGTGTTTTGCGTGAAGTGGAACATCATGACTCTGGTTCCAACGTTTTTTGTGTAACTGCACATGCTGGGTGCGGTAAAACATTCGTGCAAAGTGCGATAATACACTGACTTCGAGCACTCAATTTAACTGTTGTTGTAACTGCATTTAGCGGTATTGCATCAACACTTTTAATTGGTGGCCGTACACTGCACAATGCATTTAAACTGCCAATTCCACTCTTCGAAAATTCAGTACCAAACATAACACCAAATAGCTCTTATGGACAGTATTTGCGGAATATGTTACTATTAATAATTGATGAAGTATCAATTATTATTATGAAGTATCATGTGCCCAATATATGTGTTTACTGCTTTAGATACATTTTTTAAAGACATAGCTACAAACAATGCTGATAAAAATAAAATCTTCGGTGGAAAAACTGTTCTTTTGTGTGGCGATTTTCGTCAAATATTACCAGTTGTGCCACATGGTTCGCGCACAAGTCTTATTGAAAATTGCATTGTCAGTTGGCGTGAATTCCCCTATTTTCAACATATGACCTTAACTCAGAACATGCGCGCTCAACCAAATGAAGTTGAGTTCATTGAATTTCTGCGAAAAATGGGTAGTGGCGAATTAACCATTTATCCCGAGTTAGGGGAAGATATGATTAACATTCCTAATGAGCTAATTGGAGATGTGACAAAAATTATTGAAGACATATGTGGTGACGTTTCTTTATCAGTTTTGAGTGATAGGGTTTTGAAATCCGTAATTTTGGCCCCAACAAATGAGGATTGCACACTCATAAATGATGACATAGTGATTCCAATGCCAGGTGAGATACAAACATACTACAGCTTTGATAAAGTGAAAGAGACTGATGGTATTAACATAAACGAATACCCAGTCGAATTTTTAAACTCCCTTAACGTTGGTGGTATGCCTCCTCATAAATTGAAACTTAAAGTCAATTCTGTCGTTATGTTAATTAGAAATTTGAATACATCAAAATGTATAGTCAACGGAACCCGTATGCGCGTTAAGTGTTTGCATCGTAATTCTGTCGATTGTGAAGTTCTCACTGGTAACGCTAAGTGAAATCGAATTTTAATTCCACGAATAAACCTAACTTTCGCTGGGAGTATTTTGCCTTTCCAATTTCAACGCACGCAATTTTCACTTTTGCCTGCTTTTGCAATGACTATAAATAAATCACAAGGACAAACGTTTGATAAAGTAGGTATTCTCTTGAGGAGACCAGTTTTCTCACACGGTCAGTTGTATGTTGCGGCTAGCCGTGTTCGTTCTTTTGATGGTTTGAAGTTTTACATTTCCAATGAAAATGGCCATGGCAACCTCCTTAATGACAACTGATTTTTCACGAAGAATGTATATAGAGAAATATTGCAACGAAATTGAAACCACTCATAAAATAACGTATGAAGTAGTGTGCTTTGCTTAAGTTGTAGATCTATTTTGTTAAGATAATTGGATTATTTGTCAATGCGACCAAAAATAACAAAATAGATAAAAAAAATAGGTAATTTCACAGTAATAATCACATCAAGATAAGTAAAAACAAAAAACTAACATGAATAACTCTGTATAACAAAAAAATTAAGAAAAAAAATAGGACAAAATGTAGAAAAAAGTCAGTTCACGCAACGTGTGAAAGATGAACTAAAAAGATTGAATGAATCCAATCGAGAAGTTGAGCAGGAGATATATCAAATTTTAACAAATTACCGGAAGGAAAGGAATTCCCTGAAGCGCCAAGTTGAAGAATTGAAGAAACAAGTGCTTGATTTGGAGAAAGAAATTTGTAAGATTAAACTAATTTCATAAAATAAAATTACAAAAATATAATCTAAACACGCATTTTTTTGTTTATTCCCAGTAAAATTTAAAAAAACAAAAGAACACGAGAAGTATGTTCAAATAACTCAAGAAAACACCGGAATGTCTGCATACGAAATTAAAGCGGAACAAATTTTGATGTGTTTAGCTCCATTCAAAGCGACTGGTGCAACATACGAGTGTTTTAAAGGTGCTACATCACAAACTGAAATGCCATATATTTAAGAAATTCATTTCAACTAAATGTGTTATAAAATATTTTCGTTGTTAGGAGCATTTGATGCAATCCATGGCTACAATCCCTCCCCAGAAATATTCATCCAACTAATTGGTGAAAAGAGAATTCTGGTTAATGACGATGGTCTATTCAGAGTTGCCAACACTTCAATGTACCAACGTATCGTGATTCAGGAGCAGTGACTATTCCTAAGTTAGCTTTGATTTCCCATTTTGATATGTAATTTGTTTTATTTTTTTTTCCTTGAGTTATAATATTAGTCAGAGAAAAGCGAAAAACATTCCATACGGTATAAACATATAAAGAAGTGATGTAAGCTAGATTTAACGTTGTATACAAAAATTTTCGTGTTTAAATTTGTTTTTATTGTTAATTTTATTCTAAATTAAATTAAATATGTAAGCTGAGTGTATTCTCATAGAAATCGTTTCATTGGTTAAGCACAACGCGAGCCAAGTCAGTTGTGAAACTAAAGAAAATCGGGAAACTCATGAGAAGGGTAGGCAAGTATTTATGTAACGCAAATTTAAAAGCGTCAAAAACAAAAAAAAATGCAGTGCGTTCCAAATCCATTAGTAGAGTACATAAAAAAGGGAATTGATTCATATCATGACAAAAAATCTGGATAGGTATACGCATTTACTGTAACAATAAATGATACTTTTACTAATTGGTGAATTGAAAAATTGAGAGAGCAAACACACACGGCCAAATTCGAAATATCATGACAAAAAATTTGGATAGGTAGACGCATTTATTGTAACAAGAAATGATACATTAACTAATTGGTGAATTGAAAAGTTAAGACAGCAAAAACACCATCAAGTCGCGACGAATTGATTCATATCATGACAAAAAATCTGGATCAGTAATGGCATTCAACAAATCCCACCGAATTGATTCATATCATGACAAAAGATCAGGATCAGTGATGGCATTCATTGTAATAAAAAATGATATAATTTGAAAACATCTCATCAAAGGTAAAATGCGGAGTGTTACAAATTCTTTAATAGAACGTTATATGAAGGGAAGTAATTCACATCGAATTGATTCATATCATGACAAAAAATCGAATCGGTATAGGCATATATTGTAAAAAATATGTACACACTCCCCAACTGGTAAAGCAAGGCAAAATGAAAGTGTTCACATAGCTTTTTAATAAAAATTGTATATGATAACTTGAAAAAAAGACTGGTTTACTTTTCTTCAGTCGAATTTCGACCGCTGGGCGACCACTAGTTCTATTAAATTTACTTACAAAATTCAATTATTTCTTTATTTTTCATTTTTCACAATTCATTAAAAGCGTTCAAAACAGTTATCATTTTATTTGAAGTCACTTTTTTCGATTCTATTAAATTTACTCACAAATCCTCAATTATTTCTTTTTTTTTCTACAATTCATTTGAAGAATGTGTATTCCAAAATTAGTTATTTCTCTTCTCCACGTTTTGCTGGACCGAGCCGGGGTTTGCCCAGTGACCACGTAACATTTGATCGAGAATAACGGCCAAAGCACGACTGAAGATGCGCGTCGGTTTGGGGCCCTTAAATCCGGACCAAAGTGCTGATGCGCATTTTCATTAAGTCGCGCATGGCGACCGGGAATGTGCGCAATTAGCACTTCATTCGAATTTTTAAGAACTTACGCGATCAGATTTCATCACGACGGTGATTGGGTGATCCCATGATTGGGTTGCGATCAAGTTTTATCAGAGTGATAAAACTTGACTGCAACGGGAAATTTTATCGCGCATGGGTTTTATTCTGTCGCGATCAGGTTACATCTTGGCGATAAGACTTGATCGCGACAGAATTTCGCGCATAGGAACACAAAATGCAACGTCAGCATTTTGGGTTGGGAATGGACGAGTTCCCATGGGTGACTGTTTTATGGCAGGGGGGGGGAGAACATGTGTGGCTGAGCCTAGGCTCAGTCACAACATCTTGACTAGTCAGTGAGTTGGGTCTGGGGTTAAAGTGTGCATGGAACTACGATCGTGGGTTTAGATTTGGGGACGTTTAGCATGGACATAACCATAAGTGAGGGATAGAAAGGTTTATTGTGGGTTGGGTCAATAGATGGTGTTGCTTAGCATTTGGTGTTGGTCCGTACTTTTGCTAGACCATAGATTTTAATCTAGATGTTTGTCGACTTGGGAGTTTCATTCACAACACCGTTTTTCTCTGGTGCTACTTTTTCCTCTGGTTGCATATGACCGTCTTCCGGTTCTTCTGTGTGAATTTCTCTGTTTGCTTCGTTATTTTCACTGGTGTTTCCAAGCTCTTCCTGTTGTTACGGTTCTGGTTAAATGACGAAGTCGTGTTCGAGTTGTTCCAAGCTTTCCGTATTTGGCCATCCTTCCTTTTGTTTTAGCTCCGTTTCCAGCCTGTTAGACAATTCGTTTCCGTCAGACTTGACCACCTCGTCGCTAGCGCCGTTTTCCTTTGTGGGCCCCGATATGAAGACAAATGCTTCTGGGATTCCTAGCTGTTCTGCGTCGAATGTGAAAGAGTCGATTCTTTCCATATGTTGAGCGCAGACTCTTTTGTCTGTGCTTTGGGATGATTAGTTAGAGTGTATCACTACTAACTAATCTTTTCTGACTCCTTTTCTGAAGTAGTAAGTTGCACGGGTAAGTCAAAGTGTTTCACCAAGACTTGTTGGGATCTGTGCAAGGGTCTTAGACCGATACACCAAGGACTAGGAGCGTAGTGAAAGAATGAGTGCTAATTAACGACTGATTTATTTGGCCTAATTTACGTGAATTTATAGTTAAAAAATGCTGACATGGTGTAAATTTTCTCTTAAAACTAAATTAAATCAAATGCATTTCATGGTCAAGTATTTCATAATTTTGCTGATAAGGGAACATAATGGCCTTGATGGAAAGACGATCCGCTGGCTGAAGGTAAGTTGATGTGTGATTGGATATGCTGACCAGACAAAAAAGGCGCTTTGCAGGTGAGTAATACTCTGCGGTGAGAAATTTTTCGTGAGAAAATTTCCTGAGTACAGTCAGGTAGGGAATTTGTGAACATCCTCCCCGGGTTGAATGAGGGTCATTCAACAAACATTAACCGTGAAATGTTCGGATGCTTCATTGTCTTGACTCTCGGGAACATCCTCAGCAGTTGTGCCTGATGGTGGTTGTGATTTTCGGGATGCGCGATAAGTTCTTTTTGCCATCCAGATTACTCCAATGATGGTTATGAGGACAACGCACAGGGTTCCATAGGCCAAGGAATGATGATGTTTAGATGCTCCATGTATTAGGGACGGAATTTGGCTGTCCATTTCTAAAAGCTTGCGTTTGACTGATTCCAGTTCCCGAATGTGTGGGACGAAGTGGTGTTGATAACGTAATACTGACGACATGTTGAGCGGGTCAATGACGTCAGTTAGGTTAAAGGCTGGAACGTAGGTTTCGTGCCTCACCGTTGAGTAGCTTCTGTGTCCGCGAATTGTGATGAGGGGTTGCTTGATGGTGCAATCACTATTAATGGTCAAGATGCCTGTTTCCTTTAGTGTTAGCTGTGACATTTCTTCCCCGCAGACAATGTTGATGGTGGTCTTTGTTTGCAAGGAGAAGATCCACTGGTTTGGCGTATGTAGTTGAGTCCAACTGGAGTGCGATTCGACTCTCATTAATTGGCAATCAGTGGCTGGACTAAGTTGATTTAGGAGGTTTATTTCGCAAGCAGCGACGGGCGCACCAATCTTATACAGGGGGTGGCGTTGGCTGCATAAATGCTTCCCGTTCATCATTGTGCAAATTCGGAGTTGGGAGTCTGTTAGTGGATAGTATTGATCCCGATGCAAGTTTATCATTAAATAGGGAAAGGACGGTCAGATAGCCACGAAACTGTTGTTCATCATGACCGGAACTGGTACTACCCGGAAGAGATCGAAGTCGTCGGTCGAGATTAGCGGTACCCGAAGGTTGAAGATGAAATGCTTGCCCGTCATTCTGCCTTCGAGTGTGATGAGATTGTAGAAGTGAAGTATGTCATCTTCACTGAGCGGTAGTCTTAAACTTGGAGGAAGATTTGCTCGAATGGACGTCAGCACAGTCCGTAGCTGTCTTGGAGATAGGAGGTGTCTGCCTACCCTTCCTCGATGGACACTCACCAGGGCATCCAAAATAAGTCCTTGGGTTCTTTGGAAGTTGGTGGCTAAAAGTGTTGCTTGCAGTGACAAGGCAATGAAGGATCGAGACCGAGCGTCTTGTTGTGAGTCATGGTGGATTGAATTTATTTGCGAGGCAAGATCATTGAAATGAGTTTCAATCTTCTGAAATTCCCTGTCGATGGCTTGATGGTCTCTTTTCATCACATTGATAGTAGCGTCTAAGATGGAAGTTTGATTACGCAGAAGATTTGCTAAATGCCCTTCGTTTTGCTTTATGGAATCGATGGTCGTGGACATTTCTTCAGCATACTTGGAGTCTAGAACACCAAACATGAGATTGGCTGCGTTGCCAACGACGTTAAGTAATCCTCGTTTTGATCGCCTAGATGGATGAGTTTTTAAAAGTTCATTGGTCTGGTCTAGTTCCTCTACGACACGGTTGACTTGGATAGCTATTTTGTGTTGAGTTTCGGGATCGGGCATAGTGGACGAAACGTTGAGTAGAGATCTGCTGAACGTTTGCAGAAGTGTGAATTCCCTCCAAAAGGATGACATATCATAATAAGTTATGACATTCCATTCACTGCTGATGACATTGGCTCTGCCCAAGTTTTCGAAGTAGACTCCTGGGTTTGTCCTGAACGGGATTGCTATTGCCGGAGATGCCGTGGCTGGGGACAGCAAGAGACATACCATTAACACAGTGAAAAGAGCTGAGCGAACCTGCTTGACTGGTGTGGGGCCTTGGTTAATTGATGATTCAAACATCGTTCTCTTTTTGGGTTGCTCGGTAGGTTCCATGTGGTTCACGTCTTCACTTTCGATCGGGAGCGGTGCCAACCGGTGTATTGGTCGGCGCAGGATGTTGTTCGCTGTCTTAACGTCGACAACTCGAACGAGCCCGTCCTCTCCCTTAACGACGTTTGTTACGCGCCCCAGTGGCCATTTTAACGGTGGAAGGTTGTCTTCCTTCATGATGACCATTGTGCCGGGTGAGACGTTTTGGGCCGTGTTTTTCCATTTCACTCGGTGCTGGAGTTGGTTTAAGTATTCGGTCGACCATCGTTTCCAGAATTCGTTCTTTACGTGCGTGACAAGCTTCCACCGAGTTAGTAAACTAGCCTTGTTCGAGTGAGCCTGAGGGTCGACGAGCGCTGTTAGTGGCTCGCCAATCAAGAAGTGTGCTGGCGTGAGGGCTGCGAGATCGTTGGCGTCATCAGACATTGGCGTTATGGGGCGAGAATTCAAAATAGCTTCTACTCCCACGATGACTGTCTCCATTTCTTCATACGTCAATGAAGCGGAGGCAAGACTATGCTACATTAGATTCTTTGCAGATTTGACGGCGGCTTCCCACAGCCCACCGAAATGAGGAGCTCGAGGAGGGATAAAGTGAAAGTCAATACCTCGAGAACTGCATTCCTTGAGTAGTTTCTCCTTGGAAGCATTCTTGCTGAAGACATCATTAAGCTCCTGTAATTGATTTCGGGCACCGACAAAGTTGGTGACGTTGTCGCAATAAATTTTCCGGCAATGTCCTCGCCGTGAGATGAATCGACGCAAGGCACCAAGAAAGCCATCCGTTGATAAATCGCTCACCAATTCCAAATGAACGGCCTTCGTAGCGAAGCAACAAAAAACAGCGATGTAAGCCTTTTGTGGCTGTTTACCCCGGATCTTGAAATGAACGTATATCGGGCCGCAAAAGTCGACTCCGGAATTTATGAATGCAGGCTGAACGCGGTCCGGTGCAGGCTGAACGCGGTTCGGTGGCAAATTCCCCATTAGTTGTGTCAATATTTTGGGCTTGGCCTTGGCACAACGGACGCAGTGTTGTACGACGGCGCGGGCTAAGTTCTTGCCGCCGAGTGGCCAGAACTGTTGTCGTGCGATGGCGAGTAGAGCCTGAGGACCCGCATGCATATTTTCTGTGTGTAGCGCATTGAATAGCATCTTGGTGATTGGATGACTATTTGGAAGAAGCGCAGGATGCTTGGCTCGATACTCGAGATTTGATGACTCGAGGCGTCCGCCTACACGAAGGATTCCATCTTGGTCCAAAAGAGGGGTCAAGGAGCTGATTGAGCTACCCTTTGAAACTTCGCCATATTTGATTACATGCTGGAGATCGTCCTTGAATCCTTGTTGCTGGACGTGTTTGATAATCAGAGTTTGTGCGTTGTCTAGCTCTGTCACTGATGGAACGGGTGAATTGTTCTCTCTGGAGCACCGTTTCGTGGCCTTGGTGAAGCGTAGAATATAGGCGACTATACGCTGAAGACGTCTGAAGGAATTTTGATGATTAATGTTGAGTAGGAAGTCGTCGTCCTTTGTGAATCCGAGACATGTGGATTGAATCTTAGTCCGTTGCTCCAGAGTGCATTCATCTGGGTTTGGATTAAGATTAGGCCATGCGTCTTGTCTACCATGAAGGAAGAGTGGACCGAAAAACCATAAGGTGTTGTTGACTAATTTTCCAGGAGGAACGCCTCGTGATAATAGGTCGGCAGGATTATCCAATGATGGTACGTGTCGCCATTGCTCGGGAATGCTGGCCCTCTGTATGGCTGCAATGCGGTTGGCGACGAAGGTGTGGAAGTTCGATGCCTCAGCCTTAATCCAGCCGAGAACTATTGATGAATCGGTCCAAAGGAAGATTTGATTGGTGTTCAACTGCAGATCCTTTTTAATGCGCTGTTTGAGCTGTGTGGCCAATTTGGCGGCGCATAACTCGAGGCGAGGTAGTGTTATTTGCTTGATTGGTGCAACCTTAGACTTGGCGCATAGTAATCGTACAATGACAACGTTGTCTCGCCCTACGGACCTGATATACGCGGCAGCACCATATGCTTTCTCTGAGGCATCAGCGAAAATATGTAGTTGTATTTGGGAGCATATTTTGTGAGCCAATACATGTCTGGGGAACGTTATGTGGTTTAATGCGCTCAAGCCATCTCTGAAGCTGATCCATTTGGTATGTAGTTCTTGTGGAAGTGAAGCGTCCCAGTCGAGTTTTAATTCCCAAAGTTTCTGCAAGAATAATTTCGCCGTTATGACCACTTGGGCCAATCAAAGATATGTGCGATATCAGAAGACGCGGTTCGCTTCGTGACCCTTTGCGTAGGGATTAAAGTGCTTCGAATGGCGAAAGAATCAGATTTGGGTTGCCAGGTTAACCCCATCGTTTTGATGCTGTCGTCGGAATGGTTACTGAAGTCTAGTTCAATTGCTTGATCCTCAGCTGGTATTTCTTTAAGTAGGTGAGGATGGTTTGCGCACCACTTACGAAGCCTTATGCCCGCGGTTTTCAGAGATGATAACAATTCGGTTTGCTTTAGCAGGCAGGTGGGCAAGTAGTCTGAACCAGACAAAACGTCATCCACATAAAAGTCGTTTTTGAGCGATTGAGCGGCAAGAGGGTACTGGTCCTTCACATTGTCGGCAAGCATATGTAAGGTACGCGTGGCGAGATAAGAAGCTGGAGCAGTACCATAAGTGACGGTGCAAAGCTGGTAGCACTTCAAAGGTTTGTTAGCATCATCTCTCCACCATATAAGCTGGTATTTTTGATCAACTGGATCGACTTGGATTTGTCGGTACATTTTCTCGATGTCTGCAGTGAAGACGTATCGGGGAAGACGGAAGAGCAGTAGGATTGTGAAGACGTCGCCCTGAATGGCTGGCCCGACAGCTAGAACATTATTCAGTGACAGGTTGCTAGTTGTTTTGGCGGAGCCATCGAAGACTACTCGTAGCTTTGTAGTCGTGCTTTCGGGTCTGAGGACACAATGATGTGGAAGAAAATAATATGGTTCTTCCACCATGGTGAAACAGATTTCCCTCATGTGGCCCAGATCTATATACTCCTTCATGAACGCGTTATATTGCTGCCTTAAACTCTGGTTCCTGGCTAATCTCCTTTCCAAGGAGTGGAAGCGTCGAAGGGCCGTATCACTGGATTCGCCTAATCCATGTGGATCGCATCTGAACGGCAGTCGAACGACGAAGTGCCCATTGTTGTCCCTTTTCGTAGTCTGTATGAAGAATTCCTCACATTGGTTTTCAGCAGCGGTATAATTATTTGAGCCATGTTCAGTTTCCTCAAGCTGCCAGAATTTTTGGATGTGGGAGTCCAAAGCTTCATCTTCACTGCATATTCCGCTGTGTGCGAGGTTAGTTACTGAGCTGGGCCTGGCGATTCGGCCTGACACGGTCCAACCGAAAACCGTGTTCTGGAGTATAGGAAGTTGCTCTCCCAATTTTATTTGGCCAACTGAGAGAACTGAATAGAACAGCTCGGCTCCGATAAGAATGACAATGGGACCAGGACGATGAAATTGTGTATCGGCCAACCTTATGTTGTCAGGAATAGGCCAGGACGTCTTCTCGATATGTTGCGAGGGTTGCGGTGCTATTATTCTTGGTAAGACATGAACGTCTATGCTTGCGCTGAAGTCAGTTATGTTGGAACGTATTTCGATGTTGGCCCTTGAGCGTGTGTTCTGTGCTATCGAACCGATCCCACCAATGGTAACTGAATGTCGCGTTTCTTGGAGGCCCAATCTTTCTAAAAGTCTTTCTGAAATGAAGTTTAGCTGGGAACCGGAGTCTAACAAGGCTCTTGCCTGAATTTGGTTTGCCCAGCTATCCGTGACCTTGATGACCGTACTTAACAGAGTATAAGCACCGACAGTTGAGGGAGTGCTGGAACTGAGGGACGCAGCTTCCTGAGTGCTTGAATCTGGGTGTGCTTGTATTTGTTGGTTGTTGACTGCGGGAGGTGACTGGTTGCCCGAAGCTTGAGATCTTGGGCTGTTGTCTTCCAAATGAAGCAATGTATTGTGTTTCTTTGAGCACTTGTGGCAATTACCAGATGGACATCGATTGGGGCGATGTCCCTTCTTGAGGCAATTAACGCAGCGACCAGCGCGTTGTATGAGTTTAAGGCGCTTGTCAGGACTGTGATTGAGGAAACTGGAGCAGGAAAAGATTGGATGATCTCCTTTACACACGAAACACGGCGTCCTTGAGGATACGACAGCTAATGCCCTTGGGGGTCGTCCTTTGTCGAAGTTAATGTCGTTAGAGGAGTTTCTTGCGTTTTTGTTTGGAAGGGATTCTAGTGACTGGAATCGCCTTTCCAGGAACGTGAGGAAATGCTCCATAGATTGCAATTTCCTAGGATGTTCAAGGCCTTGCTCGTAACGCGTGTGTGAAACTCCGTCTAGTTTTTTGATGAGGATGTGGAGCAACAGAGGATCCCAGTTTTTGATGTCAATTTGGAGATTCGTTAAACTGAGCAGGCACTCTCGAGTTGTGTCATGGAGTGACTTGATGGCTGTGGCTGATTCGGTGTGAATGACAGATTGGTTCAATAATTTGTTAATGAGGGCTGCTACCAACAATCTGTCATTGTCATATCTGTCCTTGAGTAGGTTCCAAGCAGACAGATAGTTCGCGTCGGAGATCGTTAGGTGGCTAATACATCGCTCTGCTTCACCAGTTAAACTCGTCTTCAGGTACCACATTTTCTGCGCATTGCCCAGATTTTGTTCGTGTACCACTTGCAAGAACAGGTCGTGGAACTGCTTCCAGCAAAGATAATTGCCTTCAAATTTTGGCAATGTGATGGTTGGAAGATTAACCTTGGGCGAAACATCACTTGTGACTGGATGTGTGGATGGTGTAGAATGTTGTTGTAAGTCTATTATTGTAGACTCTACTTCGTCGGACAGCAAAAGATACGCTTCTTGATCAAATCCAGCAGCAATGGGGTCGTCTGTCATTCCCCAGATGGCATCATGCAGGGTCTCCAGGTTTGCCCACAGGCGTTCAATGGAACGGCACTTTACGTCGTACACGACAGCGTTTTGTTGAGGGGGTAGGTTTTGGACTGAGTCCAAGGCGCGCCTTAATGAGATGATTGCAGCGTTCAATTTCCGTAACATGACCTGAAGTGGAGAACTTTCGGCATTAGATGGCTTGGCATCTTCAGGCTTGTGACTGCTTGATGCATTCTCCGTGGATTGAGTGCTTGATTGACTGCTTAAGCGTAGTTTGACGTCCTCGATAAACCACTGGTACAGCTCCTCTATGTTGGCAAAGTATTGTTTCTGGAAATATGGATGACTGGTTTCGAGGTCATATTTAGCCCGAATACCGTAGTCCACAGATTGGAACGTTTCCCAGAGTTCCGTTATGGCCTTGGACTTGTTGACGAGGTATTCGTCGTCTTTGCGTGTTGGAGAATCCTTCTTGTAGTTTCTTATATGCCTCTCGATTTCTCCTCCTGTCTCGTTCTGTTGTTTTGCAAGTTCTTCCAAAGAGGACATTCTCGTTATTACTGAAGTTTAACGAAGTGGAGCGACGAGAGCAAACAGCGGCTTGAGTAAGTTGACTGCCACAAATGAGGTAATGTTGTCTCGGAACGTTGGGAGGGACGTCGATAGGATGGAAACTTCAGCTGCTTCTTCTTCAGGATGCTCGGGATGAAACGATCTTGACGGTATTCGCGGTTTGACGATTTGTCGCGACTGTGAACGGTTTAAAATTCGCGTAAACTTGACTGGTTTGGAGTTCGCGTGACGTGAATCACGTCGGGGTCACCAAATGTTGAGCGCAGACTCTTTTGTCTGTGCTTTGGGATGATTAGTTAGAGTGTATCACTACTAACTAATCCCTTCTGACTCCTTTTCTGAAGTAGTAAGTTGCAGGGGTAAGTCAAAGTGTTTCACCAAGACTTGTTGGGATCTGTGCAAGGGTCTTAGACCGATACACCAAGGACTAGGAGCGTAGTGAAAGAATGAGTGCTAATTAACGACTGATTTATTTGGCCTAATTTACGTGAATTTATAGTTAAAAAATGCTGACATGGTGTAAATTTTCTCTTAAAACTAAATTAAATCAAATGCATTTCATGGTCAAGTATTTCATAATTTTGCTGATAAGGGAACATAATGGCCTTGATGGAAAGACGATCCGCTGGCTGAAGGTAAGTTGATGTGTGATTGGATATGCTGACCAGACAAAAAAGGCGCTTTGCAGGTGAGTAATACTCTGCGGTGAGAAATTTTTCGTGAGAAAATTTCCTGAGTACAGTCAGGTAAGGCATTTGTGAACACCATAAACTTACTTAAACTCTTATTCAATGGAATTTTGGTCGTAGAATGTGCCATATATTATTATACAATTTGCTTGTTTAAGAAGCATTCTTATATCTGTAATACTAGTTCTTATTGTTATGGTTATAATTTTTTGCTTTTTTGTTATGGACTGTTTCTTTCTGTACTGTCCTGTTTCGTTTTTTTTTCTTCTCTTTATTGTATTTTTTCCGTTTGCTTTTTCTTTTTGCATATATGCTTATTTTGCTTTTTTTTCTTTATATGTGGTGTATTCAATATTCTTTCCTCTTTTCTTTTTCAGGTTATAGCATCGAATGTACATTAGTTTCTTATGTGCTATATAGTGTCTTATGTATAATACAGTGCATTAAATTCTTTCGTAAATAACAATATTTGTTTTCTACCTCAAGTATGTACTCCTTACGTGTATTGTTTATGATGTATTACAAGAAGTATTACAATCTTTCCTTACTTATACTACTGAACTTTTGATCTTAAAATAAAAGTGCTTTTAAAATAAAATATCAATTCCCTTATTCCAATATTTCAACAAAATCTTTTCTGCAACACAATTTCTTAGCGGTAGACTACTTTTTTTTTCTTTTTCTCTAAAATTTTACTTTAACCTCCTCTTTACAAAACAATTCCCTTAGAGGCAGACTCGGAACGCAGCTGGCCCAATTTGTCTGAAGATTTTCCCTATCCACATCAAACTGTAATGGGGAAGCACCTCACAGATGTCAAGCGACAATGGGGTACACTCCTGATCACAAGTGTTTGTTTACATTTGTTCGAAAATACCTCTTCTGCTTTATTTACATTTATTTCCCTTCACCAAAATAATACGATTCACAATAACCCTTAAAGTAGACCTAACTACCGCTACCCGTTGAGCATATATCAGGGAAGCCCGATCCGGCGGCCGTCCTGGTTTCGTATCTGGCCAGCTTCTTTTCCTGGCGATATCCCCTCCTCTCCTTGTACATCCGCTGGAGTTCCTGGTGGATCCTTGCTCGCCCCCCGCACTCCACATCCAGAAGTAGTTGCCGTTGGGTTTCTTCTATGGACGTCCGCAATTGTGCCTTTCTGCCGGTCCGTTTCCTCGGGGGCACTTTCGGTGTCGCTGAATCCGCTAGTTGATTCCGCTGCCCCTTTCTCAGCTCCCTGTATTTTGCGATGGTGTGTGGCCGGGGTCCAGCCTTGGGATTTCGTAGTTCCTCTTTCAGTTGCTGTCGTTTATCACTCACTAGGTGAGATTTGCCCAGTGAGTAATTGTAAGGTTACGCCCGATAGGCTCAAAGAACCGTGCCCGGGGCCTTGGCGGAGAGGCTCAGACCACTCATCTGCTAAATATCGTTTTAGTTCGCGTATCTCATACTTACTTTCGGTTAATAACTCGGAATTCTTCAGATTTCTGCTTGATGATTTCAGCTGAAAGACTTCTGCTTCGTACTTCTGCTTCGAACATCTACTTCGTAATTCTGCTTCGAACTTTTGCCTCCTACTTCCGCTTCTGAATCAGACCTCCTGGATGCAGTTCTTCCGAGTGTATCTTCTCGACTGTCTATGTTTATTTGTGTGTCCATTTATTTGGTCATTTCGCTTGGCGGCGCAAATTCCCTCTCCATCATTCCAATGCATTAAAATAAATAATTTGATTCATAACTTTTGTTTCAATTTCCCAATCAGTCTCACTTCCTAATCCCCATTTTCCCTGTTTTCAATTCCTGCGCATTCCTGTAAGTCGGTCAGGTCGTTTGATTGACTCGACACAATCCTCGCCTTGTCACGTTGATTAAATCTGTCATGTTTAATGTGACTGGTGTTATCTGGTGGCGGCTAGTTTGTCCTTCTAGTACTTTTGGTACTAGACATGATCGAGAATGACATTTGACATAAGTGAGTAAGTGAATAACGTGACTGACATGTGCATAATGATGGTGAGTATTTTGGAATTTCATCCTTTTAATCCCTTTTCCTTTTAGATAAATAAATATATACATAAATATACCTATTCGATCCAATGCATACAAAATTATAAAGAAGCTAAGAAACGTCCATTCGCGGATAAGAATCATCAAATAGAATCAAACATACTCCAAATTTAAAACACACCGAAAATATCAGAAGGAGAAATGGATCCGCCCTACAGACATAGACAATAGATAACTAAGACATAAACAGAAATGTTCATAGATATATAAGATACATTGTAAGCCGCACGCACGACTTACCGATAACAAATTTTTTTCTGTTTTCTTAAAAAAAAAATATATATAAAAATAAAATTTTGTTTCCCCTAGAAGAATGAAGTCTTATAAAAATGAAATTTCATAACATGAAATTTTCCGAAAAAACGTCAACTTTCAAATTGATTCAAATTTTCAATTGAATCACCCTGTGTCATCTGCGCGTGGCAGTCTATCAATAATTCCTATGACCGGAGATCCGGTTCTACCAACTCCATTGATCCCCTGGGAACGAACGACCGTCTGGGACATCCTAAAAACTCAAGAAAGATGAATTCTGTAAGAGAATAAGGAATTGAAATCCAAAGAATGGGCCTTTCGTGCGTTGTTCAAAATCTCTATTGAGTCCCTGGGAATTGTGTAGTATTTGTTTGGCCCCGAGGATACACACAAAGAATCCATGAAAGATTAATTGCAGGCCATGCAATGAAATTTAAAAATTGCTCTTTCCTAGATTTGAATACCGGTGCAGGACATCCCCTGAAAAAAGGATTGATGAACCACGGATATAAACGGGCGATTTTTGCTCGAGAGGTCAGTGTGAGCTTGAGGAGGACGTCGTGCTGTCCAGCGATTTCAAAACTTTGAAAATGAATTAAAATATTTCAAAATTAAAATGAATACCTAGTGAATTTAAAGAGCTACTACTACTAGGGGGACGCCCCCTGCTCACTACGCTCGCCAGTTCCCGCCGTTCGCTTCGCTCACTCTAATAGCTCGCGCATGGCGCTATATATACAGTAGTATTGTAAGTAAAAAGGTTATTTAGTTCCGACTGTAGTAGCAATCATTTCAGCTCATTTTGCATGCCAAACTACATCTATATTGAATGAGGCCCTATCTATGATTATCGAAAACCTTTGCGGGGGCGGTTGCGGATCTTCAAGGATCTGAAAATTGTCTCATACAAAATACATTTTGTAAGAATTCTTTCATCTACTGCCAAATGACCTTGGCCTTTTGTTTCAGAAATACATATACACGCAATCGATCAAACGATCTAACTCTACTGGCTACAACATACAATTAACGGTGAGAAAATATAGGTAGTTTGAGTAAGATTCCTTCTTTTTTAAACGTTTGGGATTTATGAGATTTATTAATTGTCATCGCAAAACCCAGAATAACGGGAAATTGAGTTTTTTGAAAGGAAAAAGACAGAAGTGTACTTGTATAATTAAGGTTTATTTGTAGTGTCAAAATACGTGTGTTTCGGAAAACTCCTGCTTAAATCTCACAATCCAAACAATTTTCTTTTGCATTTGAACTAAACGAATAGGTGTACCATCGACCAAGCAAGTCATGTCCTGAACTCAAAATACGAAAAAGTATGCAATTTGGTTTTGAAAATAAATTTGTGGAATCGGGAACCCACTTACATCAACTGAGTTTAAAAATTGTACTGGAAAAATATTTTGCTCCCTATAATCATCACTCAAGATGTAATCGAAACTCAAATATATTCGTTCCTCTCCGGACAGACTGTTAAAAATTTCTGCATCGATAAAAGTGCAGTTTTTGTTGTGATGCGTCGCGTCACCTAAAAAGAAGGGAGGTTAGAACATAACAAATAAACTATGCGAGTCACTAACCATACCCACAACACATATGAACCTAAAAACATAATGCGAGAAGTCGATGTCGGTGTTTGTGTTTACACAACATAGTCCACACAGCGAGCAACATATCCCACACCGATAGTGCACACGGAGTATTTCATAGGGAATAAAACATAACGCATAAAGCATAGAAAACTGCCTAAAAAGCATAAAACACCAAAAGTTAAACATGCACTATACTTACCATCAAGCGTAAACACAATACGGCGGAACAACGTAAATAAACCTACAAATGTGTAAAATGTAAACAAATCTACTATTTCATAACACTTACTTGAGCATTGGATCCCGGAAACTTATGTAAACAACATGAAATTCACTACCGAACATAAAACACGCGACATCACAACACGTTCTTAACCTAGACTGAAACGTCAAAACGAAACATGCTGAAACGTAAACAACTCCATCAACTTACGTTGTTCTAAAAACCTCCGCCCGTCACCGGTAGATGGCGCCATGCAAAAGTTAAGTGCGTTTCGTAATTGACGGCAACCTCGCTCCAATGGTCAAAAATCCCGGTTGCTTGGAATAAAAAGCGGAGAAAAATTGGGGATATCACCAGTAGTTGGATCAACTTCAAAAACCTTAAAAGTCAGGCAGACCATTCACGGGAGTAGACATACAAGGAGAAGTAAGTGATCCAAACCGAACAAGGTTCTAGAAGCCTATCGGTTCGCTGGGAGCTTGAGTTTGAAAGTGGTCATAGTAACCCATCAAACTCAAGTTCGAATTTGTCAAACCGAACATGGCTCTAGAAACCTATCGGTTTTCGGCGTTGGGAGCTCGAGCTTGAAAGTGGTCACAGTAACCCATCAAACTCGAGCTCGAAGCTGCAAAACCGAACCAGGTTCTCGAAACCTATCGGTGCAGTAAGGAACTTCGTGTTGAAAGTGGTCACCAGAACTCATCAACCTAGTTCCAAGTACGGCGTCATTAAAGTGGCTACTTCATAGTGTCGGGGACGTCGCGAACAAGTTTAGAGGTAGCGTTACGTGATTCCAGGGCCGGACCGAGGCCGATTACCCTGGAGGAGTACCGAGCCAGGAATCGGGGCAAGCAGCAAGTCGTCGCGCCACCGGTCGTAGAAGCAGAGCGTCCCGTGAAATATAGGACTGGAGTGGAGGCCAACTTCAGGCGGGCCATAGAGGAGGTTCGTCGCCGTCTGCTGCTGGCAGTTGGGAAAGAGGAGCGCCTGCGGATCAGCAAGGAGATCCAGCGGCTCCATAACGAGCGGTTGAAGTACCGCCGCAGCAAAAGAAATAAAAATAGAATTAAGAAAGCAATTGTAAACTAGATTAAATTTAATGGAATAAATGGAATGAAAACTAAATAAAAGTAGGATTAAAAACACAAAATTTAGAAACATGAAATCAGATAAGAACGTAAAGTAAATTTGAATCTGGCTAAATAGTGAAATGAAAAGGTAAAAAGTAGATTGGTTGCATGGACGTTTGATTTATAACAAATATTAGGAAGATAACTAGTAGATTGGTAACATTAGCGTTTGATTTATATAAAATCTTAGGAAGGTAGTTAGTAGATTTGTCGCTTGGACGTTGGATTTGTATTAAGCTAAAGGAAAATGAATGTAAATGTAAAAGAGAAGTGTAATTAGAATAAGCACAATAATAAATATTAAGCCAACATAAAACTTGTGTCAAGCCTGCTTTCAACATTGAACTGGTTAACATTGAGAATTGGAACCATAACGAAACGAATAAAAAATACATAACAAAACTGGCGCAGCCGCACTAAAGAACCTAAACGCACAGAAAATAATATTGAGCAAGGATAATCAAATTGAATTTAAATAAGGTAAATGTTGAAGGTACGCTGTAGAATATAAGACATAAAAAAGGATTGTTTGTATAAGTTATTTATTAAGGAATATTTGTATTAAAATTGTTACAAGCTGAAAAAAGAAAAAACAAAAAACAAAGATATACGAAATTAAAAAAGGATACAATAAAAGAATAATACTAAACACAAAAATACATAAAAACATAAAACAAAAAAAAAAAGATACATAAAAAAAAAAGAAAAAATATATATATATATATCAGAAAAAAGAAATATAAATAGGAAAAGAAATTAAAAATATTCAAGGAAAAAATATTTAGTTAGTAAAAATTAGTCATAACAAAATGATAAAACAAACGAAAAACACAGTATATGGCCCAGTCAACCCCGAAACCGTCTCTGAAATCGTCTATAACTAGATTTTCGAGGTTTCTAGACTACTTCTCACTTGATAATCCGGAACCGGAATTCTCTACAAGCACTGAGGAAACCCACACAGGTGAAGAATCTAACGAAAAGAAGGACAACGAGGAAGAAACAAATAACAAAACTTACGTATTGATGTCAAGCAACCAGGAAACTTATCAGATAACAGAACCGGGAATAGAAAATCAGATAGAAGGAAATACAGAAACAGGAGATATACAACAAACACCAGAAGAGCCAGAAACAGACATAGTGCAGCTGAGACACGGGAGAAAATATTGTAAGACGAACTCGGACCAAGGAAAAGATGACCACGCCAACAACAAACCACAGCCAACAATAAACACACGAACAGAGATCGAGAAAAAAGAAATTGAGGAAACAAAAGGAATTGAAAACAAGAAGATGGCCAACATAACTTTAGTGAACAACGTGTTACACAACAACGTACCGATACTAATGGGGGAAGACAGCCCCCGAAAACAAAATGAAGTAAATGAATTTATTAGTTGCGCGCGCCTGGGATACGAGACCCTCACTGAAGCACAAGATAAGGCACTCTTTATAAGACTATTACCAACACGATTAAGAGGAAGAGCCCTAGAAGTTGCACAAGCTGGAGTAAACGATACACCTGAGGATATATTCAACACTCTTAGGGCGAACTTAATCCAGAATACCTCCTACATAACACTAAACCCTCAATTAAGAAACGTGCAGCAATTATCCATGGAAACACTAATGGGCTACTTCAATAGGGTGAAAACACTCATAAATGCGTGCAAGAAGGCAGCATAACAACAATACGCCAACGGGGGTGAAGGTTTAAAAATCGAAATCGAGGAAGTAGGCCTGCATTGCTTTAAGTTAGGGATAACAAACTCTAACTACAAGTTCTACCTGCTCCAAGATTGCGAAAACAACTTAGAAGCCTTAGGAAGAAAAATAGCAAGGCTTGAGCAGACTGAGCAATGTATGAATCAGCACCTAGCTAGTCAGCAACCCGTAATCCCAGGACTATACACGATGGACCAACCTAGAAACCAGTTTTACAATCAAGTGAAAAGAGAACCCCGAACGTTTGGACAAAATCAGCAACAACCACAATACCAGGCCGCGAGAAACTATAATGGGTACCAAGAGACACCAAGAAACTACAACACCAATACACCCCGGGAGAAACAGGATAAACGGCAGATAAGATGTCATTTCTGTGGAAGACCAGGACACGTGATAGCCGAATGCCGTACGAAGCAAATGACGCCATTCTGCCCAAGCTGTAAGACGTATGGCCACACGATTCAAAACTGTAACGCGCATGGCAGAAACCAACAAAATTCAGCTTCAAACACATATAGAGGTCGTCAAGTGAATCATACCATCGGGAACACAGCGGACGGAAAATGCAATTTCTGTCTGGAAAGTGGACATATGGAGGACCGGTGTTATTTAAGAGAGAGATGGGAACGGTTGCAGCTAGAAAAACAAACAGCAAACCTACAAACGGAAAACTGCGAGGAGACGACCGGGCACACCGCGAGTCGTCGCTAAAAGAAAAAGAAAAGCGGTGTGAAACATGTCCAGACGTCCCTATAGTAAGTTTACCCCTAAATATTACGAGAAGAAGCAGAAATAAGTTTATAGTGGACACAGGAGCCGAAATAAGTCTTATAAAGGAGGAAGAAATTAATGAATCAATGGAAAAATACATAAACAGAGAAGAGATTATCACACTCAACACGATTTCAGGGGAAATTTCCTCAAAGGGAACCATCACAGGACACATAAATTTAGATGAGATATATCCATGCAAGTTCCATATTATCGAAACTGTCAACCAAGGTACTATAACGGGCCTGCTGGGCAACGACTTTCTGTCCAGGCATTGCAATATTGAGGGCCCCGCGAAGAAGCTCGTGTTCTTGTCCACAAGTAATGGGCAAAGAACGGTTATCAAATTCGAAGAAAACCAAAACCGAAGTACAAACGACGTTCATTTTGTGGACGTCATAGCAGCTGGTAAAACAAATCATGAGCGTAGTCATGCCAGGGAGGAAAACACCCGAGAATTCCAAAGTAGAACTACTATGGGGGGTGATACGAAACCTGCAATACTGGAAAAAGATTACGCCGAGCAGCCAAAGGAATCCCGACAAACGGAGAAACCAGGGAACATTACCAACGTCAGGCAAAGCTGTCCGAATACATGTGATTACACAGGGGAAATAATGCCTACAGTGGAAGTGTTGAAAGATCTTGGAAAACTCTTCGAGACAGGTACAACGCATGAAAACTACGAGAGTGGGATGCGTACCGGGGGGAGTAATTTAAAATGTTTTCCATTCCATACTCGCACGTATGGGGAGAACGAAGAAAGCTGCGAAGAAAGTAATTTGCAATGTTTTCCATTCCATACTCGCACGTATGGGGAAAACGAAGAAAGCTGCGAAAAAAGTTGCTCACAGGAGGAATTTATAACCACAGAGCCCAGGAACATCATAATACCGGGAAGGACAGTGAAATGTGTGGAAATGATCACAGACAAAGAAGGACAGTATGTAACCGAAGGAGAGGAGATAAAACCGGGTGTATATATTAGTAACGCGCTCGTGAGGTCAACAAATGGGAAAATAAAACTGAGCGTACTAAATATAAACGATTATAAAGTAGAAGTGAACAATGTGACAGTAAAATTGAGCAAATACGAAGAAACGACAGCACCAAACAACAACGATACTAATAACTCTGAGGAAAAACTCGTCAATTGTATTAGCACCGAGGAGTGGAAACCGGGAAAAAGAGAAACTCAGATAAAAAAAGTAATAAGCTTAGAAACCAATTTGAACATCGAAGAAAGGAGGGAAATGCATAAAATTATTGAAGAATTCCAAGACGTTTTTCATTTACCGCGAGAGAAACTGGGGCACACAGCAACAGTGCAGCATGAAATACGGATACAACCAGGGAAACAACCTATCAAGTGCAAGATGTACTGCCTGCCGGAGACGCAAAGAGAGATAATAACGGAAGAAATACAAAGATTACTCGAGGAAGACATAGTAGAACCAAGCTGGAGCGAATGGAACGCACCATTGCTAGTAGTCCCAAAGAAACCGGGACCTGATGGACAGAAGCGATGGCGAATAGTGGTCGATTACAGGAAACTAAATGAAGTCACCGAGGGGGATGCTTATCCACTACCCAGAATTGAAGATATCCTGGATCAGCTGGGAAATTCTCGGTATTTCTCAGTACTCGATCTCGACAGCGGATACCACCAAATCGCAATGAAACCAGAAGATCGGGATAAGACTGCATTCAGTACCCCTTACGGACACTACGCCTTTAAGCGTATGCCTTTTGGGTTAAAGGGAGCACCAGCAACTTTCCAGCGTCTCATGAATCATGTGCTGACAGGATTACAGGGTCTACAGTGTTTCGTATACCTGGATGATATAGTAATATACGGCAGAAACCTAAAGGATCATCAAACAAAACTACGAACCATATTACAACGATTGAGAAACCATAACTTGAAGTTAAACGTAGAGAAGTGCAATTTCCTCAAAAAAGAAATTATATACCTTGGACATAAATGCACGACGCAAGGAGTAGAACCAGATCCGAGCTTGGTGGATAGCGTAAAAAATTTCCCGACGCCTAAAACGGTGCGCCAAGTACAGTCCTTCTTAGGACTAGCCAACTACTACAGGAAATTCATATCGGACTTCTCCAAAATAGCGGCTCTAATCAATAATCTCCTAAAGAAAGATGTGAAGTTCAAATGGGATGAAAGTTGTGTAAACGCTTTCATAACTCTCAAACAGAAATTGATAAGTCCACCGGTACTTAGATACCCAAACTTTAAAGAACCATTCAAGCTATACACGGATGCGAGCGGAGAAGCACTTGGCGCCGTACTAGCACAAGGTCAACCCAGCGAAGAGAAACCCATAGCCTATGCTAGTAGGACATTGAACGCAGCAGAAAGAAATTATTCTACAATAGAACGGGAGCTTTTGGCCATGGTATGGGCAGTTAAGAACTTTAGATGTTACCTGTATGAACGACCATTCAAAGTATTTACCGACCACAAACCACTAAGAGGAGCTATAAGAATCAAGGATCCCACAAGTAGGATTTTACGCTTATGGCACAAACTATCGGACTACACGTTCGAGATAGAATACAAAGAGGGACGCAAAAATAACAATGCAGACGCCTTAAGTAGGATCCCCTATGACGTGCTAGTAACCACGCGAAAACAAACGAGGGAACAAAATGAAAAATTGGAAGAAACAGAAGCAAAAGGTTCAACCACAAGAGAAAGTCCCGAGCATGCATCACCAAGCAAAGTACCTGAACGAGAGAAAACACATATAAGAATTTTAACGGACCCTCAGGAGATAGAAACCATACTACGAGACTGTCATGATGCACCCCTAGGAGGCCATCAAGGAGTATTCAAAACATATCACCGCCTGAAGAGAGAGTTCTACTGGAAGGGAATGCTGAGAGATATCAAAAAACATATACGAAAATGCAAGAAATGCCAGCTGAATAAGTTAAGCAGAGAACATAAGGAACCGATGGTCATAACGGATACAGCTAAACAACCATTTGACAAGGTTTATATGGACATTGTGGGTCCACTTCCAGAAACACCACGCGGGAACAAGTATATCCTAAGCTTCGAAGACGATTTGACTCGCTTCATGGACGTAATACCACTCCAAAATATGGAGGCGAAAAGTGTGGCACAGGCTTTTGTGGAGGAAATAATAAGTCGTTACAGAATACCAACAAAATTAATTACCGACCAAGGAGCCAACTTCACTTCCGAAATGTTCAGGGAAGTGTGCACGTTATTTAAGATACGGAAGATCAAAACAACACCATACCACCCTCAATCCAACGGAGCATTGGAAAGATCACATAGGCCTTTAGTAGAATATCTAAGGAATTTTGTGGACGACAACCAAACAAACTGGGATGAGCATCTGCGAGCAGCAATGTTCGTCAGGAATAATAGTATGCACACAACCACAAAATTAACGCCTATGGATTGCTTATACGGTTTCTCCGCCCTTCTTCCCAACAATTTGAAGAAAGCTCCCCAACCAGTATACGATCACGAGAACTATTTCCTGCAACTAAGAAAAAAACTCCAGAGAGCATATCAAACCGCACGAAGAAATTTGGAAGAGAGTTAGATCCAGTCCAAAGAGTACTACGACCAAAAGACTCACCCTTTAAAAATACACCTCGGGGACCAGGTATTGCTACGGAACGGGGCTCGAAAAAATAAATTGTCACAGCATTGGGTAGGACCGTACAAAGTGGTAGCTATAAACAGTCCGGTAAATAGCACCATAATGATAGGCAAGCGCAAACGCCGCGTACATAACAACCGATTGAAGCTTTTTAATTAAAACTAAAACCTACGTCCCCGACACGATAGCCCCAACAGCACTCTATCCGACACGTATTAATAATAGCCCTATGCCAATCGCAGATTTACAATGGACCAGAACGTGGATAATTTGGAACTAACAAAATCCGAGTGGGATAACATCCTGCAAGAAGCAGACCAGTTGTACCAACAAATTCAATTCGAATCCATCCTGAAGGAAGCAGATCAACTATTTCAACAACTTCAATTGGACAAGCCGGAGATGGAAGAGCCGCCAGCCATGGAGAAGCTGGACAAATTCAGTCAACACCAAAAGGACCCGAGACGTAGGAGGCAGAAAGCAAAAAACAAAATCAACTAGAATTAAAACCAAGATTAAGTTAATATAAATTGTAAGGAGGAATAAAGAAAAAATCATGGAACACGAGAGCTACAACGCCAAGAATATAAGCTAAAACTATACCTATCATGAAAATAACACTTCCACTCAAATCTCGCGAACCCCCTAACCGGTTTATACCAATAATCACAAACTTAGAGGATCATAGTGACCCACCTTTATCCCAGAGACTGCCACTCACCCTGGGGAGGACTTCTAAAAGGGGGAGGAATGTTGTGATGCGTCGCGTCACCTAAAAAGAAGGGAGGTTAGAACATAACAAATAAACAATGCGAGTCACTAACCATACCCACAACACATATGAACCTAAAAACATAATGCGAGAAGTCGATGTCGGTGTTTGTGTTTACACAACATAGTCCACACAGCGAGCAACATATCCCACACCGATAGTGCACACGGAGTATTTCATAGGGAATAAAACATAACGCATAAAGCATAGAAAACTGCCTAAAAAGCATAAAACACCAAAAGTTAAACATGCACTATACTTACCATCAAGCGTAAACACAATACGGCGGAACAACGTAAATAAACCTACAAATATGTAAAATGTAAACAAATCTACTATTTCATAACACTTACTTGAGCATTGGATCCCGGAAACTTATGTAAACAACATGAAATTCACTACCGAACATAAAACACGCGACATCACAACACGTTCTTAACCTAGACTGAAACGTCAAAACGAAACATGCTGAAACGTAAACAACTCCATCAACTTACGTTGTTCTAAAAACCTCCGCCCGTCACCGGTAGATGGCGCCATGCAAAAGTTAAGGGCGTTTCGTAATTGACGGCAACCTCGCTCCAACGGTCAAAAATCCCGGTTGCTTGGAATAAAAAGCGGAGAAAAATTGGGGATATCACCAGTAGTTGGATCAACTTCAAAAACCTTAAAAGTCAGGCAGACCATTCACGGGAGTAGACATACAAGGAGAAGTAAGTGATCCAAACCGAACAAGGTTCTAGAAGCCTATCGGTTCGCTGGGAGCTTGAGTTTGAAAGTGGTCATAGTAACCCATCAAACTCAAGTTCGAATTTGTCAAACCGAACAAGGTTCTAGAAACCTATCGGTTTTCTGCGTTGGGAGCTCGAGCTTGAAAGTGGTCACAGTAACCCATCAAACTCGAGCTCGAAGCTGCAAAACCGAACAAGGTTCTCGAAACCTATCGGTGCAGTAAGGAACTTCGTGTTGAAAGTGGTCACCAGAACCCATCAACCTAGTTCCAAGTACGGCGTCATTAAAGTGGCTACTTCATAGTGTCGGGGACGTCGCGAACAAGTTTAGAGGAAGCGTTACGTGATTCCAGGGCCGGACCGAGGCCGATTACCCTGGAGGAGTACCGAGCCAGGAATCGGGGCAAGCAGCAAGTCGTCGCGCCACCGGTCGTAGAAGCAGAGCGTCCCGTGAAATATAGGACTGGAGTGGAGGCCAACTTCAGGCGGGCCATAGAGGAGGTTCGTCGCCGTCTGCTGCTGGCAGTTGGGAAAGAGGAGCGCCTGCGGATCAGCAAGGAGATCCAGCGGCTCCATAACGAGCGGTTGAAGTACCGCCGCAGCAAAAGAAATAAAAATAGAATTAAGAAAGCAATTGTAAACTAGATTAAATTTAATGGAATAAATGGAATGAAAACTAAATAAAAGTTGGATTAAAAACACAAAATTTAGAAACATGAAATCAGATAAGAACGTAAAGTAAATTTGAATCTGGCTAAATAGTGAAATGAAAAGGTAAAAAGTAGATTGGTTGCATGGACGTTTGATTTATAACAAATATTAGGAAGATAACTAGTAGATTGGTAACATTAGCGTTTGATTTATATAAAATCTTAGGAAGGTAGTTAGTAGATTTGTCGCTTGGACGTTGGATTTGTATTAAGCTAAAGGAAAATGAATGTAAATGTAAAAGAGAAGTGTAATTAGAATAAGCACAATAATAAATATTAAGCCAACTTAAAACTTGTGTCAAGCCTGCTTTCAACATTGAACTGGTTAACATTGAGAATTGGAACCATAACGAAACGAATAAAAAATACATAACATTTTCATATTTGGGTACTAATATAACCGAATTGAGAACATCGTTAGACTTTATGGTTTCAGATACATTGCCATAAGTATCTGCAATCACGAAGTTGCTAGCTAAATGGGAAGGAATTTCAATAACATCTTGGCTGTAATCTGGAAATGTGGGTGAAGTTCCATTACCAAGAAATTTAAGAAATTCAACGAATTCAATCTCATGAGGTGAAGCCCTCATGTTTTGGGTAAAAGTGATTTTGTGGAATTTTGAAAATTCGGACCATGAAGTAAGGCAATTCTCAATAAGTGGTACACGTGTACCGTGAGATATAGCTGGCAATATTCATCAAAAATCTCCACAGAGTAAAAAAGTCTTAGCTCCGAAAAGTTTAGTTGAAGTACCGAATGAATCGTTTACTGAAAAAAATTTCCTCAATAGCTAATAAAGCAAGGTTATATGAATCAATTTTTGAAGAATTTCTTAAAAAGTCTTCACACATGAACATTTAGAATTCATTCCACAAATCTAAAGCATTTGTAGGAAAGTTCATACCACAAATAGGATATAGCAAATAACTCACTTAACTGCTGAGAGGACTTACAATCTAATAATCTAATTTCTAATAAATATTCACGCCACTCTCCACATTTCATGCGATACGTCTTGCATGTGCTGAAAAAGTGCAGTAAATAATGTTACCAACAGTACCCAAACCCTGATGGGACCTCGAACATGAAGCAAAATATTCTCAAATAGACAACTTAACATTCCACATAAAATAATCTGGCAATAGCTCTACTACTTCCTCTTTGAGGTTTTTTCCATTTCTTTTTTTTCTACCTAAATATAATGCATCGGCGTCTCTGTTTATAGAAACTCGGACGCACTAATTCGATTGATTTCATAGAATGCATTCAAGTTTGTTCTTCTGTGATTTTTAAGAGCTTGGTGAACATTTCCTTCCCTAAAGATTACATTTTGCCGGTGAGGCAAGTAACATTCAAGTCGAACTATAATATATTACGTGACTGGTAACGCATTGGATACGCATTTATGTGCCAACTATCTTCCGTAGATCCAACATAGTGACCGGACAAAAAGCTATCGATTTAATCTATATAAACTTTGCCATCAACTCCACCTCAAACTCTTCCAAACTGTAATGAGGCACAGTCGTTTCCCTTATAAACATATTTGTACATATTTTTTAGGCTCTTAACTGTGCCAAGAACTTCCACCTTTAAGTAGCAATCAAATTTCGCTAAAAGATATGGATTTTAAGCAACAGCATAACGGTTACCAACAAAGTGGCCACGAAAGTCAACTGTTATACCATCAACACGACGCATTTAACATTGGCTTGAGTTCTATTGTAAAAGTCCTTAGAAAAGCTTTTGCTGCATTTACCATCTCTCATACAGACGGGGATACGATTCAATAAACCACATGGACCGTGGATCATATGGTTTTTAACCAAATTATGAAGTTGTGGGAAATACATATATATTGTAAATAAAATATATCTGCAATTTCCGTACAAACGAACCAACTTTTATTTCCTACCTTTTCTTTTTTCTCTAAATTGAGGTTTTCAAGTTGTGCAGACAAAAGTTTGGAAAATTGATAAATTTCAGATTGTGAATTTTTAACAGTTTTTTCTTGGAGCGGCTAAGTCAAGCATTCAAGGGGGTATGTCCAACCCCCATTATCTTTTCATTTCCCAACTTTTGGCCATATATCATATTTCTCTAAATTATGTTTTTAAATGTGGGTCTATACAAAAGTTGGGAAATATGATAAAATTCAGACTTTCGCTCACTTTCCATAAATATTCGTGAAAGTTAACCTCACGTTTTCTAGAAATAACTTTAAAATTGTGATTTTTCATATTTTTTAAAATAAAATTTGCATATATTTTTATCAAATAAGCAAAAAACAATGGTATCAGTAAACGATGGCTTTAAATTTGTCTATGGTAATGCATCCATATTATTGTCTGTGGCCAGTTGTTCATTGTTTCGTCTTTTGTCTGGAAGAATGTAATTTTATTAGCCAAAGATGCCTCCTTCCAGGCAAAAAACAAAAGAATGAACGTATGAATATTGTCTGTGATATGGCTGCATTTGCCGCTAACATTGTCATGGACATAGATATTAGACTTAAGTGAAAATAATGCATGTATTTGGCATAAATGATGGGATATTCAGTCGAACGTATGATCTATGCAAATGATAATGTTAAATTAGTATGTTCTATATTTTGATTTTATCGTAGAGGAATGCAATCACGTGCAACTATATGTTTATTCTTTTAATTTGTGTCCCCAGTAGAAGATTGATCCATTTGGTTTGATTTTCGACTAATTAAGTACTTGCCATTTATCGAGGACACAAACCGAAAAATCACATATGGTTGCTTATTTCCAGGCAAAAGGCCAAACAATAACACGCATACATTCTTCCCAAAAGCATCATCTACGCTATACGTGTGCTCAATTCACACATATTATCCCATTGAATTTTTTAATTTCAATTTCAAATAAACTAATTTATAGTTAAATTTAAGAAAAAAAATTTGGTGATGCACATAGATAAAAAACTAATCTTTCGCATGGTATAATCTTTATCCTGGTAAGTCCACCTGGTTTCCTGTAAAAGGGATAACAAGAAAAACGTGTCGCCTATTTATATATAGATATACTTAGTGAATTTGACGAGTTCTCACGCTTCCCTCATTTACAGTTTTACCCAACGTTAATCTACAACAATAACGCGTAGGCGCTTACGCTAGCCCGTGACTTCACGGGCAAAACAAACGCTGCACGGTAAACACGAACAAGCATGCTCTATGAATAAGGACCTCGATCGTTGTTATCATGAGCGTCGTTGTTATAAGCGATTGAATTCTGACTGTATATGTTACCGCAAGAAAATTTGACTAAAATAAGTGTAATCACAAATTTATAGTTTTGCGCCGGTACATCTTTAGTCCTGGTACATCTTTACAAATCCTTTACAATGACTTCCAAATCAACGTCCTGGCTTAACGCGTTCTCACATCACACTCAGAAATAACTTTACCCAACGCTAAAAACAACAATCATGCGTAGGCGCTTACACTAGCTCGATGACGTTACTGGCAAAACAAACGCCACACAGTAAATTCGTACAAATATGCCTCATCCACTGTGACCTCAACCGTTGTTATCGCTTTATTAGCCTCGTAGTTATTAGCGATTGCAAAATGACGGTGTTTGGTAACACAAGAATGTGAGACTTGTGAGAATGTGAGGCACTGGCTGGGGCACTCGATCGTATGTTGTGGACGGGAAATTAAATTGAGAAAATTATTATTTTTAAGAAATATATAGTATTTGTAACAAATATGTAGTATTAAAAAGTATCTTCATCTTTTGGTTCGAGTTTGAGGTGGTTATTTTGTGCAATATCATTTTGTAACCCGACTCAGTTAATGTTTTCAGTTCCAAAAATATCGATCAGATTCATCGGAATCACTTCCTCGAGCTTTATGTCTGTTCTGTTTACTCCAGGACAGGTCGGAGGTCATGGGTCCATGAGAATATACATATTCATTCCTTCTAAACAATGTTGAGTCCCACGGCATTTGTTGTGCCTTCTTTAGCAAGCCATCATTCTGTTAGGAATGGTTGAATTATCAATTCAACGAAAATTTACGAACCATTGACCGAGGCTTGCTGCTAGGCTATTATGTTCATAAGAACATTACTCGAAAAGTAAAAATAAAAGTAAAGGAATAGTAAAAAGAAAAGGCTAGGTAAAAAGAATAAAAAACGGAATCCATGGTAAAGATTATTCGAGTGGTTATGTGAATCATTCCTTAGAGGTGTTGAAGATTATTCATGTTAACTGATACGAAACTGACTAAAACGGGTATTCCACAATCCAAAGAGCTCCGTTTATTTTGGTGATTACAAATTGGCAAATTTTTCACGCAATGCACCCAAACTTAATATCTTCGGGCTCATACTGAAACCCTCACTATTTAATTGATTAAAATCCTTGAGTTGATGCCTTAACATTTCTAAGCAACCTTAAAAGGTTCCTTAAGCATTTAGTAGCACTTCCAAACCAATCATATTTGGATAATTTTTCACTAATTAAATGCCAGATAATTGATATTGTTCATTATATTTTTATCAATATAGTTAGATAATTTATTATTTTAACAGATTTAAAAATAATTCACACATTTTAAACACGAAAGGGCATTCCATTATAAGTATTAGTTTACATTTTTCAGCCGTCAAAGCTAGCAGATTTGGTATAAAGCAATTTGCGAAATTGAAATCGTAGCAGATCCGAAAATAGTTGGTAGCCAGAATACCAACTTATCGAAACCCTGCTGCGAACCAAATCTGTTATCTCAGATAGCAGAAAAATCTGCTATTTTAAGCTTTACGCCAGAATGGACCCCACTATTTTCGACAAAATAATCAATCAATAAAAAGCAATAACAACTAAAATCAATTTTATAATCCAAGCAACTGATATTTTTTCAAATAACAACTGATTGATTCGCAAAACTGAACGAATTTATATAGAAATCAAAATCAATAACATGTCCGGCAAAATAATTAATGTATAACAACAAAACCATCAATAACTGATCGATTCACAAAACTTAAATTAACGAAAAGTAAAATTAACAACCAACTCTACCGACATTTCAATATTGGATTGACAAAATAATCAACTCGCAAAACAAAAAGAAAATCACGAGGATATAAAAAATTGTAGCATTCAATTAATCGATCACTAGAGATAAAAAATCTTACAGAGGAATCGACTTAGAAAAAGTACTCACGGATAATTATCGGTTCAGGTAAAACTTGCAACAAGCGAACAAATCGAACAAATCGATCAATCACAAATATGATATAACTAATAAACACTCATCATTGCATCCATGCTGCACATTAGTCGCGTAATTACTAAGATGGTGCAACAACTATGCACTTTCCCCTCTCCTCCTGTAACCCGCGAAGGGGAAAGCGTTTGATTAAAATTGCACGCTCAGCAAACACGGGTCTACACGAGGCGACAACGCTATAAAAACGCAATACGATATCCCAGTCCCGGTGGGAATGTAAATGCCATGGAAAAATAAGTGCTGTCGCAGCATTGGAACTGCGAACACAATTTAGAACTAGTGAAAACTGGAAATTCAATATCAACTGGGAGAATTGCTGGCACATGGGAACGCCGCACATGCCAGAAGAAAATATGCTTGCAAATTGTCTTTCTCAGGGTCAAACGAAAAGAAGAAAAGTTGTGCCTTATTGACCCTTGGTTGGAAACAAATTGCCAATCCAGCAGAAAAATCAAATATAAATGAACGAACAAACCCCAATGGATCGGACTAGAACGTGACCCGAGACAGAGAGGATCCCTAGAAAGAACTGAAGATTAAGGAAGATACTCCATATACAGCCAATCTCAGTGGATCTAGGGAAGTCGAAGGAGAACACCCCATCCCGTGTAAACCTAAGAGGACCCAACCAGAGTAGGTAAAGAAGAAATGACGATCTTCGAAGTAATAAGCTCTCAAAGGTGCACCGATCTATTAGTCGGCCACCTTAAAACCCTGAACCGCACTAGCAGGCAATAGACAGTTTCCTCGAAACAATCTGCCTAAGATGACCAGTAACGCCCGTACGCCGCTAGAAGAAGTTCTCAAGCAGGCTATTGTTTGCCCGATACCTATCTCCACAGAGGAATATCGCCGGCGCCGCACCCAAAATGGAAACACGGAAACCCCACGCCGCCAGCACCCCAGAAGAAGCAGCGCTCGGGCTCGGAGGCTTACTTCTAGTGGACACTACAGGAGGCTCAACGCGAGCTAATCCTAGCCGGCTCGAAGGACGCAGAAAGAGCAACCAGCCAGCTGATCAACCAGAAAAAGAGGGCATGGAAGTAATCCAAAAAGAAGGGAGGTTCAGGGAATATTGAGAATTTGAATAGAATCTTTACCAGAAAATTTGGAAATAAACTTTTGTAAAGATTAGTCTCTATTCGACTGCCCAGCAGGATAGACGTGTTCGGGAAAGAAGACTTCTGAATTGCTACTACGAATCAACGGGAGAGAAAATTCTAGTTTGAGTGAAAAATTTGTGGTAAGTTAAATAACTATCTGACAAATATTATCAAAATGTGATGAATACAACAATTGGTTTTGAACAATCAGTGCAGCAAACTGAAATTACAGTGATACAGTTGAAGACAGTGGCAGATTTACCAGTAGGCCGAGTAGGCTGGAGCCTAGGGCGGAAGATTTTAGGGGCGGAAAATTCGGGGAAGCATTTTTTTTATGTCTTATAAAAATTAAAATAGTTCATATTTATCTATATACCTAAATGCTGCTTGGCCCACACAAACAATCCAACATGTAATATGTTTCACCACTTAGACCAATGTTTCTTAAATGTGCGTAATCAAGTTTGGTTGCGACGTAGGAAATGACCGTTCGCTAATTGTGTCTGGGCGAATTGACTGCACGGGCGTTGACTGTGACCGTGATCGTGAAAGAAGAAGCGGGGTCGAGAGAGATAGACATAGCCCGGCGATAAAAACGGGGAAGTTTCGTCTCATATTTACGGAAGAAAAGTCAATGTCAAAAAGAAAAGAAATAGAAATTTTCTAATATATATCAATATTTCCCTGGCAAAGTGTTTTGGATGTAAACTGTAATTTTTCAAAGTGTTTTGTGGATTGTATGAACAATTTCATAATATAATATCACCGGTACGTTCAAACTTATAGTATCACAATAACGCATCAGTAAGACGTAATTTCATGTAAAGGTAAGATATTTTTTTATTTCAGTATGGTGTTCCTTTTTTGGGTGCTTGTGTGCTTTGACTTCTCTCCAGTTTTTTTGTTTTGAGCCACATCGCTTGTTTGTTGAACTTTGTTTGGGTTCTCTGGGGCTGCAGAAGGAATTTGCGCATAGTCAGCGCTGAAAAGTTTCTGTTGGAGATAAGGAGATCTCTCGTTTTCTATTTTAGCTCTTTTATGAAAAGAATCAGAACTGATGAACAAGATTTCATACGACGATATAATTGCGCAAAAAGATATTGTTAGATTTTCCCAACATAATTAAATGAATTTCGTCGTCATCATCAGCCAGATTTTTACCAGATATTTGAATATATCGTTTTTAAACAGTAAGTAAGCGCAATAAAAACTATTTCATTACGTTCACCGAATGGACATTATAGTGTTAGTAGTGTTAACGCATAACTTACCCTGCCTTATTATTAGTACTCGTTAGTCCTAAACTTTCAATAGCTCCGAAATATACCCAAAAAGTATTTCTTGTACAATCTTAATTAAGTCGTTGGGTTTAAAAACCGAAAGGCCCAGTCAAGCTCCGCGCCGTAGATTTTCCGTGAAAACTTCGGGATAAAATTATAATAAATGATTCTTCTTAGTATGTTGTTAAATCAATGTCTCTTAGACAATGGTCATGTAGAGTAGTACGATGATAGAAAAGATAAATCACAAGTTTATTTCTTGCGCCTTTTTTCATTTCTTCTTTGATGCTGCCGTAGCTCTGACATTTATTCGGCACTGGACTCGTTAGGTTTTTTTGAATTTGTTTTGAAGCAAGCTCTCTTTGATTTGCATTTTATTCAATTCGGCCCATATTTACGACTCATATGAGACGATATCTTAAATTTTTTTTTTAATTTTAAATTTAGTACCGATTTTCACTTATACTTCGGTGATTATTTTTATTGTTTAACTTTAGTTCGTAGTAGTTCTTCTCAAATTCCTTACAACGACTCCCGAACGAACGTTCTACATGATCGTGTTATCACGCTACAAAGATTTATAATTTTACGCATCACTTATTAACAACAATCATATTTAAGTGAACTGGCCCGATGACGTCACGCGCAAAACGAATGCTGCACGATAAATACGTAAAGAAACTCTTTATCCGTTTCGATCATTAGTTGTTATCGCATTATTAGCCTCGTAGCTATTGGCTATTGGTACCGCAAGAAAGTTTGACTCGCTTTCAGTGTAGTTAACGAGCGTAAAGACGTTTTAACGACAAAAAATTACAACAAAATTTTTGTACTAATATATACTTTGATTATCAAACTATTGATTACAATGGTTATAGAGAGTAGTACGGTTGCAGAATAGATAAATCACGAGTTTATTTTCTTCCGCCGTTTTTTTATTTCTTCCTTGATACCGCCGTCATGGTGACCAGATTAAGCAGAATTCTGCTATTTTGGCAGAATTTAGCCACCAATTTAGGGCTTAGCATAATCCCTAGCAGAATTGAAAAATTTGGCAGACTTTAGCATAATCAAACCAAATTTCACCAGGATTCGCTCTTTACTAACTTTCTGGATTTTATTTTGAAAATCGCGTTTACCTGTTAGTTAACATTTTTGGTTTTTAATATTTGTTTTGATGCGGGTTTTCTCCGATTTCGGTTTTTTATAATTCGGTGCATATTTACGCCTCATTTGAGACGATATCTTCCATATATTTTCGATTTTCAAATTCGTAACGATTTTTGCCTATATTTCGCCGAATATTTGTATTTTCTTACTGTAGGTCCTGGTAGCCCTTTTAATCCTCTTAACATAAATATATACTTTAATCAATGTCCTGGCTTAACGCGTCCTCATAACGCTACACTCATAAATATCCTCACACAACGCTTAATGACAACAATCACGCGTGAGTGCTTACACTAGCCCGATGACGTCACCGGACAAACAGGTGCCGGAAAATACATACGTATAAACCTGTTCTTTCCATTGTGACCTCAACCGTCGTTATCGCGTTATTAGTCTCGTAGTTATTAGCGGTTGAAAAATGACGGTGTTTTGTAACACAAGAATGTTAGACTGGCTACCAGTGTACATACTCAACGAGAAGAAAGACGTTTTCACCTCAATATATGGAATATATGAAAGTATAATATACGAAAATGAAATTTTAACGGCTGTCAAAGTGTGCACACGCAATAGTAGACGCTCCAGACAAAAGTTTAACACAAATACAGAAAATCACTCAAAATCATAGCGTACGAATACAAAACAGGACAAAAGTGATAGTAGGTTAGGTTAGGTTAGCAGGGTGGAGTGTTCACTCCGATTGTGCGATCCACTCCCACTCGGTGGCCAGATGGCCCATTGTGATACCCCTTATATTTCGCTATCCCCCCCTCTCCTATTTCTTGATCCTTTTTTCCTCTGTCGTGAGGCATTTCCACCCCTTGGCAAAGTTCCTCAATAGTTGAACATCCATGACCCCTATTTCCTCCAACCCTGTGAAGGATTCGCTCCCCAGTATTTGCCTCCGACTATCGGCCAATGCTGGGCAGGAGCACAAAAGATGTTCCACTGTCTCCTCATCCTCGTCACACTCCTTACAGAGACTGTCGCTTGCGAGCCCCCACCTTTGGAGGTTTCTCCCGACGGGACAGTGTCCTGTAATGACCATTGTGATGGTCCGGACTGAGGCCTTTTTTGCTCTTAACAAGCCCGCCGTTCTTGTTTCCTCAATTCTGGGCCACAAATGTCTTGAGTTGAAGCAGTCATCTCTGCTGCTCCATCTATTGCCATGTTGTTCCCGAATTACTCTGTCGATGGTATCTTTCAACAACCTCATCGGTGGCTTTGTAGAGTTGGCTTCTTCAGCACTATGAATTTCGGTTCCGATCCTTGCCAGTTTATCCGCCTGTAGATTCCCTTCCACATCGCTGTGTGCGGGCACCCAACAGAGGCTGACTTTGTCTCGGATCCAGGATAGTGCTTCTCGGCAACTCATCACCGCCTTTGACTTGATTGTCTTAGATTCCAGTGTTCTAAGAGCAGCCTGGCTGTCGCAGTAGATTGTGACCTTCTGAATTTCTTCGTCGGTCAGCTGCTTTAATCTTGCTGCTCTCTCTATCGCGTTAATTTCCGCCTGCAATATACTACAGCCTTTGTTGAGTCTGTGTGACTCCTTGACCTCTAGTATCTCCGAGAATAATCCGACTCCCGTCCCCGTTTTCGTTACTGAGCCGTCTGTAAAGACGCTTATCTCGTCTTTTTCAAAAATGGAACCACTTTCCCATTCCTCTCTGGTTGGGATTCTGATCTCCAGCTCCTCCCCAAACCATTGCTTTGCCACCATATAGTCTGTGCGCTGTCGTAGCACTCCGGTTTCCACGGTGCCTCCCATTTTTACTATCTCTTCCAGCACACTAGCATGCCCCTGGCCTGTGTGCCTCCACAGTTGCGTTTCTCTCAACCGTAAGGCTGTTTTGGCTGCCAGGCCCTTTACAAATAGGTCTAACGGTTGCAAATTTAGGATTGCCTCCAGCGCCGCCTGAGGTGTGCTCTTGATCGCTCCCTTTATACCTATCACTGCTAGTCGCTGCACCTTTCCCAGCATCTGTTTGTTCGTCTCCTTGTCCATGGCTTTCCACCACACAAGGGCTCCATATGTGACAATGGGTCTGACAATCGTTGTGTAGATCCAGTGTATGATCCTTGGTTGCAGACCCCAGTTCCTCCCAAACATTTTCCTACATGTGTAGAAAGCGTTTATTCCTTTTTTCATCCTTTCCTCCACGTTACTCCTCCAAGTGAGTTTAGAGTCCAGGATGACTCCCAAGTACTTCGCCTCTCTAGAGAGGTCTAGTACCCGTCCTTTCACCTTTGGTAGTCTAACCTTTGGTATCTTATACATTCTGGTGAAGAGAACTAGCTTCGTCTTTTCCGGGTTTATCCCTAGGCCATTTCTCTCCGCCCAGTTGCTCGTTTCTCTTAAAGCTTCACCCATGGTGTCGCAGATCGTTTGTAGGTCTTTGCCTGTTGTCAATATAAATACGTCATCTGCATAGGCGGTGACCCTAACTCTCCTTCCCCTGAGATCTTTTAGGATCGAGTTGATTACGATCAACCACAAGAGTGGGGATATCACCCCTCCTTGTGGTGTACCCCTGGTCGCCAGTCTTCTGATCTTGTGTTCCCCCGTCTCTGTACTGATAATTCTGCTTTTTAGCATATTTATTATCCAGTATGTGATGGTGGGCTCCACTTTCAGCTCCATTAATGCCTCCTTTATTGCATTGGTCTTTACGTTGTTGAACGCTCCCTCTACGTCCAGAAACGCCCCTAGGGCATATTCCTTTTGCTGGAGGGATTTTTCAATCGTTCCAACCACTTCATGCAGCGCAGTTTCCACCGATTTACCTTTGAGGTAGGCGTGCTGTGCTATACACTCCTCCTCTATTTTGGTCTTCTGCTTAATGTTAAGGTCCAAAAGCCTCTCCATTGTCTTTAATAGGAACGAGGAGAGGCTTATTGGCCTAAAGTCCTTTGGTGTAGTGTTGCCTGACTTCCCCGATTTGGGTATGAAGGCAACCCTTACCTCTCTCCATGTTTCAGGGATGTATCCTAATGATAAACAGCCCTGAAAGATGCTCGTCAGTACCTCCGCTATGCTGCCTATCGAATTTTGCAGCATGGCTGGTGTGATGCCATCCGGCCCCGCAGATTTGTATGGCTCGAATGTTTTCACCGCCCATATTACCTTTTCCTTGGTGATGGCGTCTCTTATAGTTACCTCCTTTGGACTAATGCTGATCGTTGGGCTCTCTTCCTCGCCCCATGCTGTCAGGCAGCCCGGGAAGTGAGTCTCCATCAGCAGTTCTAGTGTCTCCTTGCTCGACTCCGTCCACGAACCATTTGGCCTCTTCAGGTTTCCCGTGACTATAGCGTCATTGGAAAGAATTTTCCTGAACCTTAAGGCCTCGTTCACGTCCTCTATAGAGTTAAGGAAGTCGACCAAGGAGTCCCATTTTGCCTTTCTTATCTTATTCTTATACTCGTTAAAACTGCGCTTGTAATTAGCCCAGTCCTCCTCTTCTTTACTTTTCTTTGCCTTGTTATAAAGCCTTCTAGTAGCGTCCCTCTGTTGCTTGAGCTCTTTGTTCCACCACTTATTGGTTTCCCTTCGAGCTCTGCTTATTGGGCAGGTTTTCTGGAAGGCTTTTAGCAAAGTCTCGCAAAGTTGTTTTACGGACTTTTCCAGGTCCGCCACCGTGTGGAGATAGGTACCGAAGCACTGTGTGCTCTTTGTTTTCATTGCCTTCTCCACTTCGGTGGAAAATCTATTCCAGTCCGTGTTCCTTGGATTCCTGTAGGGTTTTCCTACCTGAACCTTCCGTTTAATGTCGAAGAGAATTCTCCCATGATCCGAAAAGGAGTGCTCGGGAGAAACTCTCCAGTTTTGTACGTTTACGTTAATAGTGTTAGTGGCCAATGTAAGGTCTATTACCTCCTCCCTAATTTTGTTAGTAAAAGTGGGTGTGTCACCCCGATTACAAATTGTTAGGTTGGTAGAAATTATAAACTCTAAAATTGACTCACCCCTTCTGTTGATGTCACTGCTTCCCCATTGGACGTGATGACCATTTGCGTCACATCCCATCACCATGTGCCATCCTCTAACTTCGGCCTCTTGTACCAGGGCCCGGACCGCTGCTGATGGGGGGTCTCCTTCCTCGTATGGCATGTACGTTGAGGCCAGGAGCAGGTTAGCTTTTGCCCCTCTCCTCTAGTGCTGCCACCACCATGTCATTTGTGCTGTGCTGTGAAAGTAGAGTGAGGTTTAATGATCTCTTTGCTACTATACACGCTCTTTTTTTACCTGTTGTGCTTGAATGAAGTAGACTATAATTTTTTGACCTAAGTCCTCGGATTTTGTCCCCTGAGAGCCACGGTTCCTGGACTAAGGCCACGTCTACTCCATTTGCCTCCATATACAGCATCAAATCCTCGGTAGCCGCTTCGCAGTGGTGCAAATTACTTTGCACTGCTTGCAGCCTCCTCGGTGCCGCTCTTGGATTCATTGGGAAGCCTCACTTTTGCTGCACTAAAGCCGAATTTGATGCTTCCCTTTGAATCCTTTAACTTGGCGAAGGACAAGTCGTCTACCGTTACGACAAGGTCCTTGCCAACTCCGTTTGGACACTTGCTGGAGGAGATAATTCTCCATTTGCTCGTGTCCAGACCGTTCTGCCTGGAAATCAACTTCATTGTGGCTTCGTCCTCCACTAGTGGGGGAGGAATCCACAATAGCGCCAATTTCCGAAGTGGTAGCTCCGATTTCGGAATCACCTCCAATTTGGCTCCTGGCCAAAGTTCGCCAAGGCCCTCGACTACACGGCTCAGAAAATCAACGGATTTTCTCCCCGAGCAGCCAATGACCTTGACTCCCTTGTGCCAGCTTGCTCCTTCGAAAGACAACTCCTCCATCGAGCAACTCTGCTCGCTCGCCATCGCGTACAGAAGCCTCGTCTCGACCATTTCCCACCTTTCGCCAGATATTTTGCAATCTAGATCTGATCGATCTATGATGGCCATCTGACAATCGGTGGGCGCTTGGTCTACCGACGAGGTTTTGGCCTTTTTTGCTGTTTTCTCCTCCTCCTCGTTGGATCGCTCCCTTTTAGCTTTCTTCTGGGAAGTCGGCTGTGGGGGTTTTCCTGAGGGTGAGTAGGCAACAGCATTGGACCGCTGTAGTTTGGCGCTCTTACCACTAGCTCCGGTTTCGGACCTTGCCGGTCCTGGGAGCTCCTCAGCGATTGTCCCCAATTTCTGCGAAGCGATATTCTTCTCGAAATCGGCGACAATCCTCCTGTTTCTTGCTAAGTAGCCCTTCTCCTTATCAGAGAGCTCTTCGGACTTCCTTAGCAAGAGTTTCTTCAAGCTGGCCTTGGCACTTTTGTACCTCTTAAGGGACAGTTGCGCCTTGGTCGGCTTCCTCTTCTTCTTCTCCGAGGCCTTGGCTTCGGTAGTCTCGCCCAGCAATCTCTTTTCGGCCTCAGAGTCAATGGTTCCTGTACTGTTGACGGACATGCCGTCGTCAGTTTGAACCTTTGTCTCCAGGCCTGTAGAGAGGCTGAACGACCCACCTGTGCCTTGTTGCCTCCCACTTGTAGCATCCACCGCAACGCTGGCCAAGTGTTCCACCGTCGTTGCTGCCACAGGCTTGAGTGTGCCCCCCCCAGAATCCGAATGGGGCACGGCCACCTCCGAAGAGGTGGATGGATTTGACGACTGAGTCGCCGCACCACCTGGGGTAATATGTAGTTTGCTCAAACCCTCCATGTTTAAAAAGGGGGGTCCTCCCATTGTCCGCGGCCGAGTATTGAGCTTCCCGAGTTCAAATTGTACTCTTCTGCCTATTTCTCGACGATCCAAGAGAAATTTCCCCTGGACTTCCACTATCCGCAACCCGTGGACGCGCCCGGTGGCTAGGGAGGCGTCTAGAACCTCAAAGAGGCTTAGACTAGCCGTTATTTATATCCCGGGAAGTGATAGTAAGGTTTCTTCTAAATATAAAACATTGAGCGAAGTGATGTATTAAACATTAAAATCTGTGGTTAAACTCATAATATTGTGGAGGTTATCTGAGCCGACATTGAATTTTGACAATCAATATTACCAACTGTAATGCGTGAGACTCATCACAGCCGACACTATAGACATCTGCCAAAGTGTTGCCATAACTATAAAAAAACAAAAAAATTTAAAAACAGCTTACAATACTATCAGATGACATCTATATATAAATAGGCGACACGTTTTTTTGTTATCCCTTTTACAGAAAACCAGATGGACTTACCAGAATAAAAATTATACCATTCGAAAGATTCGTTTTTCCTCTGTGTGCGTCACATAATTTTTTTTCTTACATTTAATTATAAATTAGTTTAATTTAAAATTGAAATTAAAAAATTCTATGGGATAGTATGTGTGAAATGAGCACACGTATAGCGTAGATAGTATGTGTGAATTGAGCACACGTATAGCTTTTGGGAAGAATGAATGTGTGGTACTATTTAGGTTTTCGCCTGCAAACATGCAATAATATGATTATTTTTGGTATGTGTCCCCAATATATATAACATGTACTAAATTAGTCAAGAATCAAACCAAATGGATCAATCTTCTACTGGGGACACAAACCGAAAGAATTAACATATAATTGCATTCCTCTACGAAAAAATCAAAATATAGAACACACTTATTTAACATTAGCATTGCCATAAATCATACGTTCGACTGAAAAAACTATCATTCATGCCAAATACGTGCATTCTTTTCACTCAAACCTAATATCTATGCCAATGATAATGTGAGGGGCAAATGCAGCCATATCACAGACAATAGTCGTATGTTCATTCTTTTGCTTTTTGCCTAGAAGAAGGCAATCTTCGGCTTATAAAATTGCATTCTTCCAGACAAAGCAACGAACATATGGCCACAGACAATAATATGGATGCTTTACCACAGACAAATTTAAAGCCATCGTTTACTTATACCATTACTTTTTGCTAATTTGTTTAAAATATATGCAAATTTTATTTTAAAAAATATGGAAAATCATAATTTTACAGTTATCTCTAGATAACGCGAGGTTAACTTTCACGAATAGTTATGGAAAGCGAGCGAACGTCTGAATTTTATCATATTTCTTAACTTTTCTATGGACCACATTCAAAAACATAATTTCGAGAAATATGATATATGGCCAAAATTTGAGAAATGCCAAAATCTGAATTATATCATGCATCCAAACTTTCTACTGCACACCTTCAACACCTCAATTTTGAGGAAAAAGAAAAGGTAGGGAATAAAAGTTTTTTTGTTTGTGAAGAAATTCCATATATATTTCACTTGCAATACATATTTCCCACAACTTCATAATATAGTTTAAAACCATATGATCCACGGTTTGTGTGGTTTATTGAATCATATCCCCGACTGTATGAGAGATGGTCAATGCAGCAAAAGCTTTTTTAAGGACTTTTACAATACAACTCAGGCCAATGTTAGATGCGTCATGTTAATGGTATAACAGTTGACTTTCGTGGCCATTCTGTTGACAACCGTTATGTTGTTCCTTAAAACACATATCTTTTAGCGTTTTATTGCCACTTAAACTTGGAAGTCCTTGGCACAGTTAAGAGCCTAAAATATATGTACAAATATGTTTATAAGGGATACGACTGTGCCTCATTACAGTTTGGAACAGTTAGTGTTGCAGTTGAGGGCAAAGTTCATATAGATGAAATCGATAGCTTTTTGTACGGCCACTACGTTGGATCTAAGGAAGCTAATTGGCGCATAAATGAGTATCCAATGCATTACCAGTCACATAATATATTATAGTTCGACTTGAATGTCAATTGTCTCACCATCAAAATGTAGTCTTTGGGTAAGGAAATGTTCAGCAAGCTCTTAAAATCACAGAAGAACAAAATTGAAGCCGATACATTATATTTGGGTAGATAAAGAAAGGAAATGGAAGAAACGTCAAGGAGGAAGTTGTAGAGATATTGCTAGATTATTTTATGTTTTATGTCGAGCTGTTTCATTTGTGACTACTTTTGCTTCATGTTCAAGGTCCCATCAGGATTTGGGTACTGTTGGGAACATTATTTACTCTACATTTTCAGCAGCTGCACATGCACGAGGTATCGCATGAAATGATATAGAGTGGCGTGAATATCTATGAGAAGTAAAAGAGTGTGAGTTCTCTCAGCAGTTAAGGGGGTTATTCGCCATTACCTATTTGTGGTATGAATTTTCCTACAAATGCTTTAGATTTGTGGAATGAATTCAAAATGTTCATGTGTGAAGACTTTTTAAGAAATTCTCAGAAAATTATTCATATAACCGTGCTTTATTAGCTATTTAGGAAATTTTGTTCAGTAATAATTTATCATGTGAACAGCAGCTATCTGCTATTGATCAATTTATTGCGTGCAGTTTCCAATTTATTGCGTGCGGTTTCAGTGGTATTGCATGCACTCTTTTAAATCAAGGTCTAACTTTTCACAACGTTTTCAAAATACCTATACCGATTTTAGAGAATTCCGTATCAAAGCTCTCTGTAAATAGTGGCCAAGCATAGTTCATAAGGTCTGCATCTATCACTGTCGCAGATGAAATTTCAATGTGCCCGTTCAATGTTCTCAAATTAATTTACCATTTTTTATACTATACATTCGGTATTTCAACTAAACTTTTCGAAGCTAAGACTATTTTATTCTGTGGCGATTTTTGACGAATATTGCCAGTTATATCTCACGGTACATGCGTATCACTTATTGAGAATTGCTTTAATTCATGTTCCGAATTTTCAACATTCCACAAAATAACCTTACCTCATGAGATTGAATTGGTTGAATTTCCTTAATCTCTTGCTAATGGAACTTTACCCACATTTCCAGATTACAGGCCAAGGTGTTATTGAAATACCTTTCCATTTAGTTAGCAGTAACTACGTGATTACAGATACATATGCCAATGTATCTGAAACCATTTAGTCTAACGATATCCTCAATTCGGTTATATTAGCAGCCAAATATGGAGACTACACTTTCGTCGATGCAGCAATTTTCAACAGTCTGTCCCGAGAGGAATGAATATTTTTGAGTTTCAATAACATCTTGAGTGATGATTATAGAGAGCAAATTAATTTTCCGGTAGAATTTTTAAACTCAGTATATGTGAGTAGGTACTTTTTCTTATTCGTAATTTGAGTACAGGACATGACTTGCTTGGTCAACGGTACACCCATGCGTTTAGTTCAAATGCAAAAAAAATTGTTTGGATTGTGAGATTTCAGCAGGAATTTTTCAAAACACAAGTATTTTGACACCACAAACACACCTTAATTATTCTAGCACACTTCTGTCTTTTTCCTTTCAAAAAACTCAATTTCCCGTCATTCTGGCTTTTGCGATGACAATTATTAAATCCCAGGGGCAAACGTTTCAAAATGTAGGAATCTTACTCAAAAAACCGGTATTTTCTCACCGTCAATTGTATGATGTAGCCAGTAGAATTAGATCGTTTGATCGATTGCATGGCTATATTTCTGAAACACAAGGCCATGGTCATTTGCAGAAGATGAAAGAATTTTTACAAAAAGTATTTTGTATGAGAAAATTTTAAGATCTTTTAAGATCCGCAACCGCACCCGCTAGGTTTTCGATAATTAGAGATAGGGCCTCATGCAGTATAGATGTACTTTGACGTGCAAAATTAGCGGAAATGATTCCTACTACGGTCTGAACTAAATCACTTCTTTACTTACAATGCTACTGTATAGAAAGCACCATGCGCGAACTATTAGAGGAACGTAGCGAACGGCGGGGGTTGGCGAGCGTAGCGAGCAGGGGGCGTCCCCCTAGTTAAGATGAAAATGCAGAAACCAACGAATTTAATTATCCAGAGGATGGATGAGAAACTGAACCCATTATTCAAAGAAATTACAGACTTGAAATCCGAAAGTAAGAACCTAAGGGAAAAATTGATAACTTGGAACGACCAATATAAATATTAGCCACAACGACATCAACAATGTGTGCCGCATGCCTTTCACATGCTTGGAAGAAAGAACAAATTATGAGAAACAAGAACAAATTGTCCGAAATCTACCTAAATACGACAAACTCATCATACGAGATAACATGCAAACAAATGAAAAACGCAAACGAGAGCGCTCTGCATAAATTTCACCGCAAAAGTGCGCCCAAAACAGCAATCAGCAACCTACGAAAACAAAGAAAACAAACAGACTAAACGCCTTTGATAAGATGCGAGGAAGAAGTAACTCTATCACTACTCCCACCCCCACTTTCAAACAAACATAGGAACTCGGCAGCCGGATAAATAAAAAACATAAAAACACCTAGAAAAATATTGCCCAATCCGGCTGGCCGCCGTAGGGCATCAGACGAAAACCCTCCAGCAGTAAATAAAAAACCAAAAAAGTCTTGAAAATAGGAACATACAAAGTTAGAACTTTGGCATTAACAGGAAAATTCATTGAACATGTGCATTCATTGAAAAACATTCAAATCGATATATTAGGATAGGCCGAAGTCAGAAAAATGGGACATAATATAGATGAACATCATGGACACATTCTCTGTTACAAGGGAGACACACCTGGACTATTCGGAGTTGGGTTCCTTATCAGTCGGAAACAGAAGGCCAACATTATCGAGTTCACTGGTATATCTGAACAGGTAGCCCTAATGCGCATGCAATTTGGAGAGCACTATATCTCACTTATCCAAGTCTATGCACCAACTGAAGAAGCAGAAGAGATTAAAATCAATAAATTCTATGAAGAACTTGAAGAAGCCCAAGAAACACCTGACAAAAACATATTGATACTAGGAGATTTTAATGCAAAGATTGGTCATACTAGGTAATTATGGCTATGGTAAACGCAACCAGAGGGTTGAGAGATTATTCCAATATGCCTTTGAACACAAGCTCTGTATAATGAACACATACTTTAAGAAAAAACTTAGTCGTAGATGTCTATCGACTCCTTGAAGGGTTTAAGTAATATTGAAAGCAACCGGCCTGAGACCATCATCATCTCACAGCCTTGTTCGCGAAAGCCAGTCGCTCCGGTAGGACTACTAGAGGTAACAAACCCTCACTAACCCTGCCTCCGGCTCCTCAACTTATGACCTTCTCTCCTCTCCCATCTCCTCCCTTAGCTTCTGACTGTAGTGCTCCAATCTCTCTTGTTGATATACCTCCTCTACAATTATCGGGGAATGCTAGCCAAGCTGACTCTTGGACTTGGAATCATCCTTTTCCCACCAGCATAGACGTCACTCGAGCGAGCAGTGTTCCGAGCGCCAATGCACGATCCTTCCATAAATCCCTGATGATCTTCTCAATCGCTAATAGGACTACACCACCTTACATTGAAGGGCAATCATCAACCAACCCAACTTGTGCATTGTTGACGGTTCCTAAAATCAAACCTATATTGTGACGGAACTTATCCCCTCCACATCCTCTGATGATATACTCAAACACATCGCCGATGTTATTGGTGTGGACGTTGTGTTGAACAACATCAAAGTGTTTAAAATCTCCACGTGAAGATGTTCCTCTTTTAAGATATAAGCTCCACCAATCTGTTTTGATCGTATTATAAATAAGCTGAACTGGCCCAAGGATGTATTCAAGGATGTCGTCCCGAGGGGGAGTACACTGAAACAACCCGCAGGATCAACTGATCCAGTTGGTTTTGTTCAGACTGCTGCTTCTGTGCCTACCCCCAGCCTACAGCTCAATGATTCGCTTGCAAAAAACTGCCAGTTCTCTCAATCTACTACCAAAACGTGAGAGGTCTGCGAACGAAAACCCACTCTACTCTTCTCTCCTCACTATCCTTTCCTCATGACCTTATTTCCCTAACCGAAACATGGCTCTGTAGTGAGATAAATGACCTCTAGATCCTTGATCGCCAGTATACGGTTTTCCATAAAGATCGCTCCCTAGGGGATCCCAATCGGCCTGGTGGTGGAGTCCTTATCGCGGTCCGATCCTCACTTGATGTTTCTCCTATCCCTATTCCTCCGCATGAACCTTTTGACCTCATACCCGTCCAAATCCGTCTCGGAAAAGTTAACCTTGTCATCCTTACTTTTTACAAGCCACCCAGTTCTAGTGTATCCGCATATCTCCTACTATCAGATATCATTGATTCTTTTGCCTCATTGATTGGTAATGAGGACCAATTTCTTATGCTTGGGGATTTTAGAGTGGTCTAATGACGGGGAACTGGAATGCTATAATGCAACAAACCCTTCCTCCGTCACGGAAACTCCCCTTATTGACTGCACCGCAACTAACAACCTTTTCCAAATTAGCTCCATCAAAAACCATAATCGACGGCAACTTGGTTTGGTATTCTCAAATGATCCTTTGAATGCCCAAGTATCTCTAAGCTCTATGGTCCTCTATAACGTGGACCCCCATCACCCTCCTCTTTCTATCTGTGTCTTCGTCAGTAACTACTTTCGCCCCCGCGGGCAGCCTCTGACCCATAGGTTTAACTTTCGAAAAACCTATTTTTGTGAACTAAATGCAATTCTCAACGAATCACTCCGCGATATTGACCTTAGTGCAAATGCTGGCTTGTTCCATGACCAAATCCAAAAGTTCTACCACGCCATCTATGAGTGCATCTCAACCTCGACCCTTTGCTTTATACCTCCCGCGGCCGATTCCTCTCCCCGCTGGTACACTAAAGAACTTAAGTCCCTGAGGAACAAATGTAACGCGGAATGGAACAAGGACTTAAACTCTGGCCGCCGTGAGGACTTTGATAAATTCTACTCTTCAAACGGTGAGTTCACGACTATGGCGCAATCACTGTATTATGAATATTTGTCATCTCTCAAATATAAGATCCGATTGGACCCCCGAGCATTCTTCTCCTTTGTCAACTCGAAAAGGAAACAGAGTAATGATAACTACCCCCAGTCCCTCACTCACCTTGGGCAGGTGTTCGACCACCCAGACGACATTGCCAACTCCCTTGCAAGCTTCTTCTTCTCAACCTTCCCCCCTGACGCTTTCGTGCCCGATGTGGACTACTTCGCGCACATTAACTCTGCCTCATCCCTGTCAGATTTCAACATCACAGACCTCCTCGTCAGTGTAGAGGAAGTTCATATGCATCTTTTGAAATTTAAAGACAATTTCTCCCCTGAACCCGATGGTATTCCCCCCATTCTTCTGAAAAGGTGTGCGGCCCATCTTGCCAGACCATTATCGCAGCTCTTCAACCTCTCTCTTAGCTCCGGTGTTTTCCCTGAGGTTTGGAAGGAGGTTTTCCATGGTCTCTTAATTCCAGTCTACAAAAAGGGCTCAAAGTCTCTTATCTCTAACTATAGACCAATAGTAAAGCTGTCATCTACACCAAAACTCTTGGAAAATATCATTGTCTCTAAAATTTACCCATTCTTCACTGCTTCAATATCCCCTCACCAGCATGGTTTTCTCAAGGGTAAGTCTACTGTAACTAACCTCCTTCACTTTATACCCTACACTATCAATGCTCTCGAACATGGCGAAGTAGTTGACACAATCTTCACCGATATGAGTAAGGCATTTGACAGCATCCCTCACAACCTAATCACTCTCAAACTCAGTTTAGCTGGTTGTCCCCTTCCCCTCCTTTCTTGGAGTGAATCATACCTGCGAAATCGCACCTATCGCATTCTCTTCAGATCCCAGTTGTCGAAATCTAGAACTGCGACATCGGGCGTTCCTCAGGGCAGCCACATTGGCCCTCTTCTGTTTATATTCTCCACCAACGATGTCGTCAGAGTTGTTCGACACTCAGTTATTCTTAGTTATGCGGATGATACGAAAATATTTAAAAATATAGTCCATCCGCATGACTCTCAACTTCTGCAAGGAGAAATTGACCGCTTCGCCATATGGTGCCGTAAAAGGAACCTTACTCTTAATACCTCTAAGTGTGAACACGTCAGTCTCGCAAGGAAGCGTAACCACGAGCCCCGGATCTACTGTATCAATGGATCGACTGTCGATACTGTGGGCTTAGTCCAAGATCTAGGTGTTTACTCGGACACGAAACTCTCCTTTACTGATCATATTGACTTTGTGGTCCGTAGAGCTAGTGGGGTGCTGGGCTTTACTCTAAGGTGGTCTAGCGAGTTTGCTGATCCCTATATCTCCATTGTACGACCAATCCTCGAGTTTGCCTCTCAGGTATGGTCTCCGTACCATTCAGATAGGATTGAAGCTGTCCAGAAGCGGTTTCTTCGAAGCGCTCTTAGGGACCTGCCATGGTCTGACCCCTCTCACCTCCCATTGTACGTTGACCGTTAGGTGCTTATTGGCCTTCAGACACTCCACTGCCGTCGGACAATAGCTGACATCTGTTTTGTGCATGGTGTCATGCAGGGGACCATACAGGCTCCCTTTGTTAAGGATCGGATGGTTCTGCGAGACTTCGGGTGGAATCTGAGATCAAACTATTGTATTTGTTTACGATCACTTTCCACCGCACTAACTATGGCATGATGGAGCCTGTCTGTCGCATGCTTCGCGCTTATAATAGGGTCGCTCAGCTTGTTGATCCTGCACAGGATGGGAGTTGTTTCCGTTCCCCCATCGGAACCATGTGGATGTATCCCTCCTTATGTAGCTGTTGTCTTGCACCTGACCCGACTGCCTTAACAATCGTTCCTTCATTTGCTTTGTGTCCTTAATAAGTAAATTTATTTTGTTTTAAGTTCTTTCCATTATATCTGAATATACTCTACTTGCATTAAGTAGTAATAAATAAATAAATAAATAAATAATACACACAGCTTTATGGCAGGCATTGGCAAAAAATAAAGTGGAAGACAGATACATACAAGTCATTAAAGACCTATATTCAAAAAGCACAAGCAGAATAAAATTAGAAACGAGAGAAACTATTCATAGCAGTCCTAGAAGGAGTCTTCCAAAATATAGATTGTAGAAATATTGGCATACAGATAAAAAATCAGCACCTTATACATCTGAGGTTTGCGGATGACATAGCTGTTTTCAGTGAAACTGCACCAGACCTAGAAAAATGCTACAAATCCTAGATGTGGAAAGTAAAAAAAGTAGGCCTGAGTATGAACCGAAACAAAACTAAAATCATGCCGAATATCTACCACAATCCTATAAATGTAAATGGAAAAATAATAGAATATGTGGAGACTATATCTATCTAGGGAAGCAAGTGTCGTTTGACACCACCAACAATGATAAGCAAATATATAGGAGAATAAACATAACCTGGAACAAGTACTGGGCACAAAAGGAGATTTTGAAAGGCAACTATAGTTCAGAATACAAAAAGATTGTAATGGACACTCGTCTACTGCCACGCTTAACATATGCATGCCAAACATGGGTATTTGATAACAAAACCAAATGTAAAGTAAGGCCATGTCACAGAGCAATGGAGCGCATTATGCTGAAATTCAAAAGGATATATGAAGTCAGACACGACACAATCAGAGAAAGAACCAGCATTACAGTCGCCTTAAAGCATGCCCTCAAACTAAAGTGGCAATGGGCAGGACTTGTTTCTCGCTTGAAAGACAACAGATGCTCACTTACAGTCACTAAATGGCTAGGTCCGCAGGAAAAAATAAGAGTTGGTACACCTCAGAAACGCTGGGCTGATGACATTGTCCAAGCTGTTGGGAAGGAATGGATGACCAAGGGCCAGGACAGAGAAGGTTGGAAACGACTGGAGGAGGCCTACACCCAAAAAGTGATCCATACTTAGAGAAATAAAATCACTTTCTGACTTTACTAACAAAGTTTATTTAAATATTAAATTAAAATACATCTATAATGTACTACTAGTCCTACTAACACAAAGCTGAGTCAAGATGAACTAGGAGTCATGTAAGGGGTATGGAATTCAATAAAGGCTTTATTAATTTATTTTTTATTTTAAAGATAATCGGAAATAAACACTTTTAGAGAGGATCTGAAAATTACTTTTTTAAAGAGGATCCGAAATAAACATTTGTAAAGAGAATTTGAATTGAACTGTTTAACGAGAATTTGGAACAATTTTTTTAGAAAGAATATGATCTAAACATTTTAGAGAGAATTCAGAACCAATATGTTAGAGAGTAACATTTGAACTAAACATTTGTAAAGAGGATCCGAAATAAATAATTGGAAAGAGACTTGGAAAGAAATAGTTGTGGAAGGAACTGTGTATAACTAATAGGATTTAAGAGAGGACTAAGTAACTGTAAAAGAAAATTGAAGTAAATGAATATTTCGAGAGGAAATTAATGAACTGTAAGAGGAAATCGAAGTAAACGGGCGTTATAAGTTATTGTAAAGAGAAATTCGGACTGAATGCAAAAAGGAGTTGAACACTTAGGTTTTGAGAGTAGGGTAAAATTTTTAAAGAGAGGGTTAGGCAAATTTGTGTAACTAGGGAGAAAAATGACTTATGGAATAAAGAAATCCCCATCGTGAACCACAAAAATCTAACCACACTCCCTCGAAAACATCACATAACTTTGGCGCAGCCACAATGCGAACTGACTTCCCAAGCAAAAGAAGAGAAGAGTTAATACAGTAAGGATTGCGAAACAAATGTATGGCACACTCAACCCTAAAACTATATCTAAACATAAATTTAAGGAGATTCGTAGAAAAAATCGATTCATTCACATTAGAGCACAAAGCTGGTGAAGGTTCATTGGAAAGTTTAGAAGAAGACCTGCACAGTATCAGCGAAACAAGACCAGGGTACGAAAAAATCAACCAGAACGAAGCATCACAACCTAATCAAGTGGAAAAGGCTCTACAAAACACACAAACTCACAAGCAAACTGGCCATAACAAAAGCCAACAAATATTGATGCAGAGAAAGAACCAGGAAAACAACCAGTCAGAAGATATAATGGGTGAAGAGACCCAACATACACCGAATCAGCCAATAGAGGAAACTGATACAGCACATGCCCCTGTAAGAAGGGAAATTGCCAAATTACGATACAGAAGACAACACTTGAGAACCAACTCCGACCGAACATGACGCGGCCCATCGAATAATACGAGCCAACGCCCAGAATACAAGAAACCAAAAACAAACAACTAATGAGAGAAAAAAAAATGACATTAACAAAGTGGCCAACGTAACGCTGGTTCACAACGCACTATATAGCAACGTCCCTATCCTAACAGGAGAAAATATTCCACGGTGGCAGATCGAAATCAAAGAGTTTGTAAATTGCGCCGGACTGGGATATGAAATCCTTATGGAACCGCAGGACTGAGCGCTGTTCATAAAACTCTTATCAACGCGAGTGAAAGGTCGAGCCCTAGATGTGATACAGGCAGGAACGAATAACACACTAGCAAGTATTTTTGCCACATTAAGCGCAAACCTAGTCCAAAACACCTCCTACATCACACTGGACAACAAACTGAGAAACATACAGCAACTGCCAACAGAAACATTATTGGGATAATTTAATCGAATGAAAGCACTCATCCATGCCTGCAAGAACGCAGCAGAATTAAAGTACCCTAACAGTGGAGAAGGCCTAAGAAATGAAATAGAAGAAGTAGGCCTGCATTGTTTTAGGATGGGAATAAAAGACGGGGGCTACAGACTTTACCTATAACAAGACGCAAACAATTCCTTGGAGGGGCTGTGTGCAAAAATATTGGGATAAGAACAAACAGATCATTGTTTGGCACAAAGGCCGCAAACACAATAAAATCAAGGGAACAGTACAGGGCAATTGAAGCAAAATATTGAGGGATAATCATAAATACAACCAACCTAGAATGGGTAATCCTGTAAATTTTGTAACCAGTATCCAACGCACCGATTATATAACACACCACCAATTTACCAAACAAACTGCCCTTATTATGCTACAGCAAGAGGCAGGCCAGGCAGACGACAGGTGAGTTGCATTTTTGTTATAGAATGGGGCATATAATGGTAAAATGCCGGACAAAACAGATGACGCCTTTCTGCTCAGCATGCAGGTCATATGGTCACACACATCAAAATTTCTATACACACAAGCTAAGCTACACGACACCCAGGGGCAAGGAAATAGAAACGGGCCAGCACGACGACAGGTGAACCAAACGACTGCAAATAAAAGGAAAAGCAAATGTATTTTTTGCCTCACTAACAATAATGGTAGAAGAGAGATGGGTGAGATGGGAAAGGCTACAAGCAGAGGAAGGGATCAGAAACTCGAAAAAAACTCAACAGAGTCGACCGTACGCACCGCGAGTCGTCAGTAGAAGGCACCACCGATAGGTGCGACAAGATGGCGGCAATACCGATAATAACCTTGCAATTAGAAATAGCCAAACAAGAGAAACATAAATTTAAAATCGATACCGGTTCCGGTATAAGCCTAATCAAAGAGAACGTATTAAATGACCAATAATTTAATGAGACAAATAGAAAAGAAACAGTAATACTAAACACTTGGGAAATATTGTGGGAAGGAACGATAAAAGGATTATTAAATGCCTCGCGACCATACCCATGCAAATTTCACGTAGTATAAAGAATATACCCCGTAAACGTAAGTGGAATAATTGAAAACGACTTTGTGGCAAAATACAGCAATGTTGAACAACAAAAAAAGATATTGGTATTTCCGTCACAGGCGGGGAAATACACCATTCGAGAATGACATTGTCAATACACATTTCGAGAGTAGAGTTGGGGATGATTTCATGTCACAGTGATCAAATCACTGTGATCTGAGCTTCCGGAATGTCACGGTGACTTTTGAATCTGTATCTTCGTGACAAAATCACAGCGCTTGTTTTTGTTAAAATTTTCACAAACCGCATGCACTTAACAAATGCTTACGCTCAGCCTCACGACTGTACTGAACCGAAAATGAAAAATCTGGTTGTTATTGCCACCTTCGTTTCATCTCGTTCTCGGCCTCTGTTACAAAAAAAATTATTTAGTCGTCATTATTTCGTTTGTTACAAAGGAAGGAGGGGTACTTCTGTTAAGTTAAGGTCACTCGTCCCCATTTTTCGTTACAAGGAAATAAAACCCGTCCTTTTATTTATGAAAACATTTATTTTATTTTAAAAGCATCGAGAAAACGAGAGAAAATAAATAAAATAATAAATCTCGTTTCACCGAGACGGTCCACTTAAAAAAAAAATAAGGGAATTTACTCGTAGCTCACATCCACACTTCAATTTTAGTTTACTTTACTTTCAGTCTAAGAATTACTATGAATTTTTAAGAATTTTATTTAAAGATTTTTCCATTTTTCTTATAATTTCGTTTATTATAAATAGCTTTTGTTCAATTGACTTACAATTTAACTTCTCATCCTTTCTTGTAGTCATTGTACAATTCACTTGTTTTAATCATACTTGTAATTATTCATATTTCCTTGATCATATATTACTGTCTTATCATATGTCAAGTTACATATCTCTCTTTTAGTTTCATTAAATCAAAAAAAAAATATATATGAAAAAATTTTTTTGTTTCCATTAGCATCAGATCAAATGCTCTTAATCTCAGTTTCTAGTCATATTTTAGTTTTCATATATTTCGTATAACTTAGTTCAATTCAAAATTTAAAATAAATTACCTACAATGCACATGATTTATTCATATTTGACATTTCTCACTTTTCTTATGATTTCAATTTACTGGCTTATACTTGACATGTTCTAATCATATTTGGAATTTCTCACTTTACTTACGAGTTCGGTTTACTATCTAATCATATATAAAAATTTCTCATCTCTCCTTCCACTTCGTTTAATTAAAAAAAAGTATTATGATTTATTTTAATTTCCATTGGCTTATAGTTCACACGTTTTTTATTTCAATTATCTACTCATATATAATATTCCACGTTTTACTTAATTCACATGTTCTCATCTCTATAAATAAAACCAACCAAGTGCGTGTCGGAAACGCATAAGTGGCATGCCGGTATGGAATTGAGTTAAAATTCATTTTACGAAGGGCAATGATTATACTGCGATCTAATAAACTCGTGTAAACATTTTGCTCAAAATCATCCTCTTTGATTTGTTTGGTTATTTATAGAGCTGGATCACCTCCATTATCTCGAGCTACGTGCGAAATGGCAAATGCGAAACTAGATATTTTGAAATTTTAGTATTTATTACGCAACGCAACATACAATTACATGGTCTTACATAAATCAGGAATTTTATCAATGTACTCGAGCCCATATATGTTTGTGATAGCTAAACAAGTGCAATTATAATTAATATGTTATTGGGTCAAAATTACCTGACCATCAAATTGGGATATAAAACATTAACTCAGTATTTCAAATATCCGTCCGGGAACGACGACGGTGAATTCTGAGTATAGACAGACAAAGGAAGCCATATTATTCGTAATTCAAATATAGTAACTCGATCTACATTTAAATAAAGAACAGAAAATTGTCCAAGTGACCATCTACCCAAGTGACCATCTAGCCTTTCAGGTCGGCGCACTCGGCGATCTTACCACTACACGCGTCTGCAGGGCTTTTGTGGCATCTTGACCCCGCGGCACGTCAAATTACCGGTGTCCTGATTTAGGCTACAGAATAATTAATAGAAGTAATCATCTTTCTGGTTTAAGGGCATTTTCCCTCGCTTTCGATGGTCAGATTGAGTTATTGGACATTTCATATATCTGTTCACGTTAACTTATATTATATTGTTATATTGTTCAACAAATTTATATTTCATAATGTTTCTCAAATACACTATGAAAAACCATGTTTATTCTGCTGTCGCTAAATCAAATTACGGAACCATAATAGCGTGTGTTCCTAAATGTTATTGCATACTCATTTAGTAATAAAAGCGTAATATTTCACGAGATTTTGCAACCAACGGTCATAAGGTGATACCCTCAAAGGGAGCGTGTGTAACATGCGCATGCGTTTGCTTAGATCAGAAAAAAACGAATGCGGGCGCCACTCATGCTCTCTCGGTGGGGTGACCCCGATTGTTGGCGTGTGGTTGAACAATCTTGTGTATTGACGAAATTTTCGAGTTGCTGGCGATTCTGCCAGCCTGGTTGCACAGACTTGATTTTCGATTATATATGAGCTCGACTCGACTCGATTTCTTTTGGTCCGAAAATTATTCGATAATTTTTATATGGAACTTACTCTGGAAAATATTTGATTACGGAGTAACGAATATTAATGCGGATACATATTCGAAATGATTCGTTATTTTCATTCGATTATTTTTGTGCAAAGTATGGTAATTTTTGTGGAAAATATTCCATTGCAGAGTAAAACACTGTTATTTCTTAAAGTAAATTAATAGAAATGATAGTTTCTATAGAGATTAAATAGAAAATCTTTGTCTCCTCTTTGTGCTGTGTCTCGTAGCAGATTCTCAAATTCAAAAATTCAACAAATAAATAAATTTGTTATATATTCATTAACAGGATACTAAATTTGATAAGTTAAAAAAATTTTTGTATTGTCTCACATCGAAAAAAAGAAAGGAAAACATGAAAAATGTGGTAAAAAAACTTTTAGACTTTACCAATGAACCAATTTTACAATAAATAAACTATATAATTACCCCCACTCATTCTCTCGCAGTTTAGTTTTCCTGAAGGTTTCACTTTCATCGCGTGTGAAGTGCACACATGTCTCTCTTTTAAAGTTATATGTGTTATTTAAAGTAACGTGTACAGTTAGTCAACCTTTCAGAACCTACTAAGTATGATTCATATGAATAAATTATACCTCCATATAATTTTCAAAGACTTATGCAGTTTTCTGGCATTGAGTTCAAATTAATTTTCGGAGCCGCATATATAAGTTTGTTGGTAGCTGAAAACTTAAAATATAAATTTAACGGTAAGGCTCTTATTGTTTAAACCAAAAATCGTTTACTGATTTTTCTGGCTCGTCGTTCAAAAGTTAGAGGGGAAGGGACAAACTTTTGACGTCTTAAGAAGCATATATTTCGCGAACGATTAGCCTAAACGCAAAAAGTTTCTGACAACATAATTGTCATTTTTCAAAACCTATCCAAACACACCCCACACGGATATGTGCAATGAAAAAAAAATCATTTCCCATAGATACATGTATGGAATGCCACCCTTAATACGACTTTTTTCGTTACTTTCACTACTGCATTTTCTAGTGGTTCACAGGAGACACCTTATTCTTAGCTTCGTTTATAAAGTTTCACTAGTTTCCGAATAAAATGGCTGTGACATACGGACAGACGGACATGAGGAAACTATAAGGGTTCCGCTTTTCTACGAAAAATAAAGAAACCAAGTGCATGTCGGACACGCATAAGCTACGGGTTCCGTAGAATGCCGCATAAAGTATTGAGTTAAAAAAATCTTTGTTGATAGCTTAAAACTTCGAATATCTAATTAAGAGTAAGACTCTTATTGTTTAAACCAAAAATTGTTTACTGTTTTTATATAGTTCTACTACCTTAAATTCTTTCAGATTTTTCTGGCTCGTCGTGCAAAGGTTAGGGCGGGGAAAACATACTTTTGACGTTTTCAGAAGCGTATATTTCGTGAACGATTAGCTTAAACGCAAAAAGTTTCTGTTAACATCATTGCCATTTTTAAAGGCCTATCCAAAAATATCCCACACGAATATGTGCAATGAAAAAAAAATCATGTCCCTCAGATACATGTATGGAGTGCCAATCTAAATAAAACTTTTTTCGTTACTTTCACTACTGTATTTTTTAGTGGTTCACAGGAGACACCTTACTTCTAAGTTTCATTTATATGATTTCAATAGTTTCCGAATAAAATGACTGTGGCCTACGGACAGACGGACAGGCAGACAAACGGACATGACGATACTATAAGGGTTCCGTTTTTTCTATGGAACCCTAATAATGAATCGCAAAATGTGTTGCTAAGCGCAAAATTCGAAAACGGCTGGACCAATGGGGCTAATTTTTCTTTTCATATTTTTGTTAAGGCAAAAAGAAGGTTCCTATGGAGAGAAAAGAGTAAAAATTACGAGGAAAATAATAAAAACAATACTTTTATCTTCCCATACAAACCACTTTGTTTCCACTTTGTTGTCAATTAGCAAAAAAAAATTATCTTTAGAATGCGTTAAAGTTGATACGTCAATCAAAACAAAATGCGGTAGAACTTAAATTGCCATAAAAAGAAAAGAAGATAAAATATAACTGACGTACGTGTCATCATTGTTTCTTCTATGCGTAGCATTTTGTTCGTTGTTTTTAAATTATCGCTTGAAAAATTAAATTGATTAATTATTTAAACAAAATTATCGAAAATCAATTCTGTGTTTATGAAAAAAGAATAAAATATAACTGACGTACGTGTCATCATTGTTTCTTCTGTGCGTAGCATTTTGTTGGTTGTTTTAAATTATCGCTTGAAAAATTAAATTAATTAATTATTTAAATTAAATTAACGAAAACCAATTGTGTGTTTATTTTTTGAATGTATTTACATTAGTGTGTACATTTGTTACGCTATAAATCAAGCTAACTTTCAGTCTAATCGGACAGCACAGCAACGTCATGAGCGAAATAAAATTGAAAGGATTAGAGTACTCCAATCACGGGCAACGCATCGTTTTCTAACTGCTTTCAGTATTTCACGAGCGGCTTTCAGTTACGATACTTCAATTGACTACAGTTCCCCCCAATGCGTTGATATAGGATCTATGAACTCCCACATTGATCTATGAGTTTGCCAACATTGCAAGGCATTGGAAGGCACACGAAGGGTTCCGTTTCGTCATTGAAAAATATAAAACGGCGATAAGGAATACTGTCGCATCCTAACAGCATTCCTTATCGCCGTCTTCGTTTTTGGATCGTAATGCGCATTAGATCGTAATGCGTATGTTCGTCTTCGTTGTTGGTAGCGCTTTTCGTATCAGCGCGTGTATGATTTTTTTTTGTATATTTTTTTTTAATTTTTTTTTTAATTTTATTTTTTTGATATTTTTTACCCTTTTTTTTGTTTATTTTCCAATTTTTTTTTAATGATTTGTTGTTAAGGCGGCCACAGTAATACACACTTTGTGAAAATTTGAAGTTTCTAGCTATTATAGTTCAGGAGATACAGCTCTGTGACAGACGGACGGACAAAGAAGTCATATTAATAGGGTTCCGTATTCTACGTACGGAACCCTAAAAAATGAAGCCAATGGATTGTGTTGCGCCAATGGCAATGTGGAATTAGTGCCATTGGTTCCGCCACCAGGGCCATTGTACTCATTGGTTTGAGGAACTGGAACGGATTCCATACATTTCCTTAAAAACATACAAAAATATAACAACTGCTTCCAAATGACTTCTTTTGGGGCAACAAATATACTTCGCGACAATTTCATGCCCACTTTTAAGGTAACAAGACTTACTTTGATTATAACTTTCTAAAGTACTGTGTGAAAATAAAACTGATTTGCAGATACAAGGCCAAATTCATCATCCAGCAGATTCGCGATAACCAGTGACAGATGGCGACTATGAATTCCTGCAAATTTATTTCATGGGCAATACATCAGAAGAAATTGATCAGCGTTGTGCAAATAACAGTTCAGTGAGGAGGTCTATTGTAGAACAATTACAAACTTTTTTTCATCAACAAAATGAATTGATTACATTGTTCAGAACTGCACTGGTTCATATTCCAACCGATAACCTTAAAATTATTATCAGAGCTGATTAAACTCCTGTAGGAGAACACGCGAGACGTTTCAATGCACCAACATTTGATCAAGTTGCCATTGTAATGGTTGGAGAAAATTCGGAAGGCGGTGACATAATTTTACATTGCCGAAATGATCAGTTACAGCGAGTGTATGAAACACACCGCTGCTATCATGCCTTACAATATCCAATCATATATTGGAAAGGTGAAGATGGTTATCTTTCTCCATGAAAATGATAAATCCCGATACAGGTAATTAGAAATTTGATTTACCACTTTGTAACGGTTATGTATTACATATATAACAGGATTGTAAAGACTGTTTGTTTACAATTATCTGGTGACAGGAGCATGTTGGATGACTGTTATTAAAACATTATTTTATTTACAGGTGCAGAAACAAATAAAAAAATTAATTCAATGAATTATTACTCTTATCGTCTGGTGGTTCGTGAAAATGGAAACAATCACATATCAAAATGTGGGCGACTATTTCATCAATATGCTGTTGACATGTATGCCAAAATAGAAACAGAGCGATTGACATTCATTAGGTTGAACCAGACCAAACTCCGATCTCAGGCGTATATTCACCTTCGAGATGCAATTAATACAATTCTTCCGGCAACATATGTAGGAAGTCCTCGGCATATGCATGAATATGCTCAAGATGCTATGATTAAGTTCCGTTATTATGGCACAGCAGATATATTTATCACATTCACATGCAATCGTAAGTGGATAGAAATCAAACAGCAGTTACACCCTGGCCAATCCCATCCATCGGCATGATATTACAGCAAGAGCCTTCCGACAAAAGTTAAAATCTTTAATGAATTTCATTGTAAAACACAGCGTGTTTGGCGAGACGCGCTGCTGGATGTATTCTGTCGAGTGGCAAAAACGTGGGTTGCCTCATGCACATATATTGATATGGTTGAGTCAGAAAATAAGACCAAGTGAAGTTGATAAAATCATATCTGCTGAATTTTTCGATGAACAAGTAGATCCTGGTTTGCATGATATTATTATTAAAAATATGATTCATGGCCCCTGAGGAACTCTTAATTCAAATTCACAGTGTATGGTGGATGGCAAATGTTCCCAGCGGCATCCACGGGCATTAGTAGCAGAAACGATTACTGGGAATGATGGGTATTCTCCGTATCGTCGCCGATCGACTGCTGCTAACGGAAGATCAACAATTGTAAAAGTAGAACAACAAGATATCGAAATTGATAATCGTTAGAACCGTCAACGCACACATCAATGTTGAATCTTGTCAATCCGTCAAGTCTATAAAATAGATTCGCAAATATGTAACAAAGGGAAGTGATATGGCTGTAATTGGAATTGGTGCTGAGAATTCCATTGATGAAGTTACCAAATACCAAACGGGCCGCTATGTTAGCAGTAATGAAGCAATTTGGCGTTTATTTTCTTTTCCTATTCATGCAAGACACACCACTGTTTTTCACTTAGCCATACACTAAGAAAATGGTCAGCGAGTATATATTACAGCAGGGAATGTATTACAACGAGCTATTCAACTACCGTCGAAAACCATAACCAGTTTTTTTGTTATTTGTCAGAATTATGATTTCGCCCGAACAATGCTATACTCAGAAATTCCAAAATATTATACTTGGAATCAATCCTCAAAAAAATTTAAACGACGGAAACAATGAAAGCTAGTTTCAAGTTACTCCAATGTATATTCCACCGTCGCAATTGTTTAATTGCAATTGCAGTGATGAGTGTTTTTATTTGACATAATATTTAGTCAATGTACGAGGCCCAACATCATTCCAACATTTACGAACTGTTAACGGTGACTTATGTGGCTCTTACAGCGAAGACTGTCAACTCCTAGAAAATGATGCTCATTGGGATCAAATCTTAAGAAATGCTGTAGTTTCCTCAAAAGCTTATCAAGTACGAACATTGTTTTCAATAATTATATCAACATGCTTTCCGTCAAACTCAATTGATTTATGGCTCAAATACGAGGATGATATTAGTGACGATATCAAGCATCAAATTCGCAATAGAACAGGAAATATAAATCTACAATTCACAGAAGTAATTTACAACGACGCGTTGATATCAATTGAAGAGATGTGCTTGATGATGTCAAACAAAGTATTATCTCAATTAGGTAGGCTGCGCCTAATCGCCCAATGCACGATTTAATCAAGAATTGCAACGAGAAAAATTGTTCGATCTCGATGCTTTACGCGAATCGGTTCAAATAAATGTTCCGTTGTTGAACCAATAACAAACGTAAGTCTTTGATACAATTATGAAAGTTGTAAATGATGGAACTGGAGGGATTTACTTTTTGGATTCTCCTGGTTGCACAGGAAAGACTTTTTAAATTTTATCGATTTTAGCAACAATTCGCTTACAGAATGAAATTACACTCGCACTTGCTTCATCTGGTATTACAGCTAGATTGTTGGAAGGCGGTCAAACAGCCCATTCAGCGCTTGAATTACCGTTGAATATTCAAAGCAACGACACTCCGACTTGCAACACTTCGAAGAACTCTGCAATGGCACAGGTTGTGCAGCAATGCAAGTTAATAGTGTGGGCTGAATGCACGATGGCACATAGCCTTTGGAGGCATTAGACAGAACTATGAAAGATCTGCGAAACAATCAAAACCGATTTGGTGGAGCAATGATTTTGTTAGCAGGAGACGTTCGTCAAACATTACCACTGATTCCACGGTCAACGCAAGCGGATGAACTCAATGCATGTTTGCAGTCATCTATTTTGTGGAAAGACATTAAAACACTAAATTTAAGCAAGAATATGCGTCTCGAATTGCCAAATGATCGATCTTGAGAAATATTTTCAAAACAACTCATTAACATTGGTAATATCATAATCCCTGTAGACGTTTTGACAAGCTGCATTACATTTCCAGCCCATTTTTGTCAGTTTACTGAATCAATAAGTGAGCCAATTCAAAAAGTGTTCGAAACGTCGCTCCAAATTACAGAGATCATTGTTGGTTGAGTGAACGAGCTATATTAGCTGCAAAAAATAGGGATGTAAATGAAATAAATTTCAAAATTCAAAATGAAATTGCTGGTGATTTAAGGACACACAAATCAGTTGATTGCGCAACTAACCAAGATGATGTTGTTAACTATCTAACAGAATTTTTGAACTCACTGGATTTGCCAGGATTGCCGCCCCATAATCTTCAATTAAAAGTACGATCGGTGGTCATAATGCTGTGACATATCAACCAACCGCGTCTTTGTAACGGGAAACGGCTAGCTGTGAAAAAATTACTGAACAATGTGATCGAAGCAACCATTCTAAAGGGAAATTATAAGGGAGAAGATGTGTTCATACCTCGCATCTCAATGCTACCAACTGACGTACCGTTTGAATTTAAACGACTACAATTTTCAGTGCAGCTTGCTTTCGCTATGACTATAAATAAATCTCAGGGTCAGTCGTTGAGTGTTTGTGGCGTTAATCTTGAAATCCCATGCTTCTCTTACGGACAGTTGTATGTAGCCTTCTACCGCGTCAGAAAACCGTCAGCTTTATGTACTTACGCGCCAGGTAATCAAACCAAAAATATCGTGTACCAAAAGGCATTACAATGAATATATCATCACATTATTACTTAAGTCTTGAAATGTACAAAATAGACAACTTATTATTGTAAGTAATCGTTCTTTACTATTGAGACATTGGGATCTATTCAGGTCGTTCATAACAGATTCTGCTATTTTGACAATCTGCTACATATTTTCCACAGCATTTTTGTTGCGTTTTCGAATAAACAACAAAAATGCAATGGAAAATAACAGATTGTCAAAAGGCGAATAATGGGTAGGGAATTCTTCAGAGGGTTGGAGGATATCGCGTGCATGAATATTCAACTATTGAGGAACTTTGCCAAGTTGTGGAAATGCCTCAGGGCAGTGGATAAAAGGATAAAACAATAGGAGAGGAAGGGGATAACAACTTTCAAAGGGCATCACAAAGGGCCTTCTGGCCACTGAGTGGGAGTGGGTCGCACAATTGGTGTGATCACTCCACCCTGTTAACCTAACCTAACCTAACAGATTGTCAAAATAGCAGAATCTGTTATGATCGACCAGAATAGACCCCATCAAATCAATAAATAAAGTGATCACTATGAAATACGTTTAATTTATATGTTTTTCTGAGACAGGCCAATAACTTTTGACAAAACGAAATCTGTCGGAGAAGCTAGTTGTATATAAAACGTCTTGTTTTTTGAATGATTTCAATTTTTTGTCTAATAATTCACATGTTCTAATCAGATTTGGAATTTCTCACTTTACTTACGAGTTCGATTTACTGTTTAATCATATATAAAATTTCTCAAGACTCGCACGTCGTGGAAGGTGAAAAACGTAACCAATCAAAGCCTAGCGACGAACAATATGCTACACTGGTAGACCAAGGAACCATTTGTATGTTACCATGATCCGTGCAGATTCCTGAACTATGGTGACAGTACAAGGAAGGCAAATAATAAGAGGAAAAGAAATACAACAAGGAGTCTACAATAGTAACGCGTTGGTATAACCGATTGGAGGCAAAATAAAATTTACTGCAATGAATGCAAACAGCGAAATAGCAATAATAGGGGAGTCAGAAGTGGAAGTAGAAAAATATAGAGGGATAAGAGCAGAAATGACAGATAGTTTCGGGATAACAAAAAGGAGAACAAGAAGTAATTGAAGAAGGCAAAGAAAATAGGATAGCGGAAATATTACAAATAATAATCATAGAAAAAATTTAAACCCAGAGGAAAAACAGTCAATAAACAACATCATACACGAGTTCCACGACATATTCTAACTACCAGGGATAAAATTCAATTACACAACCACGGTTCAGCATGAGATAAGGACGAGAGAAGCACAACCGCCTATAATATGTAAGTTGTTTCGTCCCAAAGCAAAATACTGACGGAGGAAACCGATAGACCATTAAAAGAGGACATAGTGGAACCGTGAAGTGAAGGCCATGAATGCCCTATTGCGAGTAGTCCTATAAAAACCGGGGCCTGATAGACAAAAGCGTTGGCGAGTAGTAGTTGACTATAGGAAACTCAACGAAGTAACAGAAGGAGATGCATAGCCACTAGCTTGGATAGTGGATATCCTAGACCAGTTGGGAAACTCACATTTCTTTTCGGTTAGATCCCGCCACCGACTATCATCAGATAGCAATGAAGAGTGAAGACCGTGACAAAACTGCGTTCAGCTCACCTTACGGACACTATGCATAGAAAACGTATGCCTTTTGGCGTACCAGCAACCTTTCAACGCCTGCTGAACCATGTGGTATCTGGACTACAGGGATTGCGTTTGTTCTGTCTATCTCTGTTTGACTCGTTACTTCAAGTAAGGAGTGGGGAGTGCTTAAGAGAAGTTCGCCCGCATCTGCCGTGCATCTAGTCTTCGCACAAGAATGAGTAGTCGACGGTTGAATTCTATTAATTATTTATTTATTTTTTTTCCACCTTGTTTACAATTATATAATTCTTCTTTTTATTGGAAATAAAAATATATGACAAATTTTATTAATAGTCCATTTATATATATATATTTATATTAATATATAAGTTTTTTAAGTTAATTTTCTTTTATTCAAATTATTTGTATTTTTAGTTAAAGCTCAATTTCAGTCATCTTTTACAATGTAGCTTAATCAATTTTATTAAAAATCTTTTAATTTTCAATTAAGACTTAATTACAAAATCGTTTTCAATCACTCTCGTTCGAAATCCTTTTTAAGCTTCATTTTGATTTAAAAATTAATCTTAAAAATCCTTTACAATCACATGATTTCGAAATCCTTTTTAAACTTTGTTGTTATTTCCAACTTAATCTCAAAAATTATCTCTTACATTCACTTGCCTTCGAAGTCCTTTCAAACTCTATTTTTATTTAAAACATTAATTTCAATAATTTTTTTGACAGTCACTTGCTTTAAAATATTTTAAAACTTTATTTGTTTTAACATTAAATCTTAAAATCCTTTACAATCACTTGCTTTCGAAATTGTTTTAAACTTTATCTATATATAAAGCTTAGTTTCAAATTTTCTTTTGACCATTTGCTGCGAAAACCTTCTTAAATTGGACCCGCGAGGATTAGCCTCCACCACGACGGCTCTTCAGCGACTGATAGAGATGTAGGGAACGAGTAGTATTCGTTACCGTGTACCGAATACTCACTATGATTCCGAGTATCCAATGAGTTTTCGCGAATACTACTCGTTACCGACTAATTTCTCTCTTACAAGAAAGAGAGATGAGTGACGGTACGTATTCGAGTGAGTGATTCGCTATCAGTGTGCGTTGATAGCAAATCGTGCTGTGTTCCCCGGTTTGTATAAAAACCACTTGCTTGTGACTCTTATTTTATTATATTTATTGTTTTACTTCTTTGCTTCGCCTTCGGAGAACAACTGTCTGCCGGCTGGGCCTGTAACGGTTGGCCACAGTCGTGCGTTTGGCCACATATGTACCGAACGTAGCGCAACTGTTAAAGCCCCGAACACAGCATGTCTCCCCTTTGTAGTTTATTTCAACTCCAAAGTTTGCTTACAAGTTTTTAATGAATTGAAAATTGCAACTAAATTTCAGTATAAAAATCAAATTTACAATATAAAATGAATTAACTTAATAACAGCAATAATCAAGTAGTCTTGCAGGAGGTCAGCGTAAGCGCCTAGGTCTAGCCAACTCTGCTTGCCTTTCCTCAACCTTACTTGCCTGAGACATCTCTCCGGTCGTAACCCCTGTCGAATTTGTTGAGGTTGCTGCTCCTCCGTCGCCTAACCTTTCCCCCTCATCGCAACTTCGTAGGTGTTGGTCAACGTCTCCCTCTATTTGAATCGCACCATCCACGAGCGAAAAATTGGGTGATTCAATCCTCTTTTCATTGCTACCGCTTCTCGAAATTAGCTGATCGTTACTTCGGGCGGAGCTGCTGGTGGGTTGTACCTATTTTCTTGACACGTTTGGCATGAGCGCACAATAAACTCCACGTCCTTACTCAACCCAGGCCACCATACGTAAGCTCTTGCCGCTGCTTTCGTGCGTACGATCCCAAGATGCGATGCATGAATGGCATCCAGTACTTTTTTCCGTAGTTTTGTTGGTACAATGACACGGTTAGCACGTAGTAAACAATCTCCTTGTGTTGAAATTTCATCGCGTATGTTCCAGAAAGACTTAATGTCATCTGCTACCGCCTCTGGCCAACCTTCTCTAACAAATTTGAGTATCGCTTTAAATGTTGAATCTCCCTTTGTTGCTACAGCTACATCATTCCAATTTACCGGACCTTCTCTTATTTCCAGTAGGTGTATACCCTCTGGTTCTGGAAACTCCTTGTAAGTATCGGACTTGTAGTCAGCCTTTCTTTGATGATATTAAGAGCATTGCTTTGGCCTTTGGTCCAAATCCACGTTGTATTTTTATTCAAAAGCTTGTACAACGGTTCAAAAATACTGGTTCTATCTGGCAGAAACCGATCATAGAAATTTATGATCCCCAGCAGTGCTTCAAGTTCCGCTTTATTCTGCGGTGCCGGAGCATTAAGAACAGCTTGATTCTTGTCCTGCAATGGGTGAATTCCACCAGCGTCGATTCCATGTCCCAAGAATTCGATATTCCGGGCAAAGAGCGTGCACTTTGCTTTTTTTTATTTTTAAAACCATGTTCGTATAGGATATCCAAGACCCACTTTAAGCGTTCTTCATGTTCCTTGTTGCTACGACCCGCTATGACGATATCATCAATAAGGACTGCCACGCATTCTATACCGGCTAAAAGGATTTCAATTAACCTCTGAAAAATTCCCGGTGCGGCAGAGATACCAAAAGGTAATCGTTTCACTGCATAAATTCCTTTTATTGTATTTATAGCAAGGACTTTAGATGCTTACTCATCTACGGAAAGCTGCGTGAAAGCTTGCTCTAAGTCCAGTTTACAAAACACCGTTCCTCCAGAAAGTTTGACAGACAGATCCTCGAGAGTAGGCAGTGGATAGCGATCCGGGAGCAATACCCGATTGACCATAGCTTTGTAGTCCCCACATATTCTGATACTTCCGTCTCGTTTTGGAACTACCACAACAGGCGTGGCCCATTCTGTGAAGGGTATAGGCTGCAGGACTCCAGCACTCTGTAGTCGGTCTAGCTCTTCCTCGACCCTATTTTGCATTGCATAAGGAACAGGTCGACTCCTTAGATATATAGGAGATGCTGATCTATCGAAGTCTAATTTTATTGCCGGTCCAGTGAATTGCCCTAAACCACGATGATCCTCTACGACGGCTGGGTGTATGAAAGCTTCCCGAACATTTGAACCCGTTGAAATAGCCTGCAGCGAATTAATGCCTTTTAACGACAGCCCTAAAGCGTGAAACCAAATACGGCCTAGTCACGCATGGTTCTTACATCCGGTAACTACCACCACTGGTAGCCAAGCCTCCTTGTCCTTGAATACCACCTTACACGTCTTTGTTTCTAGAATAATTAGTTCCTTTTCTTGGTAACTGGCCAGTCGCAGCCCCTCTGCCGGGCTAAGCTTGCAATTATGTCCCCGAAAATCCCGAAATGTATTCTGGTGTATAACTGTCACTGCCGCTCCTGAATCTACTTCCATTACCAGCTCTTTTCCGTCCAGCTTCACGGATACCATAATAGCTTGTGGCACTGCAACTACTTTACTATTCAACACTGCGTCCAGTTGGAACAACCCATAATCCGTAACTTTCACAATTGAATGTAGTGCAGGACTCTGCGAAACTTCTTCCCGATTGTTCCTTTTATTTCTAAACTGCCGCCTATTATTCTTCCTTGCTGCGCCGTTCTTTCGAGCTAAACATATCTTAGCCACATGTCCATGTTTTCTACACTCCGTGCAGAATAACGAGTCTGGACTCATTGTACATTGGGAACCGAATGATCGCCCGCACATCGGAAACACGTCTGTCTTGAATCGGCTTGCTCCTTGAATTGTTGCATTTGAGGATTAGACTGCCCCTTGAACTGTTGCATTTGAATCTGACCGATCTGCCCCGATTGCGTTGAAGTTGACACACCGACTGCTCCATCCGCAGTAAATAATGATTTGCTAACCAGATTCATATCTTGTATGTGTACTACTGCTGTCTCTGCCCGCGATGCAGTATCCACCGTCTTAGTCCGTCCACAAATTTTCCACCTGCAGGAGACGAGTGCGTACAGCATTGTCTCTTAGCCCGCATAACAACTGATTTCGAATCATTTTCCCTAACATACTACAAATCCACAATCTGACGCAAAGCAGCGAAGTTCGGCCACGAATTCTGAAACTGTTTGCCCTAATTTTTGGTTGCAATTATGGATCCGTTAGGGTAACCTGAGGGTTAAAATGATCCGTTAATTTGGAAATGATCTCTGCGTAGCTCACCTGATTTGGATTGATTTGGACGCATGCCAGATTGTACAGTGCGTCCCCACCACTGGTAAAAAAATGTGCCCGCTTTAACTCTGCATCCACTATACGCATTGTGGTCAAGCAAAAATCCAGCAGAGTTATCCACCGCGGCCACTCAATTGGACGCGTAATATCAAAGGGTTTAATGTTAATTGTTGTAGCTATTACAGCTGCCCCAACCGCGCTTGCCCTTTGATCTAAGTCACTCGTTGCCATTTGAACTGGCCCTCTGGAATCTGAAGCATCTGACTCTGAGCTTCCACCTTGATTCGTAGCATCAGTACCATTCATTGTAATGTATATTTATTCGTTGCGAGAAGACAGAACGAAATGGCGTCACCGCGTGCGAAGAACTGCGTAATTATTCGTTGCCAGAAACACAACGAAATGGCGGCACCGCGTGTGAAGAACAGCGTAATTATTCGTTGCAGAAGACACAACGAAATGCACTGAAATGGCACAATGTAAATTCTAAAGCGTATTTGAATTCTTTCACCAATCCTCGTCGCGTTCCCCGGTTTGTATAAAAACCATTTGTTTGTGACTCTTATTTTATTATATTTATTGTTTAACTTCTTTGCTTCGCCTTCAGAGAACAACTGTCTGCTGGCTGGGCCTGTAACAGTTGGCCACATTCGTGCGTTTGGCCACATATGTGCCGAACGTAGCGCAACTGTTAAGGCTCCGAACACAGCAAATCGCTCTCCAAGGGCGTAGCCAGGATTCTGTCAAGGGGGGGGGGGCAGGTTTCGAAGAAACGAGAATATATATTAGTGACTGAGTTTATTTTACAAAAATAGTAGTCGACTAAGTTCTTCACAAAACCGATTCAATACCTCAGATTCAATGGCATTCTTATTTACTTGCACCATAATTCGGTGTACACTGAGCATACAAAGGCCGTTCAAACGGTTTTCAGTCATCGTAGACTTCAGCCACGTTTTAACACGACGCAGTGTAGAAAAGGACCCCTCTATGTTACTTGTAGTGCAAGGTAGTGCCAAGGAAATAAGCATTGCTTTTTTTGTTGCGGAAAAGAAAATATTCGCCTCCTTTAACACTTCAGTAAAATCTAGATTTCCGAGATCTTCTGTGGTCATAGCCTTGCTCAGCTCAGCCTCAGCCTTCTTGATTAAAATTAAGTAAATCGTAGTATTCGCAGAAACGTTGTGCTTTTTCTTTGAAATCAACTAACGACATATTCAACATTGTGCTGGGATGTAGCGACATTAATCCGAATGCAGAAAGGTTTTGATCACCAAAACTATGTTCCAGTGCCGATATTAGGAAATCTAAATAAGGAATGCCAATCGATCGCTTCCAAAAATTCCTTTATTGGTCGGAAGTATTTGAAGGCTCACTCCGTATGATCGTCGACAAGAAGGACACACCCCCGATCTATACCATAAACCATCGGCATCGAGACAAATAAACCTTGAATCAGAGTGTCTTTGATGTCACCGAACACAATAAATTCACTGTAGCACAATACCATGTATAATTTCTATACAATGTTAACTTCACAATGTACGATTTTATGAAATTGGCCTGTCGATTTAATCAAGTTTTTTTTTTGTTTATTAAGGAAGGTATTACGGTTCATTAGCATTCCTGAAAATAAGATGCATCTTCTAGGGGGGGGGGGGGGGGGGAGCTGCCCCACCCTGCCCGTACCTCGCTACGCCCCTGTCGCTCTCTCAAACACGTCTGGGAATAATTGGGAATGATTGTACATTCAAGAACGAGGTTTTCGTGCGCGAGAGAATGTGTGAATGGGAATGTGAGAATGGGAATGGGAGAGTGTGAGAGGGACAGGAACGGGCCGAAATGAAACGAGTACTCGCGGATACTCGCGGATACTTTTATATGGGAATTTCCATATAAAGATTCGACTGCTCAACTAACGAAAAGTGATCCGGATACTCATTGGGTAGTATTCGTTTCATTTTTTCGAGTACTTTTGTATGGAAATTTTTATACATAGATTCGATTGGTCATATAATGAATAGTGATCCGGATACTCATTGGGTATTTTTGGTTTTTTGTGGATATTTTTTAAAAAGTTTTTTTTTTCTCGTCTTCTCTCAGGTATCAGTAACGGTGATACGGATATAACGAATACGTGGTCATCAGTAACGAGTATATTTGATTACTCATTTTTGAGTATATTTTACACCTCTACCGACTGCCTGGCAACTCCCGTGAGTCTATCTTTTAAAAATTGCCCAATGCTGATACGGACGTGATATGGACGTGGAGTTCACGGTCGCCTGATGTGACAGAAAATTAAAATGAAAGAGATGCACCAACGCTGGGCGAATGTCGCTCGTGGCGACGAAAAGTTATATCATCAACAAGACCTTGCAACTTTGCAACAATGAAGAGAGAGAACAAGGTCTTGTTGACGAGGCAAGATTTTGCAACTTTGCAACCGCTTTCTCGGAATTCTTCTGAAAAGAAATCTGAGACGCAGCTGCAAAATTGCAACAAAGTTGCAAAAGAAGCGTCGCATGTCACCCGTGGCTGCGAGGAATTTGCGAAACTTCTGAAACTGTTGTTTTTTCCAAAAACTCGCGCGTGACGACAAGAAATTAAAAATTCAGTGCACCTGGGAACCAACGGAAAATTTTGTTCCCAGAGGTATTTCGTTACGTTGTGACATAACTGAATCACAATATTCCACCCTCTTTGGTGAAAGAAATTATTTTTTATCAAAAACAAATTTTGTTACAATGATTCCTAATGATAAGTACTGTACAATTGCATTATGCTTTTTCTATAAAAGAAACATTAACATTTTAACATAAACATTAACATTTTCTATAAAATGTTTTTCCATACTTTCGTGCACAAACAGAGATTAGGAAGTATCCAACAATCACTACAATTATTAAATAAAAGATAGTGTAATGATGCACATGGTGTACGTTCAGATCTTGGAGGGGTTCCCTTTAGGTTACATATGGACTCTGAGAGAGCTTGTATATCGTTACGGGCTGATGAATTGGACTTAGGCATTAAGAACGGTGTAATTACAGCTGAGTTATTATAAATTGAGTCCGTTAGGAATAAGGATTTAATGTTGAAGGATGGTTGTAGATTGCCGCTCATATCTACGCGCTCAACATTTTGGGCATTCAGAATAAATTTTAATTTGAATAATTTATTTTTCACATAACAACCTGGTTGTAAGGACATTACTCCCTTGCCTTTTAACAACTGAGTGAAAATACATATGTTACTATGGGCATTTTCATTGAATAAAGCCACACATTCGGCTGAGATAGCGAGGCCCAATAAGAAACCTTCTCTGAGCAGACCACATTGCATTGTGAAATAACAGGATCAAGCTTGATCGGGCTAATCTCGCAATTACAGGGTTCCTGAATAGAGAAGTGGAGCGGATATTTTACAAAAGAATTGAGATTGGTCATTTGTATGGATTTAACTCTTCCTTAGATATTCCAGAAGGACATAATTAGATGAGGGCTGTATGTAACCGAAAGAGTCGTTAACAACGGTAGGTAGAGGGACAGTTTTGAAGATTTGGTATGTTTCATTGAAAGGTAGAGGTACTTTCATCTCTAGGATGCTTTTTTGACGTGAAAACGTCTTTGTTCTTGTTGAATATGTGCATAGGTAGCCAGTGTAACATTCTTCTCTTACAAAACACCGCCATTTTCAATCGCTTATAACTACGAGACTAATAATACGATAACAAAGGTTGTAGCAAAATGAGCAAATTGCTCAAAATTTAAGGGACCGACCGCAGCCAAAACTCACCACTGGCAATTCCACAACGGAAGTAGATGGGAGGAGCCTAACGACCCGATATAGATAACGGGATCCCCAGCGATCCTCAGCGACGGAGGAGAATGATCGCTCTCTTTGGGATGCTGACCGTGGTCGAGGACGGTGCTGTGCGCGAGGAAACTCGGATGGTTTTTGGAATTTCTTTGTAAATTAATTTTCTTTTCCTTTTTTTTGATTATTAAAGATATTTTGTTTTTGTTTTACAATAATTAAGTTTAAAGTAAGGGTTAGGTGCCTAAATCATTTAAGTGTTAAATTTTCTTACAAAAATTATAAAATTTAAATAAAAGTGAAATCTGCAAAACAAAAAAACGGAAAGGTTTAATATATCAACTTTTGGAGTGAACTAAATTTCGAAGCAACAACTTCGAATACATTTATGTCAATTCCCTTTTTTAAGAAAGGAAAAAAAATAGTGGAAAAGAATTTTTAACGATGATCCCGTGACTTCGGACATCACACAGGACAACACGTTGGGAACCATGTGAGCGGGGCTCAGGATCATAAGGAAGAGTTAAGTAACTTTCTTTTCTTTGTTTTTGCTTATGTTCTTGGTGCGTTTTCTTTTCCTCCTTTTTTTGTTCTTGGTAGACACGTGGTGCGCATCATTTTTCATTGCACGAGGGAGCCTGAGCCGGCGTGATACTGCCATCTTGAACGTGTCATCGTGGAATTTCGTATTCGGATCGGGCGACCCCGCGAGGTGGTAAGCGGAAAAAGGGAAAAGCATTTGAAAACCCCTCATCCTCAGCAATAACGTGAGTACTTACCGTGTACAGATAGTAAAACTATAATAAGGATATACAAAGGTGTGATGTTAAATTTGTTGATTTTGATGAATACGCGTCAGTAGCTACAGAAAATTTAAGACAAATCAGTGCGGATTTTATGCCATTTCCCTTCCAAGCAGTTGAATGTTCATTATCAAATATTAAACCCATAGAAAACGAATGGTCTTAGAAATCCAGGTGTGTTCGTCGTCAACTAAAAGATAGTGAAATTCTACAGGCACAAGTTGCTGGAAACAGTCCCGATAACTTACCAGGAATTTTCTTGTATGCATGCGTTTACACCTAATCAGGTTATATTCATTAGTCAAGAATTGGTAGCTAGAAGACTCGTGAGATGGACAGATGACTCAGAATTAATCGCATAGACTTATAAATAAAATACATATAAAAATATATAAAAACTCTAGGAGCGAAATGTTAATTTAAGTGGAATTGAAGTTTTTTTTTCTTTTAATCGTTCCTCTGAACTATACATTCATTGATACAAAAACGAAGAAAAAGGAGATTCGTGTTAATGAAGAATATTTGGTTAATGCATATTTTTCGTAGTAGAACAAGGCAATTAATTTATCTTGAAATTTATAAGTTTTTTATAAAAATTTTTTTTTTTTTTTTTTTTTTCTAGTTAAACTAGTAACATATTTTTTGTTGTTGTGTTCCTTCTTCTTAAAACACGAACTGCTCTATAAAGTACTTTGTATTCTACCTTGGACATTATATAATTCCCGTGCCATCAAGAATTGTAAGAAAATGAGAGGGAACTAACTTTAAAATTTTGCTTGTTTTATATTTTTTTTTTGACTATTTTTTTTTTGTTACTAAGTTCTTTAAGTGGAGTGTTCCATATATATATTTGTCTGTTTTTTTTTTTGGAATCGTATGGGTATAGCAATGAGCATGATTTTTAAGTAGATTAACTACTGAGATTGTTAAAGACAAATAATATTTTTTTGATTTAAATTTAAATATCTAGTTTCCATTTTTTTTGTACCTTTAAATACATTACATAAAGTCCATGAAATTATTTAGGAGAGATGTAATGCATAACGAATTAGATAAAGATTGCTCGTTGGAATTCCTAGAAGATTATTAACTGACGTTTTATCCACCATCTGGATAAACGTAAGACAATAAATATCGGGAATAAACAAAAAAAAAGATCAACCCAATTTAAAGGGGAAAATGGGGACACGAAACATGTGGTAAATTATATATAGTGGAAGGGTGTCCCATGTCCCTCGCCCCTCCGAGAATTCGTGGTCGATAGTTGAAAATTATGGGGGAAAGCGAATCGCATTCGGGTAAGGTTGGCTTTCCACGGTTGGGTGGGCTACGGTGGATCCGAAACCACCTGGATCCACCAACGAGACGAAGAGGATCCGTCGATCGAAGGCGTCGCTCCCTATCCTACTTTCCATCTCATTAATTGGGATCTTTCTCCTCTCCTTACTCACTGATCCCAGTCCTAGAAGCCCCTTCTATCTCGTTCCCTGATCCATTACTCCTTCCCCCTTCCGCTCTCCATCGTTTCTCATTCTGTCCTCCCTCCCCTCCTTGGTGACGCAGAGGAATTCCCTGATCCTTCCCTGTTCCTTACAGATTTTTTTTTCTTTCTATCCTTTTTTTTTGCTTTGTTTTCTTCTCTCTTTTTACTTCCTTTGGGGGACACCTGGTTCCTTTGGTATGGCCACACGAACCGACAGGACGTGTTAAATCTTTTTCTGTAGTTCGGTCCGGCAGTCAGGCTCGAGCAAAAATCCCACCCCATAAGCCGAACTAGCTAGCGATGGCAAGCCAGAACACGTCCGCCGCTCGATTGTCTGACAGGGATTTCTCGCACAAGCCTTCACGGCTATCAGAGCTGTCCCGAACAGCTCGTCCCTCTTCTGACTTCGTTACAGACGTCAACCCCAAATCACCAAACCGGATCCTATGAAGGAAAGGAGGTGAGTTCAGCATCGCCTTTGCCTTCCCTCTTGAACTAGTCTTCCGCGACTTGAAACATTTTTTTTTAATGTTCCCCCCCTTGAAAAATTCATATTTACTACAAGGTTGAGGTCACAGTATACGCATTTAATATTTGGCATCTTTTTGTCCGGTGACGTCATCGTGCTAGTGTAAGCGCCTACGAATAACTGTTGTTTTTAGCGTTGCGTGATGACATTCATGAATGTAGAGTAAGAACGCGTTAAGCCAGGACATTGATTCTGGTATCATTGTACAAAACAATAAAAGGGCTACCAGGATCTTAAGTTACACAGTAAAAATATTTTCCGAAATATAAGCAAAAATAGGTATGAATTTGAAAATGGAAAAAAAATTAAGATATCGTCTCATATGAGTCGTACATATGCACCGAATTGTTTAAAACTCAAACTGGAGAAAACTCGCATAAAAACAAATATTAAAAATGTTTTGTGCCGAGCAAGTGTGAGAGCTACGGCAGCATCGAAGAAGAAATTAAAAAACGACGCAAAACAATGAATTTGTGATTTATCTATTCTGTTACCGTACTACTCTCCATAATCTTTGGCATTAATGGTTTGATAATCAAAGCACAAATTAGTAGGAAAATCTTGTTGTAAATTTTGTGACTTAAGACCGTCTTTTCACTCGTTAAGATCACTGATAACCAGTCAAACTTTCTTGCGGTGCAATATACAGTCAGATTTCAATCGCTAATAGTTTCGAGGCTAATAATGCGATAACATCGGTAAGGGCCACAATGGATGAAGCATGCCTGTACATGTTTATCGTGCCGCATTTTGCGCGTGACGTCATCGGACTTGTGAATCGTAGCTACACATGATTGTTGTTAATAAGCGTTGCGTAAAATTATAAGTCAGTATAGTGTGGGAACGCGATCAGGTACGGCGTTCGTTCGGGTGTCATTGTAAAGAATTTGAGAAGAACTACCAGGGCCTGAAGTAAAACAATAAAAATATTGGCAAAAATAATTAATAAACGGTATTAATTTGAAAAGTGAAAAACAAATTATAGCTATCGTCGCTTATAAGTCGTATATATGCGCCGAATTGAATAAAACGCAAATCCGAGAAAGCTTTCATAAAAACGAATTTAAAAAAAAATCTCAAATAGTGCTGAATATAAGTCAGAGCTACGGCAATATCAAAGAAAAAATTAAAAAGGGCCCAAAAAATAAACTTGTTATATATCTTTTCTGTCACCGCACCACCCTTTATAACCATTGCATAGGAGACACGGATTTAAGTACATACTAACAAGAAACACTTATTTTAGTTTTATCCTGAAGTTTTCACGGAAAATGTACGGTGTTGACCTTGACTGGGCGTTTCTCTTTTTTTTGTGTTGATTATCCTGGCGGCTAATGTACTTGGTTAATAGACTTGTATTAACGCGTTCTTAACCTTTTCGTTTGGAAGAGTAAGGTGGTTAGGTACTTCGGATTGCACGTCCACTAGAAGTTTTCCGATTTAAGATGGATATATTAAAGAAGGGTGGAAATTCCCTTGTTGTGAGTCTGTCACGAGATCCACAAGTTCCTTTTGCACTTGTTGATATTGTGTCAGCATAATGCTGAGAAGAAATGTTGAGGAGTTAAATTCGGTTAATTCCCTAACACGAGCCATGTGTAGTTTTTGTTCTCTCAAGCAATCATGGAGTTGCTCTAATTTTTTATACACAGCCTTAAATTTATTTGCTACTGAGTTGTGGATCTCATTGAACATAAGTAAGTTAGCATCTACCACAGTAGTCTGATTGACCATGAGGGATAATAAATGTTTCTGGTTTTATATTTCAAAGCGTACCAAAAAGTGTTTTAGGTATTTTCCCAACAATGTTAAGGGGGGCTCTTGAATTTCTAGAATGGGTGATTAATAGATCCTTCCCTTGTTCTATCCGGCTTTTTAAATAATAATTGAGTTAGAGTGTTGTTACAAGTATGATCCTTACGGGCTCCCTTTTTTATTTTGTTACACATCTCTTGGACATTATAAATTAAAGTCCTTAAATTAGTGAACTCAGCATGGAAGTACGTCAGGTTGTAGAATATAATGATTTTCCATTCGTTGGAGTAAAGTTTAGCCCCACTGCATTCCTCGAAGTATATTCCGGCATTGGATTCCGAGGGTGTAGTCTTGAATACTGGACAAGCAGCGTACGCGACCGACGTTACCAACGTGAAGAATGAGGTAATGGTAATCTTGGACGGGTAATGAGACAGTTGAAGTAAGTTCAGTTCCCTTTTGAGGTCATAATATTATTCATGTTATTTGTATTATTCTTATTAGTTATTGTATTTTTATCTTATTATTATTCACATTATTTTTATTCATTATTACTGAATTTAGTGGCGAATGATGTGGACAGGATACAAAAGATGTACATTAAGGAGCGGAGACAAAGGGAAGGAGCGAAAGAAAGAAAATATTAACGCTTGGTGGCTAACGAGTTCAACCACGAGAAGCATGCATAATACCACTGGTAAACAAGAAGCAGAACAAGTCGAAACAAGCGTGAGAGACATGTTCGGGCTGAATTAATACCAGTTGCATAGTGTTAGTTAAAGGGAAAATTGTTTTTTTTTTTTTCAGAGGGAAACGTTGAATTTGTCTAATTTGATTAAAAGTCTATAGGACATCTATAAGGCGGCCTAAGCGAATTCAATTCTGTCTGCACGCTGACAAAAGAATACACCTGAACGAAATTTTAAGATCTAAATTTAATTAATATTGAACCATTAGCAGCTAAATTTAGTCTGGTGGAATTAGAATTGGCAAGCTCGGAAATTTGCCAACTGATGAAATTGCTTTGTGGGTGGAGGAGGATGTAAAGGGAAAAGGGGAGAGATAGTTTTGTCTCTCGAAGGGGCAGTTTACCGTCAGGATAACAGAAACCATTCGACCGATGTTCAATTGAGAACTGGGCAGAGAAAGGAGTAAAAGAGAAAAACCGAAAGGCCCAGTCAAGGTCCGCGCCGTAGATTTACCTTGAATAGTTGGGAATAAAACTGTAACAAGTATTTCTAATTGGTATGTACATAAATCAATGTCTCTTATACAATGGGTATATAGAGTAATACGGTGACAGAATAGATAAATCACAAGTTTAGTTTTTCGCGCCTTTTTTGATTTCTTCTTTAACGCTGCCGTAGCACTGATGTTGACTCGACACTGAACACTTAAGGTTTTTCTGAATTCGTTTTGAGGCAAGCTCCCTTTGATTTGTGGTTTATTCAATTCGGCTCATATTTACGACTCTTATGAGTCTATAACTTTCATTTTCTTTTAAATTTTCAATTGAATACCGACTTTTACTTATACTCCAGCGAATATATTTATTGTTTCACTTAAGGTCCTGATAGCCCTTCTCAAAATCCTTACAATGACACCCGAACGAACGTCCTACATGATTGCGTTCTCACGCTACACTGATTTATAATTTTACTTAGCGCTCATTAACAACAATCATGCGTAAGTTAACTAGCCCAAAGACGTGACGCGGAAAACTGATGCTGCGTGGTAAATACGTAAGAAAATTCTCTATCCATTGTGACCTCAACAGTTGGTATTGCACTATTAGCCTCGTAGTTATTGGCGATTGAAGTCTCACGGTATATTGTACCGCAAGGAAGTTTGACTGGCTGTCAGTGTACTTAACGAGAAAAGACGTTTTAACACCAAAAAAATTGCAACAAAATTTTGGTACTAATATGTCCTTCGATTATCAAACCATTAATGCTAAAGTTTATGAAGAGTAGGCTGCAAAATGGCTAATCACAGGTTTATTTTTTACCGCCGTTTTTTTAATTTTTCTTCGATGCATCCGCAGCTCACACACTTGCTAGCCACTGAATATTTTTGGTCTTTAATATTCAGTTTAATGCGGGTTGTCTCCGGCTTGAGTTTACAATTCGGTGGACAATTCGGCCTCATATGATCTTCCATATATTTTCAATTCTTAAATTCATACCGATTTTTGCTCATATTTCTGAGAATATTTTTATTGTTACGTATCAGTGATACCGCAATCAACGTCCTAGCTTAACGCGTTCTCACGCTACACTCACAAATATCCTCACACAACGCTATAACAATGAACTTGTGATTTATCTATTCTGTTACCGCACTACTCTCCATAATCATTTTAATGAATAGTTTGATAATTAAAGTACAAATTAGCACGAAATTCTTCCTTTAATTTTTTTGACGCAAAAACAACTTTTCGGTCGTTAAGTACACTGATAGCAAGTCAAACTTTCTTGCGGTACCATATACCATCTGATTTCAATCGTTTATATTTGCGAGGCTAATAATGCGATAACAACAGTTGAGGTCACAATGGATAGACAATGCCTGCACGTGTTTATTGTGCAGCATTTGTTTTGCTGGTGGCGTCATAGAGCTTGTGCACTTAAGCATGGTTTTTGTTAATAAGCGTTATGTAAGAGTACAAAACAGTGTATCGTGAGAACGCGATCAGGTAGGACGTTCGTTCGGGTGTCATTGTGAGGAGTTTGAGAAGAACTACCAGCACCTGAAGTAAAACACTAAAAATTTTCGGCAAAATATAAGTGAAAATCGGTATTAAATAGAAAATTGAAAAAAATTAAGGACTTCGTCGGATATGAGTCGTAAATATGCGTCCAATTGAGTACAAGGCAAACTAGAGAAAGTTTGCATCAAAACAAATCTGAAAAAACCCAAAATGCGCAGTGCCGAGTAACTGTCAGAGCTACGGCAGCATCAAAGAAGAAATGAAAAAAGGCGCAAGAAATAAACTTGTGATTTATCTTTTCTGTCACTGTACCACTCTATATAACTATTGTATTCAACAGATTGATTTAAGTATATACTAACAAGAAACACTTTTTATAATTTTATCCCCAAGTTTCCACGGAAAATCTACGGCGCGGACCTTGACTCAGTCTTTTGGTTGCTTATGCTGTCCTTATTCTCAACTACAATATGGTACTATTCACTTGTATTTCAGGTGTACTTCAGGTGTATTACGGGTGTATTCCAGATGGTCGTCCTTCCCAATGTTACTTAACTCGTTGTCACTTATCTTCTTGATTTTCCACGGTGTCGTACCTTCCAGGCGGTCTTCGCTTCTAATATCGCTTTACTTGGACACTATCACTCGCTATCGCTTCACTTGATCGACTGAGTGACCGCTGATCAATTCCGTATATCCTCCAGCGAGCGTAAAGCTGGAACGGCCTGTTAGGCAGAGGAAGATTCATATCAGATTGTAATAGAAAATCACAGGGTGATTATTTCTCTTACTCCTTATTGCCAAGTGTGTTGAAACACGATCGTAACGCATCGGGGATTTACATGTAATTATTACCATAAGTTGTTACAATGCATGCGTGTCCAAAATAGTTCTGAAATGAAACTACTTACCAGGAAGTAGAGATGGGAGTGATTTCATATCGCAGTGATTAAATCACAGTGATTTCAGTGTCCGGTACGTCGGTGTTATTTTGCAATCGGATCATAGGTGAGAAAATCACTGTGAACTGGAACCTACGTTATAAAATCACCTTCAGTTGAATATAACTTTTTGTATGTATGTTCGGCAACTGAGCTGATTACGCTCACCCTCACGACTGTAGTCTGTACTGAAAAATGTGGTTGTCTATTGTTACTTTCGCTTTCGCATCTCTTTTTCCTCTCTGCACGTATTCATTCGTGAAGTTCTCTCGGATAAATTTCTTCCTTCGTTCCTTTCGTCGTTGGTCTTAGGAACAACGTCGCTCCTAGGAACAACGTTGCTCCTAAAGATAACTCTGTTCCTAAAAATAACTCCGTTCCTAAAAATATCTCTGTTCCAAAAAATAACTCTGTTCTAAAAATCATTAGCAATAAAATTGCAGCGACCCGTTACGACTGAACAATGCTAGTTTTACTTGATGGAAACTCACTTGGCAAAACCGCAGTTTTCAAAACAATACGGTTTTTCAGACGGAATATGACCTTTTCCTTATTTTTTCGGTATAAATAAATTTTTCTCCCTTCGGTACACCTTTAAGAAGATTTTTATTATACCAATTTTTGAATGAATGATAAATTGTCCGAGGAATTCGATAGTTATGTTATTACTGTTCAATTAGTTCGCTTAGTGAGTACAGGACAAACAGTTTTGGTAAGTAGATGTGATTGAATATTATTTTTGAACCGGGGCGTGAACGGATTTCTTGAGCGGTTGAACTACCAAATAATTCATTGCATCAAAAACAGCAAAGGAATAAGTTACTTATAAATGTGATTAAATATGGCAGATCAGCGAAGAGTAAAGATTAGTTGCCTCTGGAATTGTTTTCAAGATTTGGCGGACGGCAAAAATAAGGTAGCAGTTTGCAACATATGTAAGGCGAGACTAAGCTATAAATCATCAATAACCAATTTGAAGAGGCATTTGGATAGGAAGCATCCAGCCGTGCAGTTTCACTCGTCGAAGGCTGCTGATGCTGAACCCAGTACTTCGCGATCATCAACAGATCGAGCAACGTATTGAGCCGATCTCTGGAACCAGTAGCATCGAACAACGCCAAGTAAACGAACCTGTCCTTGGACCAAGCGGAAGTTTTCAAAACCAACCAAACGAACCGCTTCGGAGATATACTCAGCAAACGCAGCAAATTATTTCGACCTATCATTCGAGAAAGAAAATTCCGCCAAATGACGAAAAATCCAATCGGAAGCATCTGGCAAACAAGTATTTACCAGCACTTTATAAGATATGCCTCGCGAATAAAACATAATGCGTCTCAAAGGCGAAGAGAGTTTGTTTTACCACCGATATTTGGACATCTAGCGCATATATGGCTGTTACACCCCACTATGTGGATGATCAATTTAAATTCCAGACAGTGCTGCTTGAGTGTGCTTACTTATCTGGAAGTCACACCAATGACAATATTTTGCAAAACATTCGTAGAATATTAAGTGAATGGAGAATGAGTGATAAGGTCCTAATAATAGTAACGGACAACGCCACCAACATGACAACTGCTGTTGGAAAGTTGCAGTGCAGACACTTTGGTTGTTACGCTCATACAATCAATTTGATTGTAAGAGGGCACACTTCGGGAAATACAGCCCACCCTACGCTGAGATCAATTATTGAAAAAGTTAAGGTTATAGTGTCACACTATAAGAGAAGTGTGAAGGCCACAGAAAAGTTGGAAGTTTACTAACAGCAGAACCTTCCGAACAAGATCCCGAAGAAGCTGCTCCAAGACGTTCCGACGAGATGGAATTCAACGCTTAAGATGCTAGAAAGATTCATCGAACTGGAAGAAGCCATCAAAACTACGATGGCATTGCTGGACGAGGAATGGCAAACTTTATCCTTGGAGAAATGGAATATATGCAAACAATTATGCATAACATTGCAACCATTCGAACAAAGAACCTCGGAAATGAGCGGGGAAACATATGTATCTAGCAGTAAAACATTAGTTTTGTCCAGAGGGCTAGTAAAAGTTCTGAAGAGGATGCTGGAAGATCCGGTCGTCGAGCAAGACTTATTTTGTGACAACCGCCATGACCTAATTGAAGATTTAATTTGAAAACTTCTTGCCGATACCCAGACCAGATTTAAAATTTGGAGGACAGTACTATAATTGCAGCACCAACGCGACTGGATCCTCGATTCAAGCTGCGGCTTTTTAAGTGTCCAGCCTCCGCAGCTATAATAAGGAGAAAGTTAACCGAAATGGTTGTTGCCAACATAAACCAAATAGTACCCCAAATAATGAGTAATTCATCAGAGTCACCATAAAAGACGAAGCTGCATATTTGAGATGACTTTGGAAGTATTTCCAGCGAAGAACAACCTGAAAGAACACCAATGTCCAACGCAATTTTGGAAGTACAACGGTATTTGGATGTGCCCTGTATTCGCTACGAAGAGAATCTATTGGACTGGTGGAGGACCTTCGAGCACAGCTTCCCTAATTTTTTTTCACTAAAGTGTTCTAAATCGTTTGTAGTTACAGGAAAGTGAAAAAAGAACGTAGATCCCGTTACCAGTACCGTAGAAATTGAAATAGACAATTTTGATTAGCCTTAGAACAACAGTTACCAGGACAGATTCCGAAACTGTGAATTTTTTCCGGTGAACACCACGAGACGAAATTCATCGACAGACACGGTGTTCACTTTGCTCAAAATAGGGATTCCCCAAGCGTGAATGAATTCACTGTGCTGAATGTATTTTCGATCCAGCTGAATAATGTGCTGAGTTGTCAAATTTGACATCATTTTCATTGTTTACGTGTTGTTTAGAAGTTAAACATATCGTATAATATCTATCCGGGGTAAGAGCAACCGTTGAAAATGCACGCGTTATGGCAAAAAATGATTTTCGGCCTGTAATGAGATATAACAAAAGTTTTTATGAACAAAAAAAACATTAACATAGGTCAAATGAAATCTTAATTCTATATCAACTAAGTTTGAAACAGAAAGTGTCATAACCTTATATTGTAGCCTTATCTTATTACTTACATTAGATATAATGAAAACTTCATTGTGCATCAATAAAGTCTGTAACTGAAATTAATTAAAATACATAAGAATAATTGAATAGTATAACATTATAACAGTAGAGTGTAAGAAATTTTCAAGGAAAAAGAAATAATAAACCTTTTCCGAAGGCGGCAGGAAAATGTTGAGAACTCATAACGTTCCCATTCTAATTTCAATTGACATTACATTTTTCATGCTCAACCCTATGTTCCCAAATGTTGCCTTTATCTCAATCAAATGACCTACAGTCTAATCAAAATGTCCTACATTTAAATGCTAATTAATTGTTTACTAAACTATTTACACTTACCTCAGTTCCGAAGAAAAATGTTCCGAGCTCTAAGTTCATGCGACTTAAATCTTTATTATCTTTGGATAATAAGACAATTGCTTAAAATTTAGACAATAGTTTATTTTTCACTGTCACAAACATCTGGTAATTTAACATAACCAAAACTTTATCTTCAAATTTTAAAAAATAGTTATAAAAGTTACTAAATTTATACTGTTCTTTTCGGAGTGAATCTTAAGGCTAACTCAAAATTAAAATCATGCATGATTATACTTTTAAATTGACAAATGAAATTGCTGAATTGTAATTATTGATTGTGAGAAAATTTATTACAGTTTTTTGAAATTCTACGGTACTGGTGACGGGATATTCGTTCTTTTTTCATTTTCCTGTAACTACAAACGATTTAGAACATTTTAGTGAAAAAAAAATCGTTTATAGTTCTTTTGGATCCCTGGGAGCTGTTGTTCTACGGCGAATCAAAATTGTCAATGTAAATTTCTACGGTACTGGTAACGGGATCTACGTTCTTTTTGCACTTTCCTGTAACTACAAACGATTTAGAACATTTTAGTGAAAAAAAAATCGTTCGTAGATCCTATGGATTCCTGAGGGCAGATTCCGCAACTGTGAATTTTTTCCGGTGAAAACCACGAGACGAAATTCACCGACAGACACGGTGTTCACTTTGCTCAAAATAGCGATTCCGCAAGCGTGAATGAATTCACTGTGCTGAATTTATTTTCGATCCAGCTGAATAATGTGCTGAGTTGTCAAATTTGACATCATTTTCATTGTTTACGTGTTGTTTAGAAGTTAAACATATCGTATAATAATATTAATATTTAAAAATATTATTGTTTAAGTGAAGTTATTGAACATAAATCATTGGGATATTATGGATTATTTATATCTATATATAAATAGGCGACACGTTTTTTTGTTATCCCTTTAACAGGAAACCAGGTGGACATACCAGCTTAAAAATTATACCATTCGAAAGATTAGTTTTTCCTCTATGTGCATCACCTAATTTTTTTTCTTAAATTTAGTTATAAATACGTTTAATTTTAAATTGAAATTAAAAAATTCAATGGGATAGTATGTGTGAATTGAGCACACGTATAGCGTAGATGATGCTTTTGGGAAGAATGTATGCGTGTGAATGTTTTACTTTTTGCCTGGAAATATGCAACCATATGTGAATTTTTGGTTTGTGTCCCCGATACATAACAAGTACTAAATTAGTCGAAAATCAAACCAAATGAATCAATCTTCTACTGGTGACACAAACCAAAAGAATTAACTTATAATTGCATTCCTCTACGAAAATATTAAAATATAGAACATACTTATTTTACATTATCATTTGCATAGATCATACGTTCGACTGAATAAACAACCATATATGCCAAGTACATGCATTCCTTTCACTCAAACCCAATATGACCTATGCCAATGATAATGTGAGGGGCAAATGCAGCCATATCACAGAAATTAATGATATGTTCATAAGTTTTGCTTTTTGCCTGAAAGAAGGCAATCTCTGGCTAATACAATTGCATTCTTCCAGACAAAAGCCGAAACAATGAACCTATGGCCACAGACAATAGTATGGATGCATTACCACAGACAAATTTAAAGTAATCGTTTACTTATACCATTGTTTATTTCTAATTTGATAAAAATATATGCAAATTTTATTTTAAAAAATATGGAAAATCACAATTTTACAGTTATTTCTAGAAAACGCGAGGTTAACTTTCACGAATATTTATGGAAAGCGAGCGAAAGTCTAAATTTTATCATGTTTCCCAACTTTTGTATGGACCCACATTTAAAACATAATTTAGAGAAATATGATATATATCCAAAAGTTGGGAAATGACAAAATAATAGGGGTTGATCATACCCCCTAGAATGCTTTATTTGGCCGCTACGAGCAAAAAACTGTTTAAAATTGAAAATCTTAAATTATATCATATTTCCAAACTATTGTCTGCTCACCTATAAAACCTCAATTTAGAGAAAAAAGAAACGGTAGGAAATGAAAGTTGGTTCGTTTGTACGGAAATTCCAGATATATTTTATTTACAATATAAATGTATTTCCCACAACTTCATAATTTAGTTAAAAACCATATGATCCACGGTCCATGTGGTTTATTGAATCATATCCTCGTCTGTATGAGAGATGGTAAATGCAGCAAAAGCTTTTCTAAGGACTTTTACAATACAACTCTAGCCAGTATTAGATGCGTCGTGTAAATGGTATAACAGTTGACTTTCGTGGCCACTCTGTTGACAACCGTTATGCTGTTACTTAAAATCCATATCTTTTAGCGAAATTTGAATGCTACTTAAATGTGGATGTTCTTGGCACAATTAAGAATCTAAAATATGTGTACAAATATGTTTATAAGGGATACGGCTGTGCCTCATTACAGTTTGGAAGAGTTAGAGGTGGAGTTGATGGCAAAGATTATATAGATGAAATCGATAGCTTTTTGTCCGGTCACTATGGTGGATCTACGGAAGATAGTTGGCGCATAAATGTGTATCCAATGCATTACCAGTCACGTAATATATTATAGTTCGACTTGAATATCACTTGCCTCATTGGCAAAATGTAGTCTTTAGGGAAGGAAATTTTCAGCAAGCTCTTAAAATTCACAGAAGAACAAAATTGACTGCATTCTATGAAATCAATCGAATTAGTTCGTCCGAGTTTCTATATACAGAGACGCCGATGGAGTATATTTAGGTAGATAAAGAAAAGAAATGGAAAAAATCTCAAAGAGGAAGTAGTAGAGCTATTGCTAGATTATTTTATGTTTTATGTTGAGTTGTTCCATTTGAGAATATTTTGCTTCATGTTCGAGGTTAATTGCCTTACTTCATGGTCGAATTTTTAAAATTCCACATAATAACTTTTACCCAAAACATGAGAGCTTCACCTCATGAGATTGAATTCGTTAAATTTCTAAAATCTCTTGGTAATGGAACTTTACCCACATTTCCAGATTACAGCCAAGATGTTATTGAAATTCCTTCGCATTTAACTAGCAACTTCGTGATTGCAGGTACATACTTATGGCAATGTATCTGAAACCATAAAGTCTAACGATAATCTCAATTCGGTTATATTAGCACCCAAATATGAAAACTGCACTTTCATCGATGCAGAAATCTTTAACAGTCTGTCCGGAGAGGAACGAATATATTTGAGTTCCGATAACATCTTGAGTGACGATTATAGAGAGCAAAATAATTTTCCAGTAGAATTTTTAAACTCAGTTGATGTAAGTTGGCTCCCACAAGTAAGTTGGTCCCACAAATTTACTTTCAAAACCAAATTGCTTACTTTTACTTATTCATAATTTGCGTACAGGACATGACTTGCGTGGTCAATGGTACGCCTATTCGTTTAGTTCAAATGCAAAAGAAAATTGTTTGGATTGTGAGGTTTTAGCAGGAAATAAACCTTAATTATACAAGTACACTTCTGCCTTTTTCCTTCGAAAGAACTCAATTTCCCGTCATTCTGGCTTTTGCGATGACATTTAATAAATCCCAAACGTTTCAGAAAGAAGGAGTCTTACGCAAACTACCTATATTTTCTCACCGTAAATTGTTTGTTGTAGCCAGTAGAGTTAGATCGTTTGATCGATTGCGTGTCTATATGTATTTCTGAAACACAAGGCCAAGGTCGTTTGGCAGAAGATGAAAGGATTCTTACAAAAAGTATTTTGTATGAGAAAATTTTAAGATCTTTTAAGATCCGCAACCGCACTCGCAAAGTTTTCGATAATTATAGATGAGGCCTCATTTAATATAGATGTACTTTGACGTGCAAAATGAGCTGAAATGATTGCTACTACAGTCTGAACTAAATAACCTTTTTACTTACAATGCTACTGTATATATAGCGTCATGCGCGAGCTATTAGTGAGCGTAGCGAACGGCGGGGGTTGGCGAGCGTAGCGAGCAGGGGGCGTCCCCCTAGTACATATAAATATGATTCGCAGAAGAGTGGGTCGGCATAGAAGGTGAAAACATTATTTTTGGTCTGATTTTTTGTGAAAAGTATGAAAATATTATTAATTTTTCAGGAGGCGACTTCTTTTGATAAGACGGAATTTAAGGGATACTAGAAATCCGTTTGAAAACACAACAGAGCAGCAATTCATGGACTTGTATCGTCTTCCTCGAAGCTTGTGTTTGGATGTTTTAGAGAAATTAAGGCCAAAATTTTTTATAAATGAAAGACTATCAGCGATTCCGAAACATCCAAGATTTTTATGTGCCCTTAGATTTTTTGCAGTAGGCGATTTTCAGAGAACTGTTGGGCAGGATGTTCTGTCATGCATGTTTAAAACCTCGGTTCAGCGAAGCATACATGAAGTAGCAGACATACTGAATGAGGTTTCCTTGGAATATGTGCGATTCCCTGACGAACGCGAGCAAAGAAGTATTAAGGAATCATTCTATCGAAAATTTTCTTTCCCCGGGATAATAGGTTTAACAGATGGAACCCATATTAAAATATCTCCCTCCGGCTGATGTGGAACATGCTTATTACTGTAGGAAAGGTGGACATAAACTTGCTAATTATTTGCGATTCGAATTATTCAATAACATACGCTAATGCAAAGTTCCCAGGAACATCTGACGATGCATACATTTGGCGTAGTTCTGCAGTGCAAGAATTTTTAAAGACGGCGTATACTAATGGAAAACAAAACTTTTGGCTTTTAGGCGACAGCGGATTTCCACTTCAACCATGGCTGATGACACCATATGCTAATCCATTCAATGAATCTGTAAGAAGGTACAACGTTGCACACAAAAAGACAAGATGCATGGTTGAAAGGTGCATTGGTATTTTGAAAAGCAATGCATTTATTCCGGAAATATACTAAACTATGAACCTACAAAAGCTGGGCCGATTATAAATGCATGCGTTGTATTACATAATATCCTTCGAAAAGCAAATGTTTGTAATGAACCTGATGTTCTCGAAGCAGATTCTGAAGATGAGGATGAGGATTCCCAACGATCCGTTCATATTGAAACTTCTGGCGGAATTTTACGTGAAGGGCAACTCATTCGCCAAAATATTACACGCCTTAATTTTGTATAAATTAAATTAATTTTTGAAAGCGTTTCAAATTGTTAAATAAAAGGCATAACTTATATTAATATGCATTTAATTAAAAAAGGGTTTGTGCAGCGTTTTCTTTTAAAACTAACTCTCGCTCCATTAAAACTCATTTCTTTTCCTCTAAATCTTATTGCTTTTTTTCACGAACTCCTTTAATTCAAACTCCTTCTTCCTCAAGGCATATTTTCTCTCTCGTTGTGCCTGTTCGAACTCAAATTTCTGTTTTTCGAATTCCAGTAATTGGCCATTGAATTCCTTGTCCCTCGCCTGGCCTGGAGGGGCTCGCTTCCTCTTCCTTGTTGATGTTATCGATGGCGTTAACCGTTGCGGCGTGTCTTGTTGCACCTGGTTATATGTTGGTATGGTCGAACTCCTATCTATCTCCAACTCCTCCACGAGATACTCCGTTTCGGTATAATCAGGCTCTTCATTCTATAACAAAACAAGAAAGAATAATCAAAAACATAATCTATTTTTTTCTGTCTTGCAATTTGCCGGTTGAGAAGTACTGGCGAACAATTCTGACACTTCTTCACTCCCACTGACCGCCGAAGGGATCAAAAGAGAGCTGATCTGGCATTCTAATGCTGTCAATGGCTTGAGCATCCTAGTGCCATTAACTCCACTTTTGTTAATGGACGCATCCAAAAGCGCCCGCCTTTCTTTCACGTGAAGCCTAGAAATATGGAAACAAAAGTGAGAAAAGAAAACGCTATTGAGCTTCTCGGCAAGCTCATTCCACTTTTCATGGCGTAAAAATGCCCCGTCCGATGATTAGATTTCTAAACACGTAACAATTTATCAAAATGTACACAATTTATAAGTATAACATGCATTTACCTATCACAAGCGAAATCTAGATTCATTTCCATGGTCTTACAATATTTCCTTTTGTTCCTCACTCGGCTTCTTTGACCTCTCCATTATTATTATCTGCAAACGAAATTCACAGAAAAATTAAAAAATATGTATTAAAAATTCACAAGATTTATTTTTGTTATCATACCTCTTGTGTTTTATTAAAAATCTTGAAAAAACGACCAAAAATTTGAAAAATATATATTGCGGAAACTGATACAAAATCGATATTCACTCTGTTACTACGTAAAGGAAAAAGAAGTGTGCGATATATGCGCACCAGATGCCTTAGTCAATAATTTCGTCTCCTTAATTGTTACTTGGGTCCTTTATGGTAGGGAAAATTTAGCAATTAGAATTTCCATTTCATTTTACAACCCAACAATTTCCAGCATTTTTTACACTTACCTTCCAAAAACATCCCTCCTACTTCATCCATGTTAAGACCTTTCCTTTTAAGTTAAGTTCTAGTTCGAAACATAAGTTTTTTAGACCACCAGCGTATAGGTATCAACTTGTAATTTGTGAATATAGTTAAATTCAAAAACAGAAAGAAAATTGTGTTTTAAATTTTTTACACCTAGGTAAATTCGGCGAGTAGCAGAGAACAGTGAAGTTTACAGATAAAATTTTCACACTCTACTAATTACAAATTCACAATGATTTACCCGGTGCAAAAATATTCACGCGGTGTACACTTCAAAATTCAAAAAAACTCATTCACACCGCTGCGGACGCGCAAATCACGTGTGAACACCGAAATCGGTGAACACTTCGAAACTCACAGTTGCGGAATCTGCCCCATAGGATCTACAAACGATTTTTTTTTTCACTAAAATGTTCTAAATCGTTTTTAGTTACAGGAAAGTGCAAAAAGAACGTAGATCCCGTAACCAGTACCGTAGAAATTTAAATTGACTATTTTGATTCGCCGTAGAACAACAGCTCCCAGGGATCCATAGGAACTATAAAGGATTTTTTTTTCACTAAAATGTTCTAAATCGTTTGTAGTTACAGGAAAGTGAAAAAAGAACGAATATCCCGTTACCAGTACCGTCGAATTTCAAAAAACTGAAATAAATTTTCTCACAATCAATAATTACAATTCAGCAATTTCATTTGTTAATTTAAAAGTATAATCATGCATGATTTTAATTTTGAGTTAGCCTTAAGATTCACTCCGAAAAGAACAGTATAAATTTAGTAACTTTTATAACTATTTTTTTAAATTTGAAGATAAAGGTTTGGTTATGTTAAATTACCAGATGTTTGTGACAGTGAAAAATAAACTGTTGTCTAAATTTTAAGCAATTGTCTTATTATCCAAAGATAATAAAGATTTAAGTCGCATGAACTTAGAGCTCGGAACATTTTTCTTCGGAACTGAGGTAAGTGTAAATAGTTTAGTAAACAATTAATTAGCATTTAAATGTAGGACATTTTGATTAGACTGTAGGTCATTTGATTGAGATAAAGGCAACATTTGGGAACATAGGGTTGAGCATGGAAAATGTAATGTCAATTGAAATTAGAATGGGAACGTTATGAGTTCTCAACATTTTCCTGCCGCCTTCGGAAAAGGTTTGTTATTTGTTTTGACGTGAATACGTCTTTAAATTTGCTACCATACGGGGGCAATCCAAAAAAACTAATGACAAAATCGGGGGATACAGTTTGGCGTTGTAGCTTCGAATCTCTGCACTACATCCGAAATTAAATTATACCACTGGATAGATAAAGGATCAAAGAAATCACTAGGATAAGCGAGATCAGTGATGCGTCGCGCGCGGCGGAGGGGGAAGCGCCGAGAAATGGGGTTATTTTGTACTAAATTTTGCCGATTTTGAATTTCAAAATCGAATTCAAACAGCTAGGCTGGCAGAATCGCCAGCAACACAAAAATTTCGCCAGTACATGTGATTGTGCAACCGAACGTCAACGATCGGTGTCACCCCACCGAGAGAGTGTGTGTGGCGCCCGCATGCGTTTGTTTCTCCTCGAAACAAACACATGCGAGCGTCACACACGCTCCCTTTGTAGGGTGTCACCGTATGGTCAATGTTTTTTGCACAATTTTGTGCCGTGGCGAAATTTTTGTGTTGCTGGCGATTCTGCCAGCCTGGTTGATTGAATTCGATTTTGAAATTCAAAATCGGCAAAATCCCCATTTTTCGGTGCCTGGCTTTGATTTGACTTCATATTGTAAAACCGCTAAGAACAGACAAATTGCTACTACTTTATCGGTAGCGGTATCATCATCATCAAGTCAAAGCCGGTGGAGTCGCTATATATCGCAACATCAATAGCTTCACTGATTGTAATAGAATTGACATTTCGGAAATTTATTTGGAAATTAAAGACCCAAAAGCAGGTGATGTCTGTCTAGTAAACATAAAGGCCAATGGCATCTTCAAATTCATACTCGGGTGTGTGTATATCCACCCGGGCACAGCGTTAGCAGATATTAAACTCTTAATGACACGATCGTTGTTAAAATATTCCAAAAACATCGCTAAAATTATACCCTATTACGAGCCTGATCTTACTACACGAGGTATGGGGGGGTTGGGGACTTTAATGTTGATGTCTCACAAAACTGTTCATTGCCTGACTTCATGCTCAGCGAGTTCAATTTGTTTTATATTGAAACTTCTCCAACAGCGTTAGGTAATACCTGTATTGATTTAACGTTTACCAGAAATCTGGATGTATCTTGTATGCCATTTGTGTCGTACTTTTCGTATCACACACCTATAATTAATAAAGTTATATTGTAACAAAATACTGATTTGTTTCCTTGCTTTTGTCCTAAATACATAAATAAAAATATTTTATTCAAGAAATATTACCCGGTACATAAACGTATTCACGTACAACACACGGCCTTGTCCATGACACAGCCACACCCCAGCTTTTTTTCCTTGAAAATTTCTTACACTCTACTGTTATAATGTTATACTATTCAATTATTCTTATGTATTTTAATTCATTTCAGTCACAAACTTTATTGATGCAAAATGAAGTTTTCATTATATTATAGGATTTGATTAAAAGCCAAAACTAGCACTTTATTGAAAATAACCAAGACTTCACTTGAAGTAACCATAAGCATTTTATTCATAACATTCAAAAACTATTTCGTTCGTAGCATTCAAAAGGTTGATCTTTTCACGACGACGGCTTTGGAAGAACTAAAAACTTCGTCTCCTGTTGGCTTCTTTTCGTGATCCCACTTCCCGTCTACACTTATCGGTTTTTAATGGTTCCGTCTGGCACTACAATGTCGTTCGATACCACGTTCGGCCATCCTGGTCTACATCTGACCCCAGATGTTGTTCGTCAGAGCCGGATTCCTCGCTGTCGTAATCGTTTTCTCCATCCCAATTAACTGAGTACTGCTCGGCTGTTACCCATGGCTTCATGTGGTCGGCTGATGTAGACGTTTGACGTGGGCCTTCATGATCACCAATTTTACTTACCATATAACGGTCATTTCTTAATACTTTGGTAATGCGATAGGAACCGAAATACTTAGGCCTAACCTTGAGTCCGGGAATGAGTTGTGTTCGTTTAATCGCGACCAACTCGCCTTCAGCATATTTTGTCGCCTTCTTTCGCTTTTTGTTGTAACCTCGTCTATTTTCCTGCTGAATTTTCCCAATCTTCTCTTTTGCCTGCAACCTGATTTCGTCCCGTTGTTCCTCGAACATTTTAACCCATTCCTCCTCAATAATTCTTCGTATTTCTGGATTTTCCTTGCACCTCATGTGTGTGCCAATCAGCAAGTTGAATGGTGTTCTTCCTGTGCTGCGATGCGGTGTTGCATTGAGGTATCTTTGAGCTACCGAGAGATATTTATACCATTCGTCTGCCTTTGGCGCGGCCATTTTCGTAAGCAAAGGGATAATTGTCCGGTTCACTCTCTCTACTTGGCCGTTGCTACGAGAAACCCCGGTCGTAATGTGAACACTTTCGATGCCTTCTTCTTTACAATAGTCGACGAACTCCTTGGAGGTGAATGCAGTTCCACGATCGCTAATGATGCGCCGTGGATTTCCGAAAACCGTTGCTTGCTTCTTCAGTCGATCCAATACCTCCGCAGTATCCGTGGAACGCGTAGCATACAGCCACACAAATTTTGAGAACGCATTCACGATCCTTTCAACACATTCTCGCATGTCCTTGAACCAAAAATCTTTGCGTGCTAGTGCTTCCGTTTTTATGACACCAAAATGTCCGCGTTCGTGTGCGCGTCTTACAACTTGCGTCTGCATTGATTAAGGAACTACTATTAACGGTTCGTGATTAACAATTTTATATAAAAGATCATGTCGCATTTCATATTCCTCCGTCGCATCATTCTTTATATTTTTGAACACCTTTTGCAGTAATTCATCTTCGTGTTGTGCTGTTTTAATTCTCGTAATTATGGATGTTTCGCATTCGCATACTGTGAAAACGTATGGCAGAGGATTTCTGCTTAAGGCATCTACGTGAGCCATTTGTTTAGCTGACCTGTGAATGATTTTGTGTTGATACTCCTCGAGCAATAAAGCCCATCTGGCGACTCTCACGCAGAGATCCTTTTTACGCATCGTCATTGTGAACGCCTGACAGTCGGTCACGATTGTGAAAGAGATACCCACTAGGTAGACCCTGAACTTTTTTGACGCTTTTACTATGGATAATACTTCCAATTCATAGCTTGTGTATTTTTCCCCAGCCGTGGTTGTTTTGCCGCTGGAAAAGTATACAGGATGGAATTTATAGGTCTCAGAGTCCTTTTGGAAAAGAATAGCGCCGTATCCTAGCCTTGAAGCGTCTGTGTGTAATTCGGTTTCTTTAACTGGATCATACAATCTTAATACAGGGCCTCTACATAAGGCCATTTTCAAACTTTCAAAAGCTTCGGTTTCTTTAGCTCCAAACTCAAATTCAATGTCCATTTTCAACAAATTGAATAACGGTCGTGCAATTAAAGAATATCTGGGGATGAATTTCCGGAAATAGCCACTCAGACCTAGGAAACTTTGAACATTCTTGATACTTCTCGGTTTAGGGAAATTGACGACGGCTTTCGTTTTATGGTCCGATGGTTTTACTGTCCCGTTTTCCACTATGTGCCCCAAGTATTCTATTCTTTGCTGAAGAAATTGGCATTTTTTCCAATTTATTATCAGACCGTACTGACCTGCAACTTCCAGTACCTGCCTCAGCTTTCCTACTGCTTCGTCATGATCGATAGCTAAAACTAAAATGTCATCCATGTATGTCAATATTACTTTTCTTATAATGAGATCCCTAAAAACGGCATTGTTCTCATTAATGTAAGATCACTCCCTGTGTCGATAAGTGCTGTAATTTTGACGTCCTCTATAACCACTTCCTTGAAAACCCGTCTCTTAGTTGGCTGCGATGCACTATTTGCTTCGTTTGGCTTTGAGGTTATTGTCGTAGATCCTGGGCACCTGGCGGCGATATGTCCGAAACCATTGCATTTGAAACATTTCATCCCCTTGGCTTTATCAGGACAGTCTACACCGAAATGACCTTTTGACCCACAATTTCGGCACCTTTTCTCTCTTGAACTGCACGTCGTTTTGTTATGTCTCCCGTCACAGAACAACTGGTTTGATTTGTTATCTCTTCTTTCACTTGATTTCGTTTTAGCACTAATTTCGTCCTTCATATTCTGATATTGCAAGAATCTTTCCTTTAGCTGCTTTACCGTCTTAGCACCATAAAGCACTGATTTATTCGAAGGTTCATCAGGAATTCCTTCGACGATGTACCTAATAACAGCTTGAGGTTCCATTTTAATTTGGCTTGCAATCTCAAACATTTTATATGTGTATTCTTGGTAGCTTTCATCACTCTTCTTTTTCCTTTTCGTTAACTCCCGATGGACTTGATAACTATCGAGCGATTCTTCGAACTCGTCTAGTAAAGCTTCTTTGAGTTTCTTCCATGTGTTGCACTTTTCATATCGTACGAAGAGTTTAGCGGACCCGGTGAACAACCTTTTAGCATACGCTACCTTTTGAATGTCAACCCATCCACATAACGTGGCCATTTCTTCAAAGTCATCCATCCATCTGCCCACGTTTATGTTGTCATCCCCACTAAACTTCTCTAAGGACTCCTCAACATCTCGAAATGTGAGTAATACTTGTTCCTTACGCCTTGACTCCTTTGTAACGGCGGGAGGTTGCGCTTCTTCTTCTGAGTCATTATCAGTCCCGTCTTTGTCGTCATTTTCTGCACTTCTTTCGTGTTCCCGTGTGACCAATGCTTCACGCAATCGTTCCTGCAGTACCCGTTTTGTACCGCAACATGACAGCCCTAACACTTCCAACTCTTGACGCAACGCGTTCATATTCATTTTGCCGACCTTCACTTGACAATTCGCCATGGTACTTTGTCTTTCTTAAATTTGCAGCCTACACACGTCTTTACTGATTTTCTGAATCACTTTTTGGGTTTGCGTAACTGCAACGTCGAAAACTTGACTTAACTACCGCGCACGAACTTAACAGTCGACCGTTATTGTTCTTTTGTTTTCCTTCTACTTCAAATGTTTTTTTAAAAATTCGAAATACACCAGTTAGTTGGCTATAGTACCAATCCTGGTTGAGCCCCCAAAATGTTATAGGATTTGATTAAAGCCAAAACTAGCACTTTATTGAAAATAACCAAGGCTTCACTTGAAGTAACCATAAGCATTTTATTCATAACATTCAAAAACTATTTTGTTCGTAGCATTCAAAAGGTTGATCTTTTCACGACGACGGCTTTGGAAGAACTAAAAACTCCGTCTCCTGTTGGCTTCTTTTCGTGATCCCACTTCCCGTCTACACTAATCGGTTTTTAATGGTTCCGTCTACAATATACAATATAAGGTTATGACACTTTCTGTTTCAAATTTAGTTGATATAGAATTAAGATTTCATTTGACCTACGTTAATGTTTTTTTTTGTTCATAAAAACTTTTGTTATATCTCATTACAGGCCGAAAATCATTTTTTGCCATAACGCGTGCATTTTCAACGGTTGCTCTTACCCCGGATGCGTCTTATTTTCTTGATTTTCTGTGAACTAGAAATATATGGGACGAGAAGAATACTGAATTCCTTGTTTCCAGACCAGATTGTTCTTCTTCTACTTCCTCCGACCGTATGGTATTTGTTCTTTCTTGTTGCTCCTTATACCATATTTCGGACTGTCTAATCATTTCCCTGATGGTTCGGGTTACATGTGGATGCATTTTAACGTCTTGCCCAGGACGTCTCATGCTTCGTTACATCTAATAAATTCTATTGAATTATGACAATTTTTCAAAGTGTGCTGATCCGCGTAATTTTGCTCTCAGATCCTAGGAATGGTTACCTCCAACGAATATTGACATTTATTTGTACGGTCTGTACTTAAGGATCCTTTACGTTCTCGGTGTTAGGCGTTAATCTTAACTTCCATTCTTTGGTTAGTTTTAAACATAACAGGAGCATGCCGATGATAACCAGACATTGGATTGTGGTGGTGAAGGTAGTGAGTTGAAAGTGTGCATGCCGTTTTCGTTGATTTCACGTTCAAGATAGTTTTTCATCTCTCAGCTTGTCATTGAACATCATGGGATCGAGTAGTTTGATATCCCTTATGTTTTGCCATTCCTGCGTCTGAGTCTGATATCATGATCTTTGGTCGAGAGTCCTGCAAAAAAGGACTCAGATCCTGTTTATGTATTGCTTCTGTCATTACGAATAGGTCGGTGATTTCGAGGTACATCTGTTGCAGTTCACCAATAATTAAAAACCTAACCCCGTTAATATAATTTCTTATGTGTAGGTTTATCAAATCTTCAGTATACTTGCAGGTCTCGTTCTGCTGTTCACGGTTTATTGCGTTAATTTTTTGAATCAACTGATTATATCTTTGGGTCGTCTCTTTATTTGTTGCCTTAAAAGTTTTGATCGTATCACGTATAATGGTGACCTGTTATTTGGTAAGTTCAAGACTCTGGCGGTTTCTTTCCTCCAGCTCATTAAATTTTTGGTAAATTTGTGTGGAATCATTATCGTCCATCGTACTTAAAACGGGGTTTAAACCGACCGAAATCTAGTAGATTAAGCGACTTGAGAAGATTTAACCCGAAATCTTGCTGAAACCACCAAGATTTACCATACATTTTCGAAATCTTCCCGGGAGTAGATTAATTCGAAATCTGCACTAAATCACTTCAGTGGCACCATCTAGTGGTGATCATTTGTGCTATTTTACGTCCTTTAGCACAATTTAGTACTCTTTCGACGTATCCGAAGTGAGTTCAATTATTTGTTGTGCGCGATGTTCAATTTCATTGTGGCGCGATTTTTGATTTTGAAAATTTATTTTCGTTTTAATAAAAAAAATAAAATCAAAAGAGGCAAGGGAAGGCATGAATTATTGTTCAAGATAGTTTTTTAATAGATATGAAGCAAAACAGAACCATAAAACACCACAATTTAACACGAAAAATGTCGAAGTGTCAAACGAAATCTCCTCACTAGCGGTGTAAACAGGCGAGGAGATTGATCAAATCATCTCACGAAATCTACTAGATTTTGGTCGGTGTATACGCGGTATAATACTTCCTTGGTAATTCTTCCTCCTAGATTAATGAGACCTCGTTTGGTGCTTGTTTTGCTATTCATGGTTAAGTCCACTTTTCTGATAGGTTCGTTTATTTGTGCCGTTCTTTTTCGTCCATGTACTCATGCCATTGGCTGCACAACTCATTTTCTACGGCGTCTTCCTGTGTGTTGCAAAGTTGATCTAACACGTTTTTGCTTTCTTCCAGGTAGCTTAATCATGACCCCCACGCTGTTTTATTGATTCGGGCTACTAAAGTCCAGTAGTTTTAATATTTTGGGGCCTCTCCAATTGCTTGGAAGACTACCCCACGTTGTTTCAGTGGGTGAATTTTGATGGGTGTTTGGTTTGCATGGATCGCGGTGAGAAGACAGGCGACAATTAATCCTTTCAGCCTGGGAACGTGGAAACAAAAAAGAAGGAATTTTCAAGTGAAAATTTGGAGACGATTAGTATGTACTCGTCGTTTTTAACAGCCCTTTAGAATGGTTGTGTTTACTGGGTTGTTAATCGATAGTACTTGGAATGGTCCCAACCAGAATTGCATTTATTTTTCCTTGCAGCAGTTTTGACGTGAAAACGTCTTTCTTCTCGTTGAGTATGTACATTGGTAGCCAGTCTAACATTCTTGTGTTAAAAAACACCGTCATTATTCAATCACTAATAACTACGAAGCTGATAACGCGATAACAACGGTTGAGGTCACAGTGGATGGAAAATATTTGCATGTATTTATTGTGTGGCACTTGTTTTTTCCATGACGCCATCGGGCTAGTGCAAGCGCCCACGTGTGAATGTTGTTTATTAGCGTTGTGTGAGGATATTTATGGAAGTTGCGTGAGAACGCGTTAAACTAGGACGTTGTTTAGGGTATCATTGTAAAAACCATGAAAGGAGCTACCAGGACCTAAAGAGAAACATTAAAAATATTTTCCGAAATATATGCAAAAATCGGTATGAATTTGAAAATATAAAAAATGTGGAAGATATAGTTTCATATGAGGCGTAAATATGCACCGAATTGTAAGAAACTCAAATCGAAGAAAACCCGCATCAAGCCGAATATTAAAAACCAAAAATGTTCAGTGCCGAGCAAGTGAGAGAACTATGAAGGCATCGACGAAGAAATACAAAAACGGCACAAAAAAATTAACTTGTGATTTATCTTTTCTTTCACCGTACTACTCTATATAATCATTGTATAAGAGACATTGATTTAAGTACAAACTAATAAGAAACACTTATTATAATTCTATGCCCAAGTTTTCACGGAAAGTCTACGGCGAGGATCTTGTCTGGGCCTTTCAGTTTTTTAGTAACGCTTGCTTGCCGATGTGTATTTTTATCGGGTTTACCATTCGGTTGTCATTCTCCTTCGATTGAACTTTATTCTCCTCTATATTTTGTTTGGCGATCTGGCACGAATAACGTCAATTTTGGAACTTTGTAAGGATTTTGAAATAAATAAATGAAATTGAAAGTTGGAAAATATTTTAAAATTGGGAAAACCAAAAATGTGGTTGCATTTGGATGAATGTTCGAAATTCCCTGAGTTTATCGTACGGTATGACCCTCGTCCTTTGTCATAGAGCCGAATCTTTGTGAGATAGTTGAATGACCTGAGAGGTGGCCAAGGACAACAAACCTGGGTAAGGTATATAACGGCACATTAGATACGGGGCTTTTCGAGCTATTTTCCTTGGAGTGAAGCTGAGTTGAGAGATTAGTTTCGTGAATTAATTTTGGAGTCCTTTTCTTCAGTGAAGTTGAATTGGAAATGAATTGGAAAATTAGTTTCTTTGAATCATTCTTTTTTTCACGATATTGTCGATCCTTGAACAGAAGTGGAGCTCAATTGGATTGATTAATATAATTATGAGTAAGGGGAACCTAAACAAAAAGGGGAGTACCCGTCCTAGATGGTTTATATTGATAGAGTTTGACGTAGTTTGACATAGTTTGATATAATTTGATATAATCTGATCGATATAGTTGGATTGATGAGATTGATGATTGATGCAGTTTGATATAGTGAAGTAAGAAACATTTAATGATCAGTGACTTTGCTATGAACGGTGACTAGTCCTAGTTCGATATAATTTGATATAATCTGATCGATATAGTTGGATTGATGCAGTTTGATATAGTGAAGCAAGAGACATAAGTGATCAGTAACGTTATAGCAAGTAACTAGGCCCAAGTTGATATATTCTGGTTCAGTTTGATATGGTGAAATAAGAAACTTTAATGATCAGAATCTTTATAATGAATAATGACTAATCCCAGACTGATATAGTCTGATTGATATTGTTTGGTTGATGCAGTTTGATATAGTGAAATAAGAAATATTATCGATCAGTAACTTTGCAGTGAGCAGCAACTAGTTCCGGTTTTATGTAATTTGATGCAGTTTAATAGTCAATCAGCGACTTTGTCGCAAACAGATACTAGTCCTAGTTTGATATATCGGGATGAGCACAAGTACTCTTGAAAGAATTTGAAAATCGAATGAAAAGTGTCAAACCAATAAAAATAACGAATGTGGGAGACAATAACGAAAATCGGGACACAACATTTTCGTGCGAGAACTTTTGAAAACGTGTAGAATTGGAGCCCGCACGAATCGAAAATATAAAAATATAGTGCTTGATAACTTGAACATGGTAGTGGCCGAGACGCAGTGACCCTAAGAGACGAGGTGCCGAGAAACGACGTTGCAGCAGAAAGGGAGCACCAGGTGGAATAGATAAGCTTATCTTTAAGTCTATTATGAGTAAAATAGGTGTAACTAGGATTAAATGCGTGCTACGATAAGGGAAATTTGTATGGAAGGTTGTGAAGGGCTGGTACTCTAGTAGAGATATTTCTTGTAACGCAAGTACGTTGGTTTTCTTCACTTCGAACTCGTCAGTTTCCTTGTCGGCACGGCGTGTGGTTTTCGTTTTAACCACAATCGGTGCCGGGTGACTCGTCCTAAAACGAGTGGCGCCCACCCACGACCCTCTTCGCGGGCTAAAGGTCGGGTGAGTCACCCAACCTCCGAAAGTATCGTGGGCTTATGTCGCCGCAGTAAATTTTGAACGTGACAGTTTTTTTCGCTATTTCAGGTAATAATTTTCATGATCGTATACCGGTAGGGGTTCCCTCTTCAGATTGTTTGGTAATGTCGCCAAAAATCCACAGAGGCAGCCCATTGGAGTTAGCATCGTTGCGGTATGAACACTTTTGTTTCTTACAAACATTGCCGCGCGTGGGCCATCATCCCAGTTGGTTTGATTTGCGTCCACAAATTTTCTCAAATGGTCCACTAAAGGTCTATGCGATCTTTCTAATGCCCCGTTTGCTTGTGGATGGTATGCCGTAGTCTCTAACTTGTGGATTTTATATAACTTGCAAACTTGGCGGAACATTTCGGCGGTGAAGTTGGTTTCACGATCCGTTATAAGCTTCTTTGTTATGCTGGACCTAGCGATGATCTCGTCCACGAATGCTTTTGGTACAGTTTTAGCCTCTGTGATCATCAGTGGCACGACGTCCATTTGTGTTCTTTTTCCCTTCTTTATATTGAATGTCGAACGTGTAATCCAATAATTTATGCCATAAACGCTGTATCCGGCTAGTAGGGTATTTAATCCGTATGGCCCCACGTAGCGGGCTATGATCGGTATACACTGTGCATGGTCTGCCGTATAAATAGCTTCTATAATTTTGACGGCCCATACTATGGCGAGCAATTCTTTTTTAATTCTCGGTGCTGTTCAAAGTTCGACTGCCGAAAGCTATTGGTTTTTCCTCGTTGTCGGATCCTTGGGCAATAACTTTACCTAAAGTTTCCCCACTTGCATCTGTGTACAATTTAAATGGTTCGTTAAAATCTGGGCGGCGCAACATTGGCGGCGTGGTAAATTTGTCTTTGAAAGTACTGTATGCCAGCATTGGTTGTAATTATATTCAAACAATTAAATCCCACCAAAAACATTTTCATGTAAAATGTTGCCAAGACGAGACCATATGACTCGCACTGTCAAAAAGTTATCAGATCTCATGTAGAGCCAAGCTTCTTACTCTACACGTCCTAACTCTACAAGGCCTAACTTCACAAACTCTACACCTTAGTCAAAATATGTGGCTTGGCCGTTCCTTACTACAAAAACTATTGTATAACAGAAAAGTAATGAACAGTGAATTATTAATTTTTCGCCATACGCCTACATGAATGTAGCGAAATGGCCAAGCCACATATTTTGACTAAGGTGTAGAGTTTGTGAATTTAGGCCTTGTAGAGTTAGGGCGTGTAGAGTTAGAAGCTTGGCTAGAAGCATGAAAATGTTTTTGGTGGGATTTCATTTCTTTTTGTAAGTTGTTTGTAGCAAAATTTTTATTTATTTTTTCTTTTTTTAATAATAAGTTATCATTACAAGAAGTATCTATACCTGTATATATATATATATCTGGGGGCATCAATTTTCAGATCGGATTAGACCTATAGCGTCAAAATTGCAAATCTCATACAAATTCCCATCCCCTAGTTTAAGTGGTTGGGGGATAAAAGTTACAAGTTTTATAATTTTTTTGTGTTTTTGTGTATTTATACTAGCTTACATACAAAATTGCAGCATTGTAGGACGTTTGGAAATACCCTAAGAATTTTGATGATCATCAGTGAGTCAGTGACGAATATCAATAAAATCTAAATTATAAAAGCTATGCAATTAAAACTTCATATGTTCAATAAATCTGCTAGTGGCAATATATCCCGAAAATTTTGTTTATCTGATCTGTTTTTTTTTTCAAATACAAGACTGTTTCTTTTTTAATACAATATTTAATGCAACATGATCCTCATCCTTATATTTTTAACATAAATTTATATGTTTGTTTGAAATACATGAATAGTCAATGCAACGATACATGTATATACGGACTATTTATTTTTATATACAATATTTTTCTGTTTTGTATGAGTTACTTAAGGATTATACAAAGCCATGATTATACAAGTGTCTATTTCTATTATTCTGAATTATATGAAGAATTACTTTGAAGTTATACAAAGCCATGAGCAATGATTATACTTTAGGGTTAAACAAAGCCATGAGCAATAAGTATCCTTTAGGATTACGCAAAGCAATGGTTATGCAAGGATATATTACTATTAATTTCAATATTATAAATGTAAAATATAATTATGCTTATCATAACCTTATATGTAATAGTTGGTTCCTTCTGAAATGCTCTGGGTATAACTGCATCATTTACAGGAAATCCTTCAATTACTGAATAAAGTGTATCATCAACTTGTTGACAAATTACTTCTGAACGGTCAAATTCTTTATGTTGTCCAACCGGCAACCTTGACCAACAGTCAGCATTACCATACTTTCTCTTCGATCGATATCGTGTAGTATATGTATATCCCATTAGGTTAATCGTCCAACGTTGAAGGCGCAGTATTGTCATGTGAGGCAGCTTCTTCCTGGGGTTGAAAATCGTGACTAGTGGCTGGCGATCAGATATTGACTCGAATTGTCTCCCGTATAAGAACTGGTCAAATTCTTTAACACCATACACAATTAAAAGGGCTTCTCTTACAATTTGACTATATTTTCCAACCGGATTTATTCTTCAATCACAACAAATTGTTTCAACTTGCAATTAACTCATTTCTTGGATTTTAATTTGATAATTTTAAGTTAAGTTTAATTTGAAATTCACATTTTTATTTTTAATTAATAATCTTGTTTGTAATTTCTTGTTTCAATTTGATAATTTTAAGTTAAGTTCAATATAAAAATTTACATTTTTACTTTAAGTTAAATTTACCTTAGAATAATTTTGCTGTCCACTATTCTGTCATGATAATCTTATTTGTAATTTATAGTTTCAATTTGATATTTTTAAGTTAAGTTTAATTCAAAATAATAATCTCTTTTGTAATTTCTTAGTTTCACTTTGATAATTTTAAGTTAAATTCAATATAAAATTCATAATTTTAGTTAAAAATAATAATCTCATTTATGATTTAAAATTTTTAAATTTTTAGTACAATATAACAATCTCATTCTTAGGCTTATAGTTTCGTCATGTCCGTCTGTCCGTATATCACAGTCATTTTATTCGGAAACTATTGAAACTATATAAATGAGACTTAGAAGTAAGGTGTCTCCTGTGTACTTTGAGAAATAACATTGCTTTACTCCGTAATCGAATATTTGCCACAAAAATTACCATACTTTGCACAAAAATAATCGAATAAATATAACGAATCATTCCGAATATGTATTCGCATCCATATTCGTTACTCGCGTTGAGCTCATAAATAATCGAAAATCAAGTCTGGGCAGCTAGGTTGGCAGAATCGCCAGCAACTCGAAAATTTCTTCAGTAAACGTGATTGTAGGGTATCACCTTATCACCGTTGGTTGCACAATCTCGTGTATATTAATTTTCGTGTTGCTGGTGACTCTGCTAGCCTGGTTGCTTATATTCGATTTGGAAATTGTAACTCTAGCTTGTTCAATTATTCATATGTTTATTCAAGGGTTTTAAAGAAGTTTTCACTTCAAAAAGCGTGAAAGGTGAATAATTCTGATGAATATTAAGGAAGTAATGGGAATACAGACCATGAAAACACTTCCAAGGAAATTGTTTAGATAAGGTTTTTTTTACTAAATGAGTATGTAATAACATTTAGAAATGCACGCTATTATGGTTCTGTAATTTGATTTAGCGACAACATAATAAACATGGATTTTCATAGTGTATTTGAGGAATATTATGAAATACCAATTTGTTTAACAATATAGTACGTGAACAGATTTATGAAATGTCTAATAATTCAATCTGACCATCGAAAGCGAGCGAAAATACCCTAAACCCAGAAATATAATTACTTCTAGTAATTATTCTGTAGCCTAAATCAGGACGGAGACACCGGTTATTTAACGTGCCGTGGGGTGAAAATACCACAAAAACTCTGCAGGCGCGTGTAGGGGTAAGATCGCCGAGTGCGCTGACCCGAAAGGGCAGATTGTCGCTTGTGTTTCGCTTGGACAGTTTTATGTTTTTTATTAAAATGTAGATCGAGTCACTATATTTGAATTACGATTATTAATATGGCTACCTTTGCTTGTCGATACTCAGAATTCACCGTCGTAGTTCCCGGATAGATATATGAAATACTGAGTTAATATTTGATGTCCTAATTTAATGGTCAGGTAATTTTAACCCAATACAATATTCATTATAATTGCACGTGTTTAGTTATCGCAAACCTATATGGGCACGAGTACATTGATAAAATTCCTGATCTATGTAAGACCATGTAATTGTATGTTGCGTTGCGTAATAAATACCAAAATTTCAAAATATCTAGTTCCGCATTTGCCAATTCGCACGGAGCTCGAGATAATGGAGGTGATCCAGCTTCACCTTAGAATAATTTCTTTTCTTCGCTATTCTATCATGATAAGCCCATTTGTAACTTATATTTTCAATTTGATATTTTTAAGATAGGTTTTAATTCAAATAATAATCTCATTTGTAATTTTTAATTCTCACTTTGATAATTTTAAGTTAAGTTCAATTAAAAGTTCACATTTTTAATTTAAGTTAAATTTACCTTTGAATAATTTTTCTTCTCACTATTCTATCATAATGATCTCATTTGCAATTCATAGTTTCAATTTGATATTTTGAAGTTAAACTTAATTTAGAATTTCACACTTTTGTTATAAAATAACAATCTCATTTGTTGTCTCTAGTTTCACTCTGATAATTCAATTTAAATTTCACATTTTTATTTTAAGTTAAATTGTAGTTAAATTGTTTAACCCAGCAGTATGACTTCCTTCTTCAAAAACCGACTGACTGTTAATCCCTAAATCGGCCGTTTATATTCCTATTTGAATAAAGAACCCGAAACGGCATCCAAGTCTACGAAAGACCAATTCCTATTCCAATTTGCATTGTCCGCAAATTGATCTTTCGAGGATGTTTGTTTTCGTGGATTTTTGTTCCCGGAAACAATACTGATAATTCGGTGTCCAGGGAATCAATAGCACATTTAATAATCGCTCGAAAGACCAGTTCATTAGACTTCAATAGAATTGATCCATCGTCCACCCATTGTCTCCGGGAACAACAGATCGGAACAACGAAATGGCAGAACGGGATCTCCGATAATACAAATTTTTGGTAGGCAGATTTGGAAGTTCCCTTTTTGCCACGCGCGCATGGCCAAGGGTGGCCATGGGGAATTTTAATTTTTCGTGTTTAGTTTTAAATTTTAAATTTTCGTGGATGAAAATTTATTTTCATAACTCTCCATCCCCCTAGGGGAAACAAAATTTTTATTTTTTGAGGAAAAATTTTTTTCTGGGTAAGTGTTAACAATGTATTTTAAGAATAATTTTGCTTATTTATTGGGTTGGTAGGTGGGATCCTTTTTTTTGTTTTAAATTTGGTATATGCGTGCGTTTAATTTAGTGATTCTTATCTGCGAATTCTTATTCTCTCTAAAAATTATGTCATGAAGAGTATACGAAGGGTAAGTTTTGTGAATTAAGTCTATTAACCAGGTATTAATGTAATGAAATGGTCGCTATATGTCGTTAAACAGGGGTTACGAGATTTATTTTTTTGAACGTTTAAATATATACACATGTTTAATTTTAAGGTGAGGGTACTTATCGTGAACTGAGAAGGTTTAAGATGTTCATGTTGTATTTGGATCTAAACTGAATATATTAAACCATTCACAGTAGTTCAAAAATGTGAAGACCTGCAGAGGAATAAATCGCCTAAATATGCAAAATCTAACGATCATCAACATTGTTCATCCTCTTTTGGTACAGAGAATGATTCGCTCGAGGCAAATGTAACACATGATGAAGCACCAACAAATAAATCAAAAAACGAAAGGCCCTGTCAAGGTCCGCGCCGTAGATTTTCCGTGAAAACTTCGGGATAAAATTATAATAAGTGTTTCTTATTAGTATGTTCTTAAATCAATGTCTCTTATTCGTTGGTCATACAGAGCAATACGATGATAGAAAAGCAAAATCACAAGTTTATTTTCCTTTCTTCATTTTTTCAACTTTCCTTTAATGCCGCAGTAGCACTGACATTTACACGGCACTGGTCACTTTAAGTTTTTTGAATTCGTTTTGATGCAAGCTCTCTTTGATTTGCGTTTTAATCAATTCGACCCATATTTGCGACTCATATGAGACGATATCGTTAATTTCTTTTTCAATTTTCAATTTATTACCGATGTTCACTTATACTTCGGCAATTATTTTTTTGTTTCACCTTGGGTCCTAGGAGTTCTTTTCAAACTCCTTACAATGACTCCCGAACGAACGTACATGCCAATGTACATGCTCAACGAGAAGAAATACGTTTCCACGTCAAAAAGGGTGAACTTTCAACAAGAACTAGAGCTTCTCCGGATGTGGGATCTGTTCTAGTTGATAGCTCTCAGAAAATGTAAGTTCACAATAGTGTTTTCCAAGACGAGGACTATGGAAATCATTAAAGAAAAATTTATTATCAATTTATGAAAATACTAACGAGTGCTCATATGGATGAAAAACTAAGATCTACAGTTTTGTGCATATAAGAGAACTAAGCCTTGAACATTTTAGAATAACTAAATCATGCTCTTCATACATTAGAGCAACAAATTCCTAAAAAAACTATGAAGAGTATCGAAAGATTGTTGAAGAAAGCCCAATCAGACGGTTATGAATGTAAGAAAAAACGGCCAATCGAAAAGCCTGCAGATCCAAATGAACATTCCAATACTAAACAAAAAATCTAATGCGATGCAGATAAAGAAGGAAGGAGCTACTTGTGTCCTGTACGGGAAACGAAATTTGTATCAATGGGTAGGAAGAGTATGTCGGCGATCGTCATGAAACGAGAAACATATTTTATGGCGAAATCATGTTTTCTAGCGCTATTTATTGAGTTCCGAAATGCAGACAGTGATTCATCAGAATGATGGATGAGAATACGTCCGAAATTCCAAGTCTAGAGAGGTCTACCCTAATTTTACCACCAAAAAGGGAGAAACTAAGATCCTAAGCCTGTTGGTTAGGCAGAACAAGAAATATTTAGGCTATTCCTGTGTTGCCTGGCAGTTAATCCCCCCATTCCCTTCCACCCTTCCCGAGCATGCTTCTTACTTCCCCCTTTACTCCTAGCATAAGGGTTCCCTCTATTCCTCGCGTCATGACTGCGGTATGCTTCTAGATTGCAACTCGCATCGGAGTTGCAAACTATTTGCCTATGTTTGCAATTAGAGTTAAATGCCCGCTTTTGGCCTGCATTAGACCTTATCCAATTCGTCCGATCTGCAGTAGATCGTAAAACTAACTCGCGTCTGTCTGCAATAGACCTGCAAAAGTAAAGTGCATCTGGTCTGTGATCGACCGTTAAGCCACACGCGTATGGTTTGCAATAAACCTAAAATGTGACAGACAGCAGAGTCTCGCGTATCACTCTACGAACACACACACAATTGCTCGTGTGTGTTTTCGTAACAGGAGGGGTTATCTATTTTCGAAATATGGCTTTAGGTCATTGTTATGAAATCTCTTCGTTTTCTTATTAATTTTGACAGTCGTATGTCCCATAGAAATAGCTTGTATGACTATATAACGGCCATTCCATATCATTTTGGCCTTCAATAGCACTCTATCCCCAACCCGAAAGTTTTTTCCTTTTGGTTCCTCTGTCATAGTATGGTATATCTTGGATTTCTGTTTTGACGTCAGAATGGTTCTTCTGGCAATTTTAGACCTAGATGTGATGAGTAGATGAGACCTTAGTTCATTAACGTAACAGTCGTAGTTGTAGCACACAGACGGAGAGTTTTTTAGATTATTGGGTACCTCGACCGGGAATCCGTATAATAGTTCGTGTGGGGAGAAATAAGTACTAGAATGCGGAGTTGTATTACAGACGAACATAGAATATGGTATCCAGGAGCCCCAAGTTTGAGGCATAGGAACGTAAGTATTCGATTAGCGTCCGGTGCCTTCGTTCCAGGGCGCCATTGGTTTGAGGATGGTAAGGGTTAGTAGTGAGTCTCTTTATTTTTAGAAGTTTTGACACTTCTGCGAACATCCCCGCTATAAGGTTGGCTCCTTGATCTGCGAGTACACTTTCTGGGATTCCATGTCTACAGACAATGTTGGTAATAAAAACTTCTGCTAGAGTAGTGGATTCTGTGTTCTGTACTGATACTGCTTCGGAGAACTTGGTGAGATCTTCTTGAAAGGAGATGATATACTTGTTTCCTCAATAAGAGGTGGGAAGAGGACCTTCTACATCAAGGTACACCTTTTCGAAGGGCTTGGAACTGACTCCAGGAATTATCATGTGGATTGTGAAGTTTCTAGAGGCCTTATCAGCTTGGAAAACCGCGCAAGATTTGATGAAATTAGCGGTGTCTTTGGTCAATCCATTCCAGTGAAATTGTTTCCATATTCGTTGTATAGTCCTCCACACTCTTTGGTGGCCTCCAGAGAGTAAATTGTGGAAGGCCTTAAGTACTTGTTTGATCTCTGTAGGAGAATTGAGGGTTGTGATTGTGTTGACATATAGGTTAACTCCGAATGGGCTTGCCCTTTGGATTTTTCGATTGGCAGTGTATAATATCATCTGATTTTCTAGAGAGACGTGCAGTATGGATGAATTTATTTCGTCTAATTCTAGGGCCTTTGCTAGGTTGAGAATGGAAAAGATGACATTTTCTAATTGTAAAAGCTATAGGCCTGTCTCCTAATTAGATGTTTTGAGAAAGGACTACTCCAATAGCCAAATTGCTGGCATCTGTCGTGACAATGAGTTCTTTAGAAAAGTCAGGATAAGCGAGGATCGGGTCTTGGATTAGGCATTATTTGAGGGAAGTAAACGCTTCGCCGTACTGGGCGTTGAATCTGAATGGAACGTACTTTTTGAGTAGAGTAGTAAGGGGTTTGGCTATTTTAGAAAAGTTAGGTATAAACCGTCTGTAGTAACCGACGAATCCTAGAAAGGCCCCTATGTTCTTAGCCTTCCTGGGTCGGGGATAGGTCTTTACGCTCTGTATTCGTGCCGGGTTAGGTTTTACGCCATCGTCAGCTATAAGGTGTCCCAGGTTCATAATTTCTTTTCTTATGAAGTGGCATTTTTCAGCTCGCAGTTTGAAGTTGTACTCCATAAGTCGTTCGAACACAGTCGTCAGTCTGTTATTATGCTCAGTGAGGTTATATCCGTGAACCACGAGATTATCCATAAACATAAAACAATGGATGCCTTGAAGGCCTGACAATACGTTATTAATGGTTCGATGGAAGGTCGCCGGGGCGCCTTTCAACCCAAAGTGCATACGGTTGTATTCGTAATGACCATACGGGGTGCTGAACGCTGTTTGATCTCTGCCTCTTGGGTTCATCAAGATCTGTTGGAATCCGTTTGCTAAGTCCAAGGTAATGAATTGGATTTTCCAAATTTATCTAGTATTTCGCTTATATTGGGTAAGGGAAACGCATCGCCTAGTGTGACGTTTTTTAGCTTGCGGAAATCAATCAATTCTTATTCCATGTTCATCCGGTTTTTCGGGGACTAGCCAAAGGGGAGAATTCCAAGGGCAATTAGAAGGCGTAATAATTTCGTTTACCAACATGCCTTGTATTTGTCGTTCCACTTCTTTCCTATTGGCTTCAGGCAACCGGTGGGGCTTGGTGTGTATGAGAGGTTCGTTTTGTGCTTTATCGTTAGTGAGTGGCGGCGCTAGTGAAAATCAGGTGATCTTCTTCAAGAAAGAAAAGGCTTTTGTATTTCCTAACTAATTTTCTAATGCTGTCCAACTCTTCGTTATAACAGTGATGCAATTGTACGAGCTCCAATAGTTTCCTAATGCTGCCAAGCATTTGGTCGCTATCGTAATCAAGCAGTGCTACATCGAAGTCTTCCAAATTTTGGTTTGGTAGTTACCCTTTTCGCTTCGTAGGTTGACTTCCTTTTCATTGTTGTTGAGAACAAGAATATCAACAGACCCGTGTATTGGTTTTGCAAATGTATTGCCCAATTTAACACCTGTTTGGATCTCTTTGTTGATGATAATTTCACCTTCGGCTTTGGTTGATACTGGCACTGATATGACCATTTCAACCCGAGCTGAAATAGTGATAACGTCACTTGTTCTGTCTAACAAGCAAGAAGAAAGAAGAGAAGAAGAAAGGTGAGAAGTTAGTTGCCTTGGTATGCTTTCTGGTATTGGTCGCTTTCCTTGTGAGCATTGTGGTGATATATGCCCGGGTTTTCCACATTTGTTGCAGGTTGGTGGAGATCTTTGAGGCTGAGGCTTGTTAGGGTTGATTGGCCCTCTAGTCAGTTCATTCTGGTTCGTCGGGTTCTGTGGTCTTGTTTCTATCCGAGAATCATGTTCCAGTATATTGTTCGTGAGAGGGTTAAGCTTCTTTATCGGGTAAACCTTAAAAAGCATTTGAAGTTGACCGTTCAGTAGTCCGTCTTCGAAGGCTCTTACAGCCTGTGTTTCGTTGTCGTTAAGTATAGAGCTTAAAAGATTTTCGTCTCTAGTGTAAGACCTAGAAGCTTCGTTTAGGAGAGAGAGCAGAATTGATCCATTGTACATAATCTTTAGTAAGTTCTCCGGGTTTCTGACGTAATTGATTCGATCGGTTTTGATGGTAAATCGAGAGAGTTTTGTTTCGAATTTATTGCAGAGGGCCGTTCTCAAGTCCTTCCAAGAGTAGTCTTGTTGGTATCTAAATACTTTATGTGCACTTCCAAACAATTTATCTTCTTATGACGCTCAGGAACAGTCTGTGAGCAGCTTCGCACTGAACCGTATTATAGACGTCTGCGGCACAGGAGATTCATATGAGACCTTGTGCGTGGGACAACGAGAAAGTTGATACGTTTGATTTTCGGTAACAGAAGTATATCCTACATGACCAGATGGGGAGACATCTTCGACGAATTCCAATAGACGATCTATTGCATTGTAATATTTAGTCTCCATAGATTCTCTAAAAGTATTCTAGATTTTCGTCTTCCGGGACGAAGTTCTTAACTAATCCGAAGTGAGTGTCTAACTAATCCTTGAAGAGTTCGCAATATTTGTCGAGAAGACTGACTTTTCGATTTACTATATTACGGACTAGTTTGCTCCCATCAGGCTTTGTGTAAGGACACCGTCTGCTAACCGCAATAGTTGTGTGCTCCGTTCAGTTTGTGCTGAGTATGTTAATTTAAGGAGTTGGGGCAGACACATTAGTTAATGATCGTTTAATGATCGTTTAATGACACGTTAATGATCGTTAGGGGGTATTTTGCCTTGATTTGTATTAGAGAGCACAGTGGCTGGACTAAGATTACTAATAGGGGACACGACGATCGTTCGCGATTCGGGCTCCCCGGTGTCTGTTATTTGCTGTTCGTCGGCGAGAGTTGAAATCTCATTTCTCCTATTCACGCCTTCTTTGGTAGATTCGACTCAATCCCTAGTGCTATCAAAGCACCTAAATTTGGTCTACTCACCCTGAGGGTTGAATTTGGGATAACTCCTTATCCTGGAGTCGTTCTCGCAAAAATTTTCCCACAAGTCGGATAGGGTTTTCAGTTTATTTTATAACATTCTAGTAGATTTGGTTTCAGGGATAGATAAGTGTAGCTTTCTTATTTCCCCTGTGACCTGAAGGATCATAAACATCGCTACGTGACATCGACACGGATAAGTGTCGGTAAATTCGTCCTGAAATGAATTTCCGTTTAAGTGGACCTCCAATTGTCACCATTCGACGATCTTTTCCAGGGCAATGCTTACCTTTTGTTCGTCCACGAAGGGTAGTTTTGCCACTAATTTACGAACCTCGTTTGAAACTCTGTATAAGAATCTAGTGTCGTTTACAACTACGACCATGTTATAGAATGAGAAATAGGATAAGAGTAGGTGTATATTAGGTTTATCATGATATTCCCGGATTACCTAATATGAGATGAATATCAGCGAATGATCATAATTTATTCCAATCGAACGACAGGTATTTAGAGACCCTGGTTTTGAGTTCATAAATTAATCGAATCCTAAGCACGTATGGGAGTGCAGTAATAGTTTATCTAATCTGACTTAGCAAATATGTAAATCCTATGTATAATGTATGTATATGAGTAGGGGACGGATTCTTAGTGAATAGCTCTCGCTAGTAGGGCTTCTAGTCCTTATGGAATTGAGCAGATTAGCCCTTGCTGAATCGTTTTTTCAGTTACAAGATGAATATCTTCAACGTATGGAAAGCAGTAGGTCAGAATTTATTCCAAGTAATATAAAGTAATTGAAGAGAAATACATACACTTTGAACCAAAAAACCGAAAGGCGTTTTCTGAGAACCAAAAACAAAATGTCTATAATATATAGTTGTATTTAATCTCAAGTATGAGCAATGTCGTTCAGTGAGTAGCCAGATGAAGTCGGACTTGAGCCATTAAAAACCACTCTCAGCTTGGTGGTTGTGCTGCTTGGTTTCAAAACTCCATGGTGAGGCATGAAATATTGTATTGGCCTTACCATGTGCCCCAGCTGCTCATATTCGTGCATGAACTGCGTATACAGCTGATTGTACTCTGGATCTCTGGAGAGTCGTTTCAATTACCGTTGTAGACACTGATAGGCTGTATTGTAGGACTCACCGAGTGTTGTAGCTGGGGATTTCCGCGGAAATCGTACTATGTAACGCCCTGGAATATGCCGTTGGTGAGTTCGGATGAAATGATCCTCACCTGCTTCGTTGTCTGGGGAGCGACAGATGTTATTTGCTATGGGAACTTCCTCTTGAACGCACAATTTTGATAAAAGTTTTTGTTATTGTGCTTGGTGAGCGATGTCTCTGAAATTCTAGCAGTGTAACCAAGTTTTCGGCAATAAAAGTTAATTCTGAGCCAGGATCAATTAATGCCCTTAGTTGATGTGTCCCTGTTGCGTTATTCACATAAAGGAGTGCTGTTGCTTGTAGTGTGGATTGATGTGAAGGCAAATTGTGAGGTTTGGAGTGTTGAGTTCCTTGATGATGAATTGTAAGACTCTTGGTAGATGCAAACTCACGATCAGGAACATGATTGTCTAGTATATTGTTGAGTGTTGTTTGAAGTGTCGAGACTGCACCGAGTACCAACAAGTGGCCTTGTTTTGATGTCTTGCTGATGAAGTGTCATTGGTGGTGTCATGAAGAAGAGTGTGATGCCTATTAGGGCATTTTTTGCATGAATAATTGCTTCTGCATGTAGGAGTGTTGTGGCGTCTCATGCAGTTCAGGCACAGTCTCCTTGATCAGCTTTACTCGTGCTTCTGATGGGATGGTTTCAAATTTGATACAATGAGCTACAAAATGATCCACAGAGCAGTAGTCGCATACATAGCGAGAATGAGACTGATGTGACACATGACTGGCCTTAGAGGTTGTTTCCCCAGTACTTCGATGTTTTCAAGGGTTTCAATTCGTGATGATAAGAACTCTAGGAACTCCTGAAAGGCGGGTAGCTCCTGATTGTCACCTAATTTTGTTTTTCACTTTGCTTTCGTGTCCTTGTCGAGATGACGAGTAATGTGGTACACTAAAAAGCAATCCCAATTTTCAGTCGACTGTCCCAGGAGCTCTATAGGTTTCACTGCATTTTTGATTGTGGTTATAAGTGCGGTGAGTTGTGCTGCCCTTGATGACGCCCGCTTAACTTCGGCGAACTCGCTGAAAATCTGGTCTAGTTGGGCATTCACAAATCGTCGTTTGTTTTCAAATCGTTGTTTTAGAGTGTCCCAGCTACATGAAAGCCCTCATCGGAGAATGGCAGTGTTACAATTGCATCATGAGCCCGTCCACGGGTGTACTATCTTAAGTAGTGAAGCGTAGAAATGTTGTCGAGCTGGGGGTCCTTCATTACCACTGATTGAAACGTTTCTTTAAACATAACCCATGATACAAAATCTTCGCAGAATGTTGGTAGTGAAACCTTAGGAATATTTGCAACTGCTGAGATGTTAGAGGATAGGTTAACTGGTTGGTTTCCTTGAAACCTTCTATGAGTGTTTCTAATTTGAGCAAACAACATTTTACATTCGCCAGATAAGAGAGCTTCTTTGGTAAACATATCGTCACTAAAATAAGAATGAGTTTTGTGTGGACATGGCCAGGTTATTTCCAGGTATGAGTGTTGTTTAATGAATGCCTAATGATGTGTGTCGACTTGGTCATCAATAACACTGGCTCCCTTTACAGATAATGTAGCACCTTCATTTTTTACTGAGTCTGAAAAATTTTTTATTAGTGTAATGCGGCTTAATTGAGATTGCACCTTGAGTGTCAGTTCTGTTGGAAAAACTGAAGGAGATGAAGAACGTGATCGACGGCCTTGTTTATTGGCGGGTACCTCAACGTCTTGATTTCCAGTAGGTGACGCTGTTGATGGTGCGTGGTAGGTTTATGGAATTTCCAATCTTAATGAAGTGGCTAACGGTTGAGTTTCTGACGTGTCAGACTTAGACGTAGGATTTGATACACTCTCCATGATGATGCAGTTACCAACACGAGCTCACAAATGTTTATTAAATGCAAAGTTAAAATGAAAATGAATTCAGAGAAGTTTATTTAATGTAAAATAAAAATCCGAATAGAGTAATTTCACAAATTTATAATTTCAAACTCGAAATTTCTTAATTACTTAAATGTTAATCACAATTAAGTTACTTAGAAAGTCACAAATGCAATTAATATATATATCCACAAGACGCTGGCTGATCCGGCTCAAAGGACCAAAATCTTTATAAGTTTAAAAAATTTCATTCAAAAAAATGTGTATAAATATACTTATAGTTTTATTTTGCTTTTCTTACATATTCCATTCATTCATTTATATACTAAATAACTTCCACACACGTTCCTCGTGGTAATTCCAACACCAACTGACTCGTCTTCGCTCATGACAATCGAACATGGTCAAGGGTTAACGGGATGACCATGATCATAACGATTGCCAGGTTGAAGTTTAAACACACGTCAAAAAAATTATAATAAGTGTTTCATACTAACATGTTCTTTAGTTATTAATCTCTTAAATATAATCATTATATATAGTAGCAGGGTTACAGAATAGATAAATCACAAGTTTATTGTTTTGCACCGTTTTTTGATTTTTTCTTCGATGCCCCCGCAGCTCTGACAATGGCTCGGCACTAAGCATTTTTGGTTTTTTAAATTCTGTTTGACGCGAGTTTTCTCCGATTTGGGTTTTTTACACTTCGGTGCATATTTACGGTTTATATTAGACGATATCTTTCACTTTTTTTCCATTTTCAAATTCATGCCAATTTTCATTTATGTTTCGGCATATATTTTTATTGTTTCACTTTAGGTTCTGGGACTTCTTTTCAAATCCTTTACAATGACATCCAAATCAACGTCCTGGCTTAACGGGTTCTTAAGCCACACTCATAAATAACTTTACGGAACGCTAAAAACAACAATCACGCGTAGGCGCTTACAGTAGCTCGATGACGTTACTGGCAAAACAAACGCCACACAATAAATACGTACAAATATGCTCCATCCACTGTGACCTCAACCGTTATCGCATTATAAGTCTCGTAGTTATGAGCGATTGAAAAATGACGGTGTCTCGTAACACAAGAATTGTTATGTATTTTTCTTCTTCCGGAGCGAACGTGGGTGACCAAGGGGAGTAAATTCAAAATATGTAACTGACATTATGTTTTACTTTTATTTAGTTATTCAGGTTAATACATTTTACATTTATCGTTTCTTTTTACTTTTTGTGGGCCATTCTCTTCTGGTTCTTCTTCTGCATCCTATAATTCCGCCGGTTCTGCTTCAGTTGGTCGATCTTCCTACTCGCGGATATGCGCGCCTCTTGGTTGGGGGCTAAAACCCAGTCCCTAATCGCTTCTTTAATTTCCCGACGAAATCGAGCCTCCACGCCGGTCTTCGTCTTCTTCTGGGGTCGTTCTGGGGTCTCGTCCACTTTACGATGCGTTGAGTTCCGTCGTCGATACTCGTCCAATGAAATTGGTCGCGGTCCAGCCCTGGGATCCTTGAGCGCCTCTTCTAATGTAGACCCCTTCATTCAGGTTTGAGTTCGATACGTCGGATTAGACTTGCCCCCCAGCCCAAGAGCCGGTTTGAGCGCTAAGTGTTAGGTCGGAAACCTGTCCACTCCTTTTTTTTTTATTTATTATTTTGCGTCAAGCTGCTTACAGGTCTTCAGGTGATGTTTTCAGAAACTGTTGTCTTCCGGAGCGATGTCTTCAGCGTCCAACTCCTCCCAGGTCTTCTCGTGTCTTCTACTTCTACTGGTGCTGTCTTCGGATTCTGGTGTCTTCGGAGCCTTCGATGTGTATGATGTCTGCAACGCCTCGGGCAGCGTCTTCTTTCCGGTGGTTATACCTCGTCTACTGTCTTCCACGGATCAGGATCGTGAACTGGCCCTCTGTGGCCTTTTCGGGCTATTTTATTTGGTTTTTCCGCTGAGGCTAGCATTGCCCCTACCTGTTGTTGGTCCCCAATTTGCTTTGCCCGCGCATTCCTCAATCTGTCCCGTCAGCTCGATTATTGACCTGTTCGAATATGTTTTCGTGTTCCCATCGGGTCATTCGCCTACAAAGATGTTTCCATTTGCATTGTCGTGTTTGTGCAGTGCATTCCGGGTCACTATCCCATGTTGTTTTCGTTGCAATCTTCAGGGTCATTCACCTTCAATTGACAGTGTCGATTTCCAAGTTGTTTTCGCTGCATTCCGATGTCTTCATGGCCATTCACCTTCAATTGTTGAGAGTGTCGAGTTCCCTTATCCAAGTCCCTGATGTTTTTGCTGCATTCCGATGTCTCCAATTTCACGTTCCATTGTTGCTCGTCGCGTCGAATATCCATGCAGCGCCTCCCGTTGATCGTTGCGTCGAAAATTCGTGCAGCGCCTCCCGTTGATCGTTGCGTCGAAAATTCGTGCAGCGCCTCCCGTAGAATTGGGTCAGTTGGTCATTCAGACCTGGTGATACAGGTCCGGGTTGTTTCCCTTGGGGTTTGTTTAGTGGTTTATATACGGGGTTCGGGAGCTATTCGGGAGAGGTTAACCCTATTTATAAGACATTTAAGGGCCTTTGGGAATCCTCGGTGTGGTTTCATTTTGGATATTCGCAGGTATTCGCAGACAAGGGGTGTTTCTTGTATCACAACACTCCTCCCTCCTTTAGAATAGTTCCCCCACCATTTTTTTTTTTTTTTTTTTTTTGTGTCTAGAAACGGTTATGTGTGTTTGGTATAGTTTCTTTATTGGCTTCATTACAATTTAATTAGTTTTATTTGTGTTCTTCCTTTTGGTGTTCAGGATGCCGTTGAAGTTGGGTCGGCTTATCTCGTTTTGTGGACGTCTGTTCGGCATTGGTTTGTTTTTGGGTTGGGGGGGGTATTGAAATTTGAAAAATGCTGGGTGCAGAAGGATAGGTGGTCCTTCCTTCTGCATAATGTAGGGTGGCTCTGGTTCCCATTCCGGTTCCTCTTCTGCGTTCTGCTTTCGTTTTCGGGCTTTGCTGATTTGTAGCGCTTGGTGGTCCCTTGCTAGTTGATCAAGTAGAGCGTTGGACCTCTCCTCTTCAGGGTCCTCATTTCGCGTGGCCGTAGGTTCGTTGGTCTCCTCGTCCGGTTGGTCAATACCTAGTTCTTTTATCCATTCTGCTGTTTCTTCCAGGATGTCGTCTAGGTCGGCCTGGGTTAAACTATCTCTCCTGGCATCCATTTTTGCGGGTATCCTGTTGATGGAAAGTAGGTGGTTGATTTTGCTGGTAGGTTCTTATTTGGTTATGTTATTTTGGTTATGGTTTTACTTTCTGTCTTATATCTCAGTTTTGTCTATTGATTTTTATCATTATGAATATTATTATATATATATATATATATTTTTTTTTTAGTTTTTTTTTTTTTTTTTTTTTTTTTTTTAAGGAGTGCGCTGGTCGGTCGTAGAGGCTCGTTCGGTTCTCAATAGTTGTTGCCTTCGTGGTATGCTGATCGGGACTGGGATGATATTTATGTCGGACGCGCGTTTGGTTCTGACGGTTCCTGCATTTTGTTTTCGGCGTAGGCAGACTCTGAATGTCCTGATACCGGTTACTGTTATTATAATGATTAGGATGCATCCTGATATGGTGGTAGTGATGTGCATCTGTATTCGGGCATGCCTCGTTTCCTCTTCTTTTGTGATTTCAGCTTCTAAGTCTTTTACGGCGTCACTTTGTTCCCTAAAGTGGTCATTGAATACCATTGGTTGGATTATTTCGATTTCCTTCCTAGTGTTGTTCTTTGATTGCGTATTTTGATAACGGGAGAAATTAATGTGGGGTATAGCATTGGTTGATGGGGTTGGTTGGATAGGCATATTGTACCGTTCATCAATTTTGTACGGGAGTATGTATCCAGCTAGGTGGTAGGTGCACTTTTCCAGGAGTACTGCTATGCCGAGTCCGGATATTTCTCTAGTGTGTTCCGTGTTTTCGCATTGTGCTATGAGTGGTGTGGCTTGGTGAAGCCAAAATAGCCAAGCGTTGTCCCTATGCATAGGCACGATAACGTTATGAGCTTGCCTTAACACTCGAAACGAGCAGCTCCCAATTTTGCCATTGATACCCTTAAACAATTCTTTTAGGCATTCTATTCTTGTGGGTGTTACTGAGATGGGGTGATTTCTGTGGCATAGGGTGTGTGTATCATTCAGGTTTGTACACTGGAATCGGTAGTCCCATTCACTCATACCGAAATTCAGCTGTGACCGACTGGTATTTAAGAAGTATGCTGCTTTAAGTTCATATATGAAATAGGTGTTGTTATTCGTTGCGATTGGTGTGGTGTATACTCGGTTTATGGTGTACAGTTGAGTGTCAGCTAAGGGAATTCGTATTCGTACCAGCAGGCGAATAGAATGTTAGACTGGGTACCAATGTACATACTCAACGAGAAAAAAGTCGTCAATAAACACAAGACGAGAAAAAATGTTGCCCTGTGATTGGTAGATCATAGGATTTAATAATTTCACCAACAATTATAAATTGATTAATAGATTTATGGGATAGTGGCGAATTGTTCAGGTTTGCATTGATCGGTTTCTTTATCAAATTATGGGACTATGAATTAAAAAAGAAAAAGGACCCTCTCTTACAGAGTATTACGTATCTCCCTTATTCTATATGTGTAACTAGAATTGGATTAAATTACGCAGACATTTTTCCTGTGCTAATCTTGGTTGTTGCTGGAGCTTTACACCTGCCGTCGTTGGAACTGGTTACGCTGACGGTGAATTTCTGAATATCTGCTGTCTTCTGTAGCCGGATATTTGCTGGATTCTTCGGGATCCCTTAGTTTCAGGATTCCACCACTGCCACCAAATTTTACGTTACGAAAATATATTCCCCCTTTTTTCGTATCAAGGGATCGAGTTGTGCTTTCGGGTAAGATCACTCGTCCCCGTTGTATAAGACAAATCATTCAAAGGTCCGGATTAACAATTTCATTTCCAATCGGATTTATTCTTCAGTCATAACAAATATGATCACCTTGGAATTAACTAATTTCTTGGGTTTTAATTTGATAATTTGAAGTTAAGTTCAATATGAAATTCACATTTTTATTTTCAATTAATGATTTCGGTTGTAATTTCTTGTTTCAATTTTAAGTTAAATTCAATTGAAAAATTCACATTTTTATTTTAAGTTAAAATTACCTTAGAATAATTTTTCTACACCACTATTCTATTGTTACCCTGTGAACCATCTAATCCGATCCCGTAAGTAGGAGGAGTCAGGCGCGTCCAGCGGTAAGACGGACGAGCGACGACCAATCGACCTGGTCCATTAGAAAGGATTGAAGGAGTCCTTTGAGTTTGTTTAGAGTTTTTGAGATTTTGGATTTTTCGCCTAAGTTGGAAATTTTTGCAGTTTCAATTTTGAAGTATGGTTAAGTTTGATTAAACTGTAAATAGTAGAGTTCTAAGATTGGTTTTTGGGAAAGCTGAATTTAGTAGTTTATTCTGGTAAATTGTAAATATTTGAATTTTAATTTGAGGTTGTAAATAAATAAGGATAACAAAAAAAAAATTAAACGTAAATCCAATGACGCCGGCCTGATACCAGTTACCCAACGAAATATTGTCGCTGGCGCCTTGTAACACTGGTGTCAGGTACACCCCCGTGCCTACCAAAACTGGAGGATCAGATGTCGGCCCTGTTAACTCAACTGGAAGGAATGCAGAGTAAGATGGAGCATTTCTCAAATAGCAGAGACCATCAAAACCATTACCTTTCCATTATTAAGGTAGAGGTTGATGTCCTGACGCTACAAGACACAGCCAGGAAGATTGCTGATAACCTGACTAGACTTAACCATGCGACATCTAGCCCAATATTTCCGCCAACACTGTTCAACCAGGAGGGGGCCAACAATGGCTAGAATAATGTCCACATTACAGGAGTAGTGTCCAGTCCAGAACATCCCAACGCCGCGTATACGTGCACCCTAGCACCAACAAGAATCATTCCAGTGCCCCTTATAGAATACGATGGTTCATTCCCTTGGGAGGACTACGAGGTCCACATGCAAAACGTCGTAGGTTCAAATCAATGGACCGAGGGAGAGCAACGGATCCCTCTGTTAAGCAAAATGCGAGGAGATGCATTGCACTTTGTGAGACAGTGTCATCAATCACAACGCCACAATCTGCGAGACATCCGACAATTACTGTTGACAAGCTTCGGGGAAAGGATAACGAGGACAAGTCAGCTTCCCTGGAACTCATTGCAAACTGCAAGGCCAAGTCATTGCAACCTGCAAGGCCACAAAAATGAACTTCCTAATGGGCAGTGATGCCAATGCACATCACATTACGTGGGGAAGCATAAACACAAATGCAAGAAAAGAGGACCTATATGAGTACATTACCCGCAACAACTTGCAGATACTCAATAAGGGCAGCATGTTATGAAATACAAATGTTATGTTCATAACAAGGGATCGAGGAGTGCTTATGTGCAAGATCACTCGACCCTTCATTGAATAATAAGTCACTGTAGTTTCTTCAGTTACTTCATTACTTTATTTATTTTTAAAGATTTTTGGATCTACATATATTATGATAATCCTTAGAATTATTTTTTTTTTTTGTCTTAAGTTTTATGTATAACAATTAAGATTATTAATTATTATTTAAGATAATTTTCTAGTTTCTTCTTATTAACAATTTAGTTTACATCAAATTTATTTTACACCAATCACTTAAAAAATTCTTTAATCGAGGTTTCTTAAAATTCTTTAATTGAGGTTTCCTAGTTTTAAGATAATTTTCAAATTTCTTCTTATTAACAATTTATTTTACATCAAATTTATTTTACACCAATCACTTAAAAATTCTTTAGTTGAGGTTTCCTAGTTTTAAGATAATTTTCAAATTTCTCATTATTAACAACTTATTTTACACCAATCACTTAAAAATTCTTTAATTGAAGTTTCCTAGTTTTAGGATAATTTTCTAATATCTTCTTATTAACAATTTATTTTACATCAATCACTTAAAAATTCTTTAATTGAAGTTTCCTAGTTTTAGGATAATTTTCTAATATCTTCTTATTAACAATTTATTTTACATCAATCACTTAAAAATTCTTTAATTGAAGTTTCCTAGTTTTAGGATAATTTTCTAATATCTTCTTATTAACAATTTATTTTACATCAATCACTTAAAAATTCTTTAATTGAAGTTTCCTGGTTTTAGGATAATTTTCTAATATCTTCTTATTAACAATTTATTTTACACCAATCACTTAAAAATTCTTTAATTGAAGTTTCCTAGTTTTAGGATAATTTTCTATTATCTTCTTATTAACAATTTATTTTACACCAATCACTTAAAAATTCTTTAATTGAAGTTTCCTAGTTTTAGGATAATTTTCTTTAACAATTTATTTTACACCAATCACTTAAAATTCTTTAATTGAAGTTTCCTCACGGACAGCACGACGTCCCCTTCCAAAATCGACTGCTTGCCGAACCAAAATCCCGCAGTTTATATCTACCTTGGGATAATGGCCGGACAGCGGAACTCCAATCCATGAAAGACCAATTCTTATCCTTTCGATTCTATTGATCTTTCATGGACTGGGAGATGTCCATTGTCCAACTCAACTGATTCCCACGGAAGAATCAATTGAGCCCGGCTGCAATGCACAAAAGATCAATTCAATTTTTAACGTTCAATAGTTGAATTGATCGTTTGTGCATTTTGGGGGCGGATATCCCTGGGAACAACAGATGGTTCGTTGATTCCCAGGGAATCAATAGGGAGTGCAGAACGGGATATGCAACAATGAAAATTATTTTGCATGCGTTTTTCGTGATCCCGTTATGCCACGCGCCGAAGTCACAGGGTGGTTATGGTGCTTCGGAGTTTTAGTTTTAATCGTTGTTATGAAAATTAATTTTCATAACAAGCACACCTACCTTTACCAACAAAATAGGGCAGGAGGTTTTAGACATAACCTTAACAAATGCCTTCACTGCAACAAAAATCTCTAACTGGAGGGTATCAAATGAAGCCTCAATGTCTGAGCATAGGTACATACGGTTTACATTTAAGGCTGAGAACATCCAGATAGAAAAGAAAAGAATAATCCAAAAGACGGATTGGTTCGAATTCGAACAGCAATTATGTTCAGGGGTCTTTGACCTAAAGGACGAGCGCATCGAAACCATACAGGACCTGAATAAAGCGTCCGACGACCTCACACGTCATCTGGTTGACGCCTGGGAGTCCATCTGTCCCACGAAACAAAGGGCAGTCAACAGGAATGTGCCTTGGTGGAATGAGAGGATGGACAGACTCAGGAGAGAAACTAGAAGACTGTTCAATAGGGCAAAGAAAAAGGGCGAATGGGACGAATACCGTACACCCCTTACAAACTATAACAAGATCCTACGAGAATCCAAAAGGAACTCATGGAAAAGCATGTGTGCAGGGATTGAAACCCTACCAAGTGCTGCAAGAATCCAAAGAATATTAAAGAAAGAATACGCTTCAGGCTTAGGACTACTGCAAAAAGAAGATGGAGGTTACACTGCGGACGAAGACGAGACTCTAGAACTGCTCTTGAGTACTCACTTTCCTGGCTGCAGCGTCCCACCAAACAACCACGGGGAATACCCGCGATACGAAGGTATCACAAGAGCAATCCAGCTCTTCAAGAAAATTTTCACAAGGGACAAGGTAAGGTTGGCGATAAAAAGCTTCCAACCATACAAGGCCCCAGGTGGGGATGGAATTATGCCTATAATGATCCAAAAATGTTTAGATCATATAGAACACCAATTAGTGGAGATATTTAGGGCTAGCCATGAACTGAGGTGGATTCCAGTCTCCTGGAGGAACACCAATGTGGTCTTTATTCCAAAGACGTGGAAACCCAGCGAAAAGCCAAAGTCTTACAGACCTATTAGTCTTTCATCATTCTTTCTCGAGAGCATGGAAAAGGTACTTGATCTCCACCTAAGAGAGGGGAGCCTTAAAAGGAACCCTCTACACAAAAGCTAATATGCCTACCAAAAGGCATATCGACAATTGACGCCCTAAGTGACCTCACGAGCAGAATAGGAAAAGCCCTGGAATACAAGGAGATTGCACTCTGTGCGTTTCTGGATATTCAAGGGGCTTTCGACAACACCTTTTTTGAGGCCATCGATGAGGCATCAAAACAGAGAGATAGAGATCCCACTACTATTGGCTGGATAAAATCCATGCTCAAGTGCAGGGAAATAACAGCGGAACTAGGAGGAGCATCTAAAACTGTAATAGCGGGAAGGGGCTGCCCCCAAGGAGAGGTACTATCCCCCTTGTTATGGTCTATTGTGGTGGATGAACTCCTGCGCAAGCTAAGGGAGATAGGCTCTGTCGTCATAGGCTACGCGGATGACATAGTTATAATAATCTCTGGTAAACACCTAGGAACCCTAAAGGAGCTAATGGGAACAGCTCTCGGGCTGGTCATCAGGTGGTGCTATAGAAAAGGTTTGGGAGTCAACCCGCGTTAAACTATGATTGTTTCATTCTCCAAAAAGAGAAACATGGAAAGTGGGAAACCAACATCCATGAGGGTGAACATTTGCACATTTCCAACGAGGTAAAATATCTGGGCGTTTACATGGACCAGAAGCTGAACTGGAATAGGCATCTTAGCCACATAAGGAACAAAGCCATGATAAGTCTTCACATATGTAGGCAACTGCTAGGAAAGATATGGGGACTTAAACCTAATATGACTTACTGGTCATATACCACAATCGTTAGACCGGCAATCACTTATGCCTCCTCTATTTGGTGGAAGAAAACGGAACAGAGTACAACTCAAAAAGTACTCACGAAAATCAAAAGGAAAGCCTGCATAAGGATCACGGGAGCAATGCGGACTGCGCCTATGGCAGCTCTAGAATTCATTCTGAATCTAACGCCTCTACACCTGCATGTAAGGCGAATGGCATTAGCATAAGCCCTGAGAACCCATAAAACACGATGTAATGACACAGGGAGGACAGGACATCTAAGTATCCTGAAGCAATTACCACATCTGAGGGAAGTACCTACAGACGACATTGACTGGAAGGTGACCGTCGGAGGTCCCGTAGGGCCTCCTCTAGTGAACGAATTGACAACCTCGACATGGGGCGTATTCCCTGTGAAGCGACATGTGTACTTCGCGTTTGCAGATCTGAGCCGATAGGTTCCTTGGAACCATGTTCGGTCAGTCCAAGCCGGGTCGATAGGTTCCTAGGAACCGTGTTCGGTACGTGGATATTCGCAATGTTAATTAGTTATTTCTTTCTGGATTACTGAAGTCTAGGTCCCGGTAGCTGGAGGCCAAGTCCAATTTTCTTCTGGTTCTGCGGCTAAGTCCAAGTTTCTTCTGGTTCTGCGGCTAAGTTTTCCTTCCTTGGAGGATTTCCTTTGTCGCGGGCAAACCTCGGGTAGTCGTTTCTCCAGACTTTCCGAAAATGTCAATTTATTTATTTATTTATTTAATACCAGCTACAGTTACACTTAAGTACATTGTAAATTACATGTACATGTACATGTACAATAAAAATCGTTATTTGAATTTTTAGAAACATTTATTATAATTCCTAGTTATCCTTATATTTCCCTACTTGAATTTGGTACAAGCTTTTGTATCCTTTCGGCGCTATTATGTGAAGATTTTCCCGCTGCTTCCAATCACATTCAGGGGAAAAACCTCACAAACGGGATCTTAATTCAACTGGATTTTCACTTCTGAACACATAGATCAAACGGAATTGCATGAAATTACGTTATAACTTCCCTCTCTACTTGTAATGGTTACAATTCTCTTTACAGTTTTTACAATTACGAGACTCTTATACTACCTTACTACTATGCCCTCCACTAACTGCTTTCCTATCTGTCTTATGGCGATTTAGCTTCTACTCACGGCGGTACTTCTTCCTCTCATTGTAAACCCGCTGAAGCTCTCTGGACGCCCCACGGCTATCCACAGCCTCTGCTTCGTTTCCTCTAGCGCCGACCTGAACTGCGCCACTTTTCCAGTTCTCTTCCTTGGGCCAACCTTTGCGGGCTCGACTGGTGGTGACGGTACTGGTTTTTGCTGCCTCGCTCTGTACGTATCTATTGTTATCGGCCGGGGTCCGACGTGCCGTTTCTTTAATGCCTCCTGCAGGCTTTACGGGCGACTCATTCCTATAGAGCAGATGCCCCATGTAATAAGGTTGAGGGGTCATGCCCGGAAAGGCTCGTGAGAACCGTGTATGGGGCTTTGGTGGAGAGACAGGAGTCCTCATCCACTCAGTTTTTGTTATGTTAAGACACACTCACTTGTATATTTCTCTGACTTCGGGGGAAAGCATGACGTCCAACGGCTTCTTTTGGCTATCGTTCAACGGTGTCCTGGAACGTGTCTGCAATAGCGTCCTCCTAGTGACTGTTCGTGTCAGACTGCTCTCCGTGCTCCTTTGTGGGCTCTTGTATTTGGGCATTTCGCCTGTCACAGCAGATTCCCACTCCGGGCCATAACTTCTGTCCGAATTCCTGAAAATGCCTTTATCGTACATTCCTATGCATTTCCCAATTTCATAATTCGCGCAATTCATAATTCGCATAATTTTAGCATAATTCGCATAGTTCCAATGTCCCAATTATTTTCTGTCCCAGTTTCCCCGTCATTTTGTACTTCGCGCACATTCCAGTGCATTTCGCAATTTCGTAATTCGTGGTCACGTTGGACCAGTCCCGTTTGCACGCTGCCGACATCTGGCTGTGACTGGTTTGACTTCTTGCTGGACCAGCGTCTAGTACTTTTAGTACTTTTTAGTACTAGTTTATCGTAGTTTGATCGTGACGTGTGACGTTTGAGTGACGTGACATGTGGCTGCCATGCGGTAGATGGATGATGGGTAAGTATTTTGTACTATTATTATTAACATCTTTTCTTTTTAGGGTTTGATTGACTGATACTTTCATCACATTCCTCGCCTCTCTGGTGGACCTTCCCCGAAACAGATGCGTTGGTAGGTTGCTGGCGGTCAACTTCCTCCTTTTGATGGCTGTACTGTCGTCCGTGTGGTTTTATGTGGCGACTTGGTTTTGCTTTCTAAACTATCTTAAACTGTGGTTATTTTAAATTGTAGGGTTACAAAAAAGCTTCTCATATCAACGCACGTTTTTGATCTATGCTAGTGTATCTTTTATTTATTTCCTTACATGTCAATAGTACATATATCTGTCGTCTATTTAAATTCTAATTTTCATCAGCATTTCCTTCTTTTACATTCATTTTGGTTTACATTATTGTTATGTTCGGTAAAACTTCAATCTCTACAGTATTCCTTAAGTTCAATTAACGGACGGACGACACTTCTACAGATTTCCACAACGTTTGATTAAAATACATGGTTGTTACATGGTTGTGTTATTCCCTTATACCTGCTTATTACTTAATAATTCGTTTTGATAATTGTTTCTATATTTCCTTATAATAGTTTAAAAAAAATTTTTTTTGTTTATAAATGGCTTCTATATTTTCTTACAATTCTTTATAATTTTTCAGATATTTGCTTATGTCTATTTTTTGGTCCTGCTTTGTGTTTAGTATACCGTGCTTCGTTGCTGATGGGCAAGTGTTGGAAACATGTTGGTTGTCACTGTAGGTCCCTTGATCCGCCTTAACGTAGGTGCTCCTTTCGATTTTGTATTGTGGATGCTTGTAGGACTGCCTTCCAAGTAAGTCTATTTTTCTAGGTTCGGATACAGTGAGGTGATCGCCAAGTAACCTTGACCTTTCTAACTTCCGTCTCATTTGAGCTATTTCATTGGAGATTTTGACCATATCATCTATGTCATCGGGTATAGATTGGTTTTTGACTAGCGGTTCGTGTAATTTCAATTGTTGGTATATTGACGTGAAAACGTCTTTCTTCTCGTTGAGTATGTATATTGGTAGCCAGTCTAACATTCTTGTGTTACGAAACAACGTAAATTTTGAATCGCTAATAACTACGAGACAAATAAAGCGATAACAATGGTTGAGGTCACAATGGATGGAGCATATTTGTACGTATTTACTGTGCGGCGTTTGCTTTGCCAGTAACGTCATCGAGTTGGTGTAAGTGCCTACGCGTGATTGTTGTTTTTAGCGTTGCATAAAGTTATTTATGAGTGTGAAGTGAGAACGCGTTAAGCCAGGACGTTGATTTGGTTGTCATTGTAAGGGATTTGTAAAGATGTACCAGGACCTTAAGTGAAACAATAAATATATTGGCCGAAATAGAGATAAAAATTGGTATGAATTTGAAAATGGAAAACAAGTGAGAGATGTCGTCTCATATGAGTCGTAAATATGCACCGAATTGTAAAAAACTCAAATCGAAGAAAACTTGCATCAAACCGAATTTAAAAAACCAAAAATGTTAAGTTCATTGTCAGAGCTGCGGCGGCATCGAAGAAAAATTGAAAAAACGGCGCAAAACAATAAATTTGTGATTTATCTATTCTGTTACCCTACTACTGTATATAATGATTGTATTTAAGAGACTAATAATTAAAGAACGCATTAGTACGAAACACTTATTATAATTTTTTTGACGTGAAAACGTCTTTTCGCACGTTAATTACGCTGATAGCCAGTCAAACTTTCTTGCGGTAAAATATACAGTCAGAATTTAATCGCTTATTACTACGACGCTCATAGCAATAACAACGATTGAGAACCTAGAGAGCATGCTTGTACGTGTTTACCATGCAGCGTTTGCTTTGCCCGTGAAGTCATCGGGCTAGTGTAAGCGCCTTCGCGTGATCGTTGTAGATTAACTTTGGGTAAAACTGTAAATGAGAGAAGCGTGAGAACGCGTTAGGACGTCGATTTGGTTGCCATTGCAGAGAGCTTTAAAAGAGCTATTAGGACCTAAAGCAAGGCAATAAACATATTTGCCGTAATATAAGTAAAAAAGTATCAAATTGAAAACTGAGAAAAACTAAAACTATCGTTTTGTACGTGTCATAAATATGCGCGGAATTTAATAAAACGCAAATCAGAGAAAGCTTGCATCAAAACGAATTTAAAAACCTAAGATTCCCAGTGCCGATCAAGTGTCAGGGGTACGGCAGCATCGAAGAAGCAATGAAAAAACAGCATTATATAGTAAACTTGTGATTTATCTATTCTGTCACCGTACCGCTCTATATAACCATTGTATAAGAGACATTGATTTAAGAACATACTAATATGAAACACATATTATAATTTTATCCCGAAGTTTTCACGGAAAATCTACGGCGCGGACCTTGACTACGCCTTTCGGTTTTTAGTCGGCCTCTTGGAGTGCTTCCTTCCAAGCAGCCTTAGTTAATCCCAGCTCATCGACTGGCATGTCCGATCTTTCACGGCGTTTGGTACCTACATTTAAGTTGTTAATTGTTGTGGCTGTTTCCTTGTAATGTTGATTGTTTGTAGGCCTGGCAGCCGATTGAGTTTGAACGACGATGTCTTCAACGTGTGGGACCTCAATTCTAGTTTTGATGGTGATGGTTGACAGGTTCTCACCGACGTCAATGATAATGTTCTTATCAGCAAGAGTGATCCTACTGTAACGTTGTCGTCTGCTGTTCTCGGTCACCTTGGGATCTGGTAATTAGTAATAAGTTATTTTTTTTATTATTATTATTGTTTTATTATTATTTTTATTTTTACTAGTATTTTTATTAGTTTCTCCGTTGTCGCGTTCGATCGTGTTATGTGTTTTGTCGTGTCTGCCGTATTTTAGCGTATTCTGTGATTATGGTTCTTTCGGGACTGACCCTTTGTCGGTTGATCCAGGCTCAGGGGTCGGTGTATTATTCTCAATGTCTGTAAGGATCTGATCTCTTCTGGGGATCGTTACGGGCATCGATATGATTTGCACTCGCCGGGAGCTGGGTCGCGAGGGTTGCGGTGGTGGGCGGCGGCTTTTATTTCAACATCTTATATCGTTGCGTATCACTATGCTAATGATTATGACCGCTAATAGACCTCCCGTTGTGGTGTGTAACTGAATTTTTCTTTGCCGATTTTGTTGATTTTCCGTGATTTTCGTATAAAGTTCTTCTAGCGTTTCACTTATTCCTTTGAAGTGGTCATTTGTTGTCACTGGGTGCAAGATTTCCATCCGCGTTTCCATTTTTCGTGGTTTAACAGAAGCTCGATATCTGGAAAAGTCTACGGTCGGTGGTAGTATTTCCCCAATGACTGTATTTCCGATATTCAGTATGGTAGAATGTACTCAGCTAGGTGGTGCATACATTTATGCTTCAACTCCACTATGCCCAAACCAGTTAGCTGAAAGGTTTGTTCGTGGCTCTCACACTGGCTTATGAGGGGGGTTGGTTGTTGCACCCAATACAGCCACGCGTTTTCCTGGTGCAAAGGAATTATCACGGGTCCTGCGTGTATCAATACGCGTATCTGACAGTTAGTTGATACTTGATCGGTGGCTCGGAACAGTGCTCATGTACAATCGGTACGTGTCGGTTTCGCTAGTACTGGATCGCCATGGTGACACACGCTGTAGGTAGTATTCACTTTGCTGCAAGGACTTTGATAGTCTAATTAAGTTAGTCCCAAATTCTGTTGGGACCTACTGGTGTTTAGGTAATACGTGGTGCCGATGTCATACACGTAATAGGAGCTGTGCCCTGAGTCTATAGGTGTCGTGTTTACCCTATTCAGGGTGTATAACTGGCCTACCAATAGTGGTATCTGGACCTGTATGAGATTTCCACCTTGACCCCTTTCATAGTCTACTTTTGCAATTTTCTGTAGTGTAATTGGGTCTATGGATGCTTTTCTTCCCTGTTGTTTCTCAATTGCTTTGGCGTACACTTCCAGGATTTGCCTGGTGGGTAGCAACAGTGGACTCAGCTTTTGTCTGTTCAGTGTCTCGAGCACGACGAACAGGTCCATTATTTCTGAATACATCTGTTGCAACTCTACCATCATGAATAGTATTAATTCATTGAGGTCTAGTCGTGAATTAATGACGCGTAGTTGGTCCGAGTGATGAGCGATTTCTCTTAGTTTCGAATCGAAAAACTCGACCTTTTGTACCAGCTTATTTTGTCTGGCAGTCATTTCTTCGTTGGCCTTGTCTATCGCTTTCAGAGTGGTTTTCATCACCGTGACTTGCTGTTTTGCTAGATCCAAGGTGGTTTTTGTGTCATTTTCCAATTCCGCTAACTTTTAATGGATGTTTTCCGAATCTTCACTATACATGGTTCCGAAAATACTCTTTATTATCTTTCTCCCTAAATTTAACAGTCCTCTCTTGGTTCGACTGGGAGGTGCATGCGTAAAATCTGCCTTGCTGATGAGTTCACGTATTTGTGTAACTTGTGTCTGAGTTTCACTTTGCCAGAGATGGCAATACTCCCCAAACTAAAGTGCCTGCATTGTCGCATAGTCTATGTATTGCTGCTTCACACTCTCTAATGTATCCTCGATGTCGTTCCCACGTTGGTTTTGGTAGACGAGTTACGATGGTCCAATAATCGCGGTAGATTTGCACTCTTCCGAGTGCAAACACTACTCCTTTGCGAGTAATCGGATGTATCTCAACCGGTGCTGACTGGGTTGTGGGTCCCAATAATAGTAACGTGAGCAGAAGGAGGATGTCTGGAAAGACAGAGACGGTTTTAGTGGATATTAAACAAATGATTATTAACTCAAAAACGTCTGCCAGTCAGACTGACTTAATTATCACTGACTCTTAAAAACAGTTGAACATAATTTATAAACAATTGACTACTGGGTTCAACAAAAAAGCCTATTGAGAATATTAATTAAACAAGTAGAACTCAGTAGATTTAGTTATTTAACTTTTATTGCTTTTAGCTCATCCGCCAAGGTATGATGGCGGCACATCCGCCACAGTACTCGCTTGCCAGTCCAAGAGATGAAAACTCATGATGAAAAAGTTACTCTCTTTCTAGAAATGATTTCTATTGGCTGTTGTAAATCTTCATTTAAAAAAAAATCAGCAAGATTAAACTCAGAAATAATTGACTCATTTTCAATGTTTTCAACGTTTGAATTATTTAAAATGTATGCAGGTTTAAGTCGATCAATTGAAATTATGTTAGTTTTTCCATTAACGTTTACTTCAAAAGTTTTATCATTCCTTTTCAAAACTGCAAAAGGTCCATGGTATGCTGGTTGAACTATTTTGGTGTTTGAATAATTTCTAACAAAAACGTACGAACAATTTTTCAGTTCTTTAAAAATGAAAGGCTTGCTGGTTCCGTCACGTTTTGGTGTTACTGGTCGTAGATAATGAAAATGCTGTTTTAAATTTGTTACAAAATGTTCTTGATCATCCATTAAATAAGTAGTTTCTGTCAGAAATTGTCCAGGAAGCCGGATAGGTTCTCCGTATAAAAGTTCAGCAGGAGTTGTTTTTGAATCTTCTTTAAAAGATGCTCTTATTAAGATGCTCTTCAAGTAAAATTGATAGTAGAATCTGAGTCCAGGTTTTAATGTTATGTTTTAATTTAATTGCATTTTTGAGTTGTCGGTGATTGGGGATGATATGAAGTTGTTTTAAAATGAGTTGTCCCAGTCAACTCATTAAGTGATTGGAAAAAAAGAGATTCAAATTGTCGTCCCCTATCTGTTGTAACATGAAGTGGTGTTCCAAATCTACAAATCCATCCAGAGTAAAGAACTTCTGCAATGCTCTCAGCATCCTGATTTTCTAAAGGCCATCGTGTAAACCTGCCAATGCAAGTTAGACAACACCTTTTGTTGTTTGAAGGAGGTAGCACAATTATGTCGTAATGTACAACTTAACGTTATATTCTCGAATGTTCCCCAATAAAAATGGGACATGTGCTGCTGCAACGTGACTTGTCCCGGCAACAGTCGTTCCCATGGAATTTACCTAATCCAACAAAAAACCAACTCCACGCGAAGTGCATCGGATTTCGGCAGACGGCGGGAACTCATTTCCCACGGGAAATAAGTTGGGCAAGCACAGGTAGAGTTAGCATAACTAGGTGATAAGTAGATTTAAGTTCTAAGTTAAGTTCAGTTGTTATTTGGAAGCCTTTGAATAAAAACGTTTAGAAGCAAAATTAAAAATTTTTTTTTTTATAAAATAATAAATAAAAATTTATTAACTTACATGCTGAAATCGGGAACTGGGTGGCAAAAAGCTTCCAGTCGGAGAGTGTACATGTCGAGTTATTTTTGATCTTTGACAAAATAGACATTGTTAAGTTGATTCTCTGCAATCCTTTTTAATCGGTGGCCAAACATAACGTTCAGTTACTAATTTTGTTGTTGTTCTAACTCCTGGATGAGATAGTCCATGAATAGAATTATAAACAATTTCTCTGAAAGGTTTTGTTATAAAAGGCCTTAAAAGAGTTGTTGTGGTGCCACAATAAATATCTTCTTGCAAACCTGGTAATTTAATTTTTTTAAAAAACAAGGGAACTTGAATTTGTTTGTAGATAATGTTTTAGTTCCTCATCCTCTTCTTGAGACTTAGACAGAGCTGAATAATTTAAAGTTTTGGTAATAGATTCAATTCTTGACAATGAATCAGCGACAAGGTTTTCCTTCCCGGATATATATTGAATGTCAGTGGAAAATTGGCTTATAAGGTCCAATTGTCTAGCTTGTCGAGGAGAAGCCTTGTTAAGATTTTGCTTAAAGGCAAAAATTAAAGGCTTATGATCCGTAAAAATAGTGAAGTCTTGGGCCTCGAGCATAAATTGAAAATGTTTAATTGCTCGATAAATAGCTAATAACTGACGGTCGAAAGCACTATAATTCCGTTCTGTTTCGTTCAGCTTTTTCGAGAAGAAACCTAGGGGTTGCCAATTTCCATTTGTCCATTGTTGGATAACTGCTCCTACTGAGGTATTTGATGCATCGCAAAAGATTGATCTTCTAGCAGTGTTTGAAGGATGGGCCAGAAGTGTGGCTTGTGCTAATTTGTTTTTGATCTTTATGAAATCTTTTTGAGCTATTTCATTCCAATCAATTGCATCCTTTCCTTTAAGACTTCCCTTTAAAAGTTCATTAAGTGAACTTTGAACATGTGCAGCATGAGGAATGCACTTCATATAGAAATTCACAATCCCAAGGAATCTTCTTAACTCTTTGGCTGTAGAAGGAGTAGGGTGTTTTAAAATGACGTGAACTCTTTCTTTTAACGGAGAAATTCCATTTTTAGAAATTTGGAATCCAAGGAATGGAAGTTCAGTTGCCTCCAATATTGTCTTAGATAAATTGGTTACTACTCCAAATTTTTGAAATCGTTCAAAAACTGAATGAAGATTTGAGAAATGTTCTTCAGGACTGGATGATGCAATCATGATATCGTCCTGATATGCAAAGCAGAAGTCCAATCCTCTTAAAACTTCATCAATAAATTTTTGAAAAGTTGGTGCTTCATTTCGAAGACCAAAACTCATGTATGGAAACTCGAAAATTCCAAAAGGTGTTGTAATAGCAGTCTTGCTTATGTGTTCTTCTTCTACAGGTATTTGGTGATATTCCTTCGTCAAGTCTATTTTTGCAAAAATAGATTTATTGGATAAATTGTGAGTGAAGATATGAAGATGTTTAATGGGATATCGGTCTGGAATTGTTCTTGCGTTAAGAGTACGACAATCCCCACAAGGTCGCCAGTCATCATCTTTCTTGGGAACTAGATGTAATGGGGAAGCCCAACTTGAAGAGGAAGGTCTAGTAATACCAAGTTTTATGATGGTTTCAAATTGTTTCTTAGCAATAGAGAATTTTTGAGGCGGAAGTCTTTTAGGTTGACAAGTTACAGGTGGTCCAGGTGTCGTATGAATGAAATGTTTAATGTTATGTTTTACCGATGGAGCTTTTCCTTCAGGTCTGGTGATTTCCGGATAATTCGAAAGTAAGTTGTAGTAAGGTGATGATTTCGGTAAAGTAATTAATTTGATGGTAGATCCAGTGTAGTTGGTAAGTTTTCCAAAAGTTTTCAAATAAGTTTTAGTATCAATTAGTTGTTTATTTTTCAAATCAATCAAAAGTCCAGAATGAGCAAGGAAATCTGCTCCGATAATAGGCTTAGGAATATCGGCAATAACAAAATTCCAAGGAAAATCGCTTTTGAAACCCAAGTTTAAAGTTAGAGAAGTAAAACCATAAGTATTGATGAAGGTTCCATTAGCTGCAGTCAAACAGAAAGTAGTTTGCTTGAGAGGTCCTCGGACAAGTTTGCGAGGAAAGACACTTAAATCTGCTCCAGTATCGATTAAAAATTCTTTAAAGAAATTTCTATCAAAAATGAAAAGACGACGCGTTTTGCAGAAGTTGTCAACGGTCGTCGAAGTTGACAACAATCTTAGTTTTCCTTGTTTCTATTAAAATTGCAAGGGTCTTTACATTTTGTAGCATTGGTTCCATGAGACCAATGATACCAGCATAGACCAAGTGGTGGTTCATTAAAGTTAGGTCTTGATCTTGATGGTGAACGGGATTTATTCCTGGTGGAAGAATTACGTCTTCTATCACGAGCTCTCCAAGTTGAATTATTATTTCCTTCAAATTTTTGTTTAATAACATTTATCAAATTTCGAGTGATATTCAATAGGAAATATATTTATTTATTTAATTTTGATTGCTTATTAAATTATTGAATTGTTGTATAATTATTTCCATTTAATAATAGTAATTTTTGTCATTTATTTTATTTTTTGTTCACATATTTTGTCAACTAAATATTTTCACTTTTATAAATACTCTTAGTTAAATGCAATAAATGAATGTGTTTATCTTTATATATATTTTCAATTAAAAATTAATCACTTCACTTATTGATTCATGTTTCATAAATTTAAATTACAGAAAGTTATAAATTAATGGCAACAATGGAAAAATAGTTTTTGCTTTGTAAAAAATTTGTATTATGTTAAGCGAAACTCAACAAACGAAACTATTGTTTTTTCACCTCACTTTCAAATTATTGTTCTTTTGTCCTTTTATCGGGGTCACCAAATGAGGGCTTAAATCCCAAACTCAAATAATTGTGTTACTTATTAATTAAAACACAATTTATTCTTAATGTTAAATATTTAACTAAACAATTTCATAACAAAAATAATTAATTAATAGTTCTGGTTAATCTTTATTATTTCAAATATTAAACAAATGATTGTTAAGTCAAAAACGTCTGCCAGTCAGACTGACTTAATTATCACTGACTTTTAAAAACAGTTGAACATAAATTATAAACAATTGACTACTGAGTTCAATAAAAAAGCCTATTAAGAATATTTATTTAACGAGTAGAACTCAGTAGATTCATTTATTTAACATTAATTGTATTTAGCTCATCCGCCAAGGTATGATGGTGGCACATCCGCCACAGCCCCCTTGCGTGGTTTATGATCGGGAAAGACTTTGAATGGCCGTCCGTGCAGCTCTTGACTGCCCATACTATTCCCAAAAGTTCCCGTTCTATGGTGGAATAATTTCTTTCGGCTGCATTCAAAATTCGACTCGTGTAAGCTATTGGCCTCTCCTTATTGGGTGGACCCTGCGCTATTACGGCTCCGAGCGATTCCCCACTTGCGTCCGTGTACAGCTTGAATGGTTCCTTGAAGTTTGGGTACCTGAGTACAGGTGGACTTATCAATTTCTCCTTGAGGTTGTCAAACGCCTTTACGCAACTTTCATCCCCAATGAATTTCAAGTCTTTTCTTGGGAGTCTATTGATGGGTGCCGCTATTTCATATCGGAGAAGTCCGATATAAATCTCCTATAGTAGTTGGCTAACCCTTGGAATGATTGTACTTGGCGGACAGTTCTAGGCGTCGGAAAGTTTTTGACGCTGTCTACCAAACTCGGATCTGGCTCTACCCCTTCTGTTGTACAGATGTGCCCGAGATATATAATCTCTTACTTGAGGAAGTTACACTTCTCTACGTTTAATTTGAGATTATGTATCCTCAACTGTTGTAATATCGCCCGTAGTTTTTGTTTGATGGTTCATTAAATTTCTGCCGTACACACCTATATCGTCCAGATATACAAAACACTGCAGTCCCTGTAAACCACTTAACACATGGTTCATGAGTCGCTGGAACGTTGCTGGTGCTCCTTTCAGTCCGAAAGGTATTCGTTTAAGGGCGTAATGCCCGTAAGTGGTACTGAACGCAGTTTTATCCCGGTCTTCTGGTTTCATTGCTATCTGATGATAGCCGCTGACGAAGTCGAGCACCAAAACTGGTCCAGAATGTCTTCTATCCTGGGCGGTGGGTATGCATCCCCCTCGGTTACTTCATTCAACTTCCTATAGTCGACCACTATCCGCCATCGCTTCTTTCCATCAGGTTCCGGTTTTTTGGGGACTACTAGCAATGGTGCGTTCCATTCACTCCAGCTTGGCTCCACTATATCCTCATCGAGCAAACTTTGTATTTCCTTGGTTATTATGTCTCTCTGTGTTTCTGGCAGGCGGTACATCTTACATTTGATCGGCTGTTTTCCTGGTTGTATCCACACTTCGTGCTGCACTGTTGTTGTGTGCCCCAGTTTTTCTCCCGGTAGATGACAAACATCTTGGAACTCCTCAATTATTCTGTTTATTTCTCTCCTCTCTTCAGCATTCAAATAACACTCCATATTTATTAACTTCTTGATCTGGGCCTCCCTTTTTCCTGTTCTGCCTTCATCCGTGCCCATGCAATACACGAGTTTTCGTTCGGTACCTTTGAGGACTTCTTCCGTTGTAGTAGTTTCCTCGTATTTCCGTAATTTTACTACTACATGGTTAATCTCCACCTTGTGATTGTTCACGTTTAGCACGCTCATTTTTATTCGTCCGTCCATTGACTGTACTAGCGCATTGCTGAGGTTCACCCCCGATGTTATCTCCTCTCCTTCGGTTAGGTATTGTCCCTCTCTTCCCGTGGTCATTTCCACACATTTCACTGTTCTCGCTGGTATTATGATCTTCCTGGGCTCGGTGGTAAAGATTTCTTCCTTTGAGCAGCTTTCCTCACAGCCTTTTTCGCCTTCATCATACGTGCGAGTATGGAATGGAAGATTTTTGGAACTACTCTTCCCGGTACGCATCCTACTCTCGTAGTTGTCATGCTTTGTATCTGCCTCGAAGAGTCTTCCCAGGTCCCTTTACACTTTCGCTGTCGGCATTACTTCCCCTGTGTTACCACATACTCTCGGATAATTTTGCCTGGCGTTGGTACCTGAATCATCTGTCTGTCGCGTTTCATCTGACTGGTCAGCGGCGTCTTTACTCAGTTTCTCATCACACCCCATAGTAGCATTACTTTGGTCATCTCGAGTGTTTTCCTCCCTGGTGTGACTAGGCTCAAAGCTTGTTCCCCCAGCAGCTATTACGTCCACGAAGTGTACGTCAATTGTGCGTTGGTTACGGTTTCCTTCAAATTTTATAATCGTTCCTCTGCCATTGCTTGTGGGCGGGAACACGAGCTGCTGTACGGGGTCCTCAATAGTGCATTGCTTAGATAAGAAATCGTTATCCAATAATCCCGTTATGTTTCCATGATTGACAGTTTCGATAATATGAAACTTGCTTGGATAAATTTTATCTAAGTTTATGTGTCCTATGGTGGTTCCTTTTGAAGAAATTTCCCCTGAAATAGTGTTGAATCTGATAATTTCTTCTTTATTTATATATTTTTTCCTTTCTTTATTAATTTCGTCTTCTTTTATAAGGCTTATTTCGGATCCAGTGTCCACTATGAACAGATTTTTTTTTATCTTTGTGCCACATTTAGGGGTAAACGCACTATAGGACTCTCTGGGCACGATCCACACCGCTTTTCTTTATTTTTTAGTGACGACTCACGGTGTGTCCGGTCGCCCCTCCCGCAGTTTTCCGATGGCATGCCGGCGGTTTGTTTCTCCAGCTGTAACCGTTCCCATCTCTCCTTCAAATAACATCTGCCTTCCGTGTGTCCAACCGCCAGACAAAAGGTACACTTTTCTTCTGTGCCGTTTGCGTGGTGTGATTCATCTGGCGACCCCTATATCCGTTTGGACCTGGGTTTGTTTGACTCCCACCGTGAGCGTTGCAGTTTTGCACTGTGTGTCCGTACGCCTTACAACTTGTGCAAAATGGCGTCATTTGTTTTGTGCGACACTCTGCCATTATATACCCCGGTCGGTTACAGAGCAAGCATCTTATTTGACGACGCTCTGGCCTATCTCTCGACCTATTTTGATTCCCTTTTCGGTAGTTGTTCGCAGGGAGTTGGAACTTATTTCTACGCGGTTGCTCACCATTCCTGTTGCTTTGATTACCCCGTTGAGGACACCGCTAATTCATAACTGGTTGATATGGCTGCTGCATGGGTCTTGCCCCCGTGTAGAATTGGGTCCCGTTCCTTCGTTTGGTTGCTGAATCAGGCTACTGGGGTCTTGTTGTGCCTGTCGCATACATTGCTCTCTCTGTTCCAGTCTTATTACTTTAGCTCCCAGAGCATCCGGGGTGTTCTCAACGTCTGGTAGTAAGTAAAACTTGTAATTTGAATTTAATACTCCCATTTTAAAGCCATTTAATCCGACTTCCTCAATTTCAGCTTTTAACCCATCTCCCCCATTAGTATACTGCACGTCTGCTGCATTCTTGCAGGCCGCAATAAGATCTTTTACTCGGTTAAAGTATCCTGACTACGTTTCTATTGGTAATTGCTGAATGTTTCGGAGTTGGGTGTTCAGCGTTATGTACCGTGCTCTCTGGGTTAGATTTGATCTCAGCGTTGAGAATATATCTTCAGCCGTATTTCTTGCGCCTGTTTGTACAACTTCAAGTGCCCTCACGCTCAACCGTGTTAATAAAAGGCGGGTGAATAACGCTTTGTGTGGTGCTTCCGTGGGGATTTCATATCCTAGACGAGCACAATTTATGAACTCATTCACCTCGCTTTGCTTGCGTGGCCCATCTTCACCCACTTAGATTGGCACATTGTTGTGAAGCACGTTATTTACCAGAGGTATGTCAGCCATTTTATTTTCCTGTTCTGTATTACACTCTCCACTTACTGCTCGATTTTCTGGCATTTGTTTAGGTATTTGAGAGTCTTTGATGGTGCAGCTTCCTGGGTCGGAGTTTTCTCTGACGTATTGTCTTCCGTGCCGGAGTTTTACTATCTCAGGTCTTCTAGGTTCTTGAGAATCGCTTTTTTCTGGCGCTACCCGTTCTTCTGGTTGCATATAACCGTCTTCCGGCTCTTCTGTTCGAATATCCCTGCTTGATTCGTTATTTTTACTGTTATTTTCCTGCTCTTCTGGTTGTTCCGGATTTGGAGTAATGCCGGAATGTTCTTTGGTTTGTTCCCCGCCTTCCGTGGCTGACTGACTCTCTTCTTTGGTTTGATCTGATTCCTGCCCGCTAGTCGATTCGTTTTCGCCAGATCTGTTATTTTCGTCGTTAACACCGTTTTCCGTTGTGGGCGCCGGAATGAACACAATCGGTTCCGAGGTTACTGGCTGTCCAGCGTTGAAACTGAAACCGTCGATCCTTTTCATAAACCTTTTTAAGCTCTTATTTATTGGGATTTTTGGCGTGGAGTGTGCCATATATTCCTGTTCATTTCACTTGCGTTATTAGTTTTATCATGATCTACTATTATTTGACTATTACTACTGTAATTATTATTATAATTTTTTTTTCTTTTTTCAATGTATGTATTTTTTTTCTTGTTTGTTATTATTTTTTTATTATTTTTTTGTATCTGCTGTACTCAATATTCTTTTCTTTTTTCTTTTGTCAGATTATAACATCGATTGTTCATTGATTTCTGTCGTATACATTTAATTCTTTTGTCAATGACAATATCTTTTTTGCATTTGTATGGTTTTAACCTTTTCGATTTACACTCCTATAGTTTAGTACATTGCCATGTTTCTCTTACTTACTGCTACCTAATTTGTGTTCAGAAATGCCTTCCCCTTGGTATCCAAAATTTACTAAAATCCTCTATTTAACAACACATTACCTGGAGGTAGGCTTATTAATTTCTTTTTCCTTTTACACTTTAATTACACTTTAACCTCCTCTTTACAAAACAATTCCCTAGAGGTAGGCTCAAAAAGCGGCGGCGCCAAATTTATGTGAAGATTTTCCCGCTGTTTCCAAGCACATTCAGGGGAAAAACCTCACATAGGGGATCTTAAATAAACTGGAGCTTCACTCCGAACACATAGATCAAACGGAATTGCATGAAATAACTTTATTACTTCCCTCCCTACTTGTAATGGTTAAAATTCTCTTTACAGTTTTTGCAATTACGAGACTCTTATACTACCTTATTACTATGCCCTCCACTAACTGCTTTCCTATCTGTGTTATGGAGATTTAGCTTCTACTCACGGCGGTACTTCTTCCTCTCATTGTAAACCCGCTGAAGCTCTCTGGACGCCCCACGGCTATCCACAGCCTCTGCTTCGTTTCCTCTAGCGCCGACCTGAACTGCGCCTCTTTTCCAGTTCTCTTCCTTGGGCCAACCTTTGCGGGCTCGACTGGTGGTGACGGTACTGGTTTTTGCTGCCTCGCTCTGTACGTATCTATTGTTATCGGCCGGGGTCCGACGTGCCGTTTCTTTAATGCCTCCTGCAGGCTTTACGTGCGACTCATTCCTATAGAGCAGATGCCCCATGTAATAAGGTTGAGGGGTCATGCCCGGAAAGGCTCGTGAGAACCGTGTATGGGGCTTTGGTGGAGAGACAGGAGTCCTCATCCACTCAGTTTTTGTTATGTTAAGACACACTCACTTGTATATTTCTCTGACTTCGGGGGAAAGCATGACGTCCAACGGCTTCTTTTGGCTATCGTTCAACGGTGTCCTGGAACGTGTCTGCAATAGCGTCCTCCTAGTGACTGTTCGTGTCAGACTGCTCTCCGTGCTCCTTTGTGGGCTCTTTTATTTGGGCATTTCGCCTGTCACAGCAGATTCCCACTCCGGGCCATAACTTGTGTCCCAGTTATTTTCTGTCCCAGTTTCCCCGTCATTTTGTACTTCGCGCACATTCCAGTGCATTTCGCAGTTTCGTAATTCGTGGTCACGTTGGACCAGACCCGTTTGCACGCTGTCGACATCTGGCTGTGACTGGTTTGACTTCTTGCTGGACCAGCGTCTAGTACTTTTAGTACTTTTTAGTACTAGTTTATCGTAGTTTGATCGTGACGTGTGACGTTTGAGTGACGTGACATGACGCTGCCATGCGGTAGATGGTTGATGGGTGAGTATTTTGTACTATTATTATTAATATCTTTTTTTTAGGGTTTAATTGACTGATACTTTCATCACAATTACTTGCCCCTTTGGAGCACAGGTTCAAGCTGCCTTTGTCACCATTCTAAATTTTCCTGGAATCCTATTAAAGCGATTCTTGGTTGATTTCTTTTGAGTATGGCAGGAAATCTGCAAATCAGCTTCCGGTGAATTGCTCCGTCACAGTAACTCTGCCCTTGGAAACAGTCCCGCTTCCTTTTCAGCTAGAACAGGATTTCTTTGGAAGAAAGACTTTAATCATGTTCTGCCTGGCCGATAACTTTTGAACTGCGTTTTTCGTCGTTCTTCTTTACTATTCTCTGGACGGTGTTCAGCAAATCCTTCTGCTTTAACGGAAATCAGCATTAAACAAATCTACAAACCATTGCGATATTTCAATTTCTTCGTCTTTCGTTAACACCTTTTGTTATGGGGCCTTTAACAGTTCTGCACTTTAAGCGTTCATGCAAAGTTGATCTACCCACTCTGTACTTTTCCGCAGCTGCACGAATGCTTACTTTTTCTTTCTTATATCCAAAAAAAACCTTTGAAATCAATTCATGGTCGGAACGTCGCTTCGATCGTCAGTGATCGCTTCCTGGAGTCCTTGGCAATTTATTTGCACTATCCATTGATCAGTCGTACTTAATGCTGAACCCTTATTGGTATTAATTTGACATATGTAGAAACATTATTATTTACAATTTTATTTCTAAAAATGAATAAAAACTACAAAAATGCCAAAGTTTTCGAAGGTCCAGAAGCTAAAATTCGACACAAATTCACTATGTTCAGTGAAATGAAAATTTATAACTAAAAATGAGAATTTTTTCTATTTAATATAATATGGACTCACGATGTACATACTGAATTGAAAAATTCTCACCTCAATATCAAAATATACCTTTTACAGATTTTCTAAAATTTAACCAACTGTTAACAAGTTTCCAGAAATTTTCTCAAAGACTCCTTTGAGGTGGAACACGAGATAGAATATATCCCTTTACTACCATACTCTTATACCTAAAAGGCAGGAAATGCGAATTTCGGTAAAAGATAGGTAATTAGGAAATGAAATCTTCAATTGTAACTTAATGTTTTTCTCAATAAGAGGAATAAACATCAAAATGTCTGAAAACTGTCTCTGTCCGGAAACTAGTAAAATCACCCTAATTTCTAATATTTCGTACGACACCAACACGGCAAGACCGAATCGCAATTATTAAGAGAAGTAAAAGGGCGATAGCGGGTCTATTAGAGAGAACGATACGCTGTCTGCGCAAATTGTCATGAGAGCGAGATGAGTTACGATACATTACGTCTCTGAATAATCCGGTCGTCTTCACCATGATAGTAAGTGTGACGAGCATTACACGACGAAAAATTCACTGTAGTCCCAGATTTTCGTCCGCCCGCCCGTAAAGATGTTTCACATCAAACACAAATGGGCATCATTTTAACAATGAGCGCGTATTTTTAAAGTTTATTTATGATTAAACTAATTTTTCTCCAAAATTTCTGTAAACATATGAATTTTCTGATAAATTATAAGATTAAATTTCTGATATATAAATTTAAATGAGAAAAGTATTAGCATACGAATTTTAATCTGTCCAAAATTTATCATCACCGCCCCCTTATTTTTTGCTCGTGGTAGCGACTAACGGGAACTCTGTAAATGTAAAATTAAATTGAATTAAATTTTTCCGTTGCCCAGATATTTCCCACGAAATTAATGAATCATATCTGGAAATGGGAATCACATAGTTTATCCAAATTCAATTCATATTTATACTTACCCCTTGAACAACTACTACATTGGTTTCCGCTTGCACGAGGAGTAAACTTTACACTTTAATCAAAATCCGTACAACATGAATTTTAATATGTTTGTTCTACAAACACTTAACATCATCATCATCATCCTCGGCGTTACAGCTCGCGAAGAGCCTCAGCCTGGAACACTGTTGTCCTCCACAGGTCTCTGTCTTGAGCAATTGTTCGCCACATCCTGACCCCAAGGCGTCTAAGGTCGTCCACGACTTGGTCCTTCCAATGCAGTCTCGGTCGCCCTCTCAGCCTTCTACCTCCAGGCTTTCCTTCAAAGACCTTTCTTACGGCTCTATTCTCCGGCATCCTCTCACCATGGCCAAGCCATCTCAATCTTCTCTTCCGGATTTCACACACTATGTCTGGTCTGTCATATAGCTGGTAGACTTCAACATTGTGCCGCATTCGCCATTGACCATTTTCAACCAATGATCCTTAAATACGGCGCAAGACTTTCCTTTCCTAGCGACGCAGTAGTTCTTCATCTCTTACAGTAAGAGTCCATGTCTCTGATCCGTAAAGTACTACAGGTCGAATCATGGTGAGATACACTTGAACTTTGGTATTCCTGCTGATACATCTTCTTTTGAATATTCTTAGAAGCGAGAAGTAACTTCTGTTTCGAGCTGCTATCCTTACTTCCACTTCTTGAGACACGCTGTTTTTACTTGTTATCGTCGAGCCAAGTTACCTAAATTGATTGTTGCGCTTAAATCTACACTCCCCAAGAGTCATTAACATGTACTCCGTCTTCTCCTGATTGATTTCTAGACCAAGAAATGATGATGCTGTCTTCAGTTCTGCATAACCCTCACCTAAGGCTCTTCTATACCTAGCTAGTAATCCGACGTCATCCGCAAAGGCAAGAATCTGAAGTTGTCGGTTAAAAATAGTTCCGATATTTCATAATTATGTTGAACTCGTAACCCTTTTCAAGAATTTGCCTTAAAGTAAGGATTTGATCAGCTGTTGAACGGTTCTTCCGGAACCCACACTGGTACTCCCCAATCAGGTCTTCTGCAACTGGTGTAAGCCTCATTTTAATTATCTTGGCAAAAACCTTATAGCAAACACTTAAAAGGCTCATACCCCAGTAGTTGCCACATCTTGTTTTATCTCCTTTTTTGTGTATTGGGCAGATGACAGCCTCTTGCCATTGACTGGGCATTTTTTCTTTCTGCCAAGCCTCCCAAATAAGGGAATAGAGACTCTCTTGCAGTATTTGTTCTCCAGATTTGAGTACTTCAGCTACAATTCCATCCTCTCCAGGTGCCCGATTATTCCTCAATTCAGCAATTGCTTGTTGCACTTCCTCCTTTGTTGGTGGCTCAACTTGATCTCCTACAGTAACTTCTTCCACTTCATTTTCCGTTTCCCTCTCTTCCTGATCCTCTTCTATGCTCTCACTATTCAAAAGCTCATTAAAATACTCAGTCCATCTGTGTAGTATTCCTTGTTTCCTACCAATGAGTTTTCCATCGCGGTCCCTACAAAATACCACCTTAGGTTGGAATCCTTTCTTCTCTACCTTAATTTTGTGGCAGAAATCTCTCACCAAACCAGCTTCGTGACAGCTTTCCATTTCAATCAACTTACCCCTTTCAAAAGCTGTCTTTCTGTTTCGGCAAATTCTTGAGGCCATTTTTCCTTTATTCTTAAATTCTTCCACTGCTGTTCTGGTTCTACGTTGGATCGTACGTATTCTCGCATCATTTCTTTCTTTTATAGCCACTTTACATTCCTCATCAAACCACTCCGCTCTTCGGATTCGTTCTTTTAGACCCAGTACATCCACCATAACTTTCAATGTCTCATCTCTCAGCATTATCCATTTGCCTTCAATATGCTTGTCCTTCCATTCCTCAGCCTTCCATGTCAAGGCATTGCTTAGCTGGCACTTAGAAGCTTCAAACACCTTCGTAATTTCAGCTGGTCAGTATTGAACCATATACAAGGGTTACCCTGTGTTCCCCTCACTCTACTCATTTTGTGCCGGTACTTTATCCTTACCACAAAATGGTCTGAGTCGACCACCTGGTGACTAGTAACACCGGCAAGATAAACACTTAACGCCGAAACCAATAAGAAGGGTGAATTTCATAAATAAATACTAACACACTACTGACACTTCTAAGTTGATCAAAAAACTGGTTTGTCTGACATTCTGCGCCAAACGAACACTAAGAAAAATTGTTGATTGGACACTTTGCGCCAAACAAATACTATGAAAAATGATTTATTTCACACTGCGGCAAACAAATTCATAGAAGAATTAAAAACACTTGGGAAATACATACCAACACACTGAATGATGAGCAACTACCATCAGACCCAATAGGTGAGAAAATTTGGCATTTTGTTAATTAAAAGTATGATTCACTCACGCATTTTATAGGTGCACATTAGGGTAATTCATGGCCTATTAATCCAAGGGCCATTTCCTTGCGAATTTTTGACTGTGTACATATGACTAATAACTGGTTTTTTTAATAGTGTGTCATCAAGGTCAAGTTAAACTAAAATTGTAAAAATCTCCTCCACATTATCAATAGTAAAGGCCCCTTTTCCCCTTATTGACGGAATCTTTGCGAAGTAACCGGGTTTCAAAAATACTTCGAAGTTTAAAGTTAAATCTTCACTAACTGATATAACTACAAAACTGATCGAGCAGAAAAAGTGAATAACAGCTGTCGTTAAACTGACTTGGGATACACAAAAACTTAATTCATTTACGGCAACAATTCGTGGCTGCTTCAATGCAGGACTGCCAGGCTGGGATTTTCTTGTCATGTATCAGGTCACCTGACTTGTCAGGAGTGAGATTGTTGTGTTAAGAAATAAAAAAACGGTGCATAACAATGAACTTGTGATTTATCTATTCTGTTAGCGTATTACTCTCCATAATCTTTGTAATTAATAGTTTCATAATTAATGTTCAAATTAGTAAGAAAATCTTGCTGTAATGTTTTTGACGTAAAAACGTGTTTTCGTCCTTTAAATACATTGATATCCAGTCAAACTTTCTTGCAGAACAATACACCGTCAGATTTCAAACGCTAATAGTTGCGAGGCTAATATTGCGATAACAACGGTTTAGGTCACAATGGATAGACCATGCCTGTACGATCTTATCGTGCAGCATTTGTTTTGCACGCGGCGTCATCGGCTAGTGCACCTACGCATGATTTTTGTTATTCGCCAAAAAAAATAAAAATATTCGCCAATATATAAGTAAAAACCGGTATTAAATTGAAAATTGTCGTAAATATGCGCTGAATTGAATAAAACGCAAATCAGAGTAAGCTTGCATCAAAACAAATTTAAAAAAAACCTCAAATGTCCGGTGCCGAGTAAATGACAGAGCTACGGCAGCATCAAAGAAGAAATGAAGAAAGGCGCAAAAAATAAACATGTGATTTATCTATTCTGTCACTGTACCACTCTATATAACCATTGTTCAAGAGACATTGATTTAAGAACATACTTATTGTGGTGTCAAGGTGTGGACCTTAGCTGGACCTTTCGGTCTTTAGGGTTCCGTCATGTCCGTCCGTCTGTCTGTCCGTCTCTCTTTATGTCACACTCATTTTATTCGGAAACTATTGAAACTTGTTGAGCAAACTACACCTCCGCTTTAAGAAGTTGCAACATTGTTGCAATGGATGCCCTACATTGTTGCAGTTTTGAGTGCTCAACATTGTTGCTTCCTATTTCCGTTAGCAACAATGTTGAACCTTTTCTCTAGATAACAGCTCAGCGTTGGTGGTTAATAATGAGACGTATTGGAATATGGCATAATCGATTTTTAATGATCGCGTCACATTCACATCAACTTCCAGATCGGTCGTCAGTCTTCATCCAGAATTTCTCCAGCATAGATCGCAGCTAAAGAGTATTGTGAATTGTACAATTAAATTTGTAATAAAATAAAATTCCGAAAATAAAATATGAATAGTGTAATTATTCCATTTAGCTCGTGCTCAAAATATTAACGAACATTCTTGGTCCTTCGATAGCTTATCGCTCGTGTCGTTGCTAAAAATATTTTGGTCCTTCGAGCCGGATTGTGGCCGGTAAGGGAAAAGTTCCCACGTGTAGTTCAACATTTGAATTGTTTTTGATCATTTTAAGAACTTTTTGGTGCTCGTGTTCGCGAAATTTAATAATTGTGCTCATTGTGCAAAAGACGCTCATAGATTTTTCTAGACATTTGGTGCTCGTTTAAGAACTTTAGGTGCTCGTTTGAGAATTTATAGTGCTCATTTTCGCGAAATAAACGCTCATAATTGCAACTTAAAATTTTTGTGCTCGATTATGGTTTTGGTGCTTGATCTCGCGAAAATAGACGCTCTTGAATTTTGTAAACACTTTTGTGCTCGATTACGGTTTTGGTGCTTGCTCTCGCAAAAATAGACGCTCTTGAATATCATATACATTTTTGTGCTCGATTACGGTTTTGGTGTTTGATCCCGCGAAATAGACGCTCTTGGGTTTTATATACATTTTTGTGTGCGATTACGGTTTTGGTGCTTGATCTCGCGAAAATAGACGCTCTTGAGTTCTATTTCCTTTTTTGTGCTCGATTACTGTTTGGGTGCCTGCTCTCGCGAAATAGACGCTCTTGATTGTAATCAAACATTCTGTGCTCAAGTTAATCATCTTACTGCTCGCGCTAAAATAAATACACTCAAACGTTTAAGTTAAACGTTGTTGTCAACATGCCGGATAACGAGAACACTGAAACCGAAGCTGAGCTGGCTTTTGCAGTTCGTGTGGTCCTTCAGACGGAGAAATTCGACATTTTGAAGCAAATCAACCTCGACTCATTTGAACAAACGCTCAGTAAGTTGAGTCTGAAAATGATTAAATCGAAATTGCAAAGGTTGGAGGAAATATGGAGCTCACTCAAGGCAAGTCAAAATCAACTAGCTAATTTTCCGCAGGTATATATAAACTCAGACTACTGCACCCAGAAAACTTTCTCACAAGCTCTAACTGAGTATGCTGAAGCTCATGCCAAGCTCACGACTAAGATTGAAACCATCCAGCCAGCTCAAACATCTCAACAATCTAATGTTCGACCAACAACAAGCTCAGCTGCGTATCAGATCTTTGAGAAGGTTAAGCTCCGCCCTTTCAGCGGTAAATACCAGGACTGGAAGGAGTACGAAGATATGTTCCAGGCTCTAGTTGGAAACAACATTGAAATACCGGTTGTACATAAAATGTCGGTGCTCAAAAGCTCTGTGTTAGGTGATGCAGCTCGATTAATTAGTCACATGAAAGTGACAGGAGAGAATTTCCGAATTGCGTGGTCGCTGCTCGTATCTCGTAATGAGAAAAAACGGTTGCTCGTCTCTACCCAGCTCGACAAATTATTTGGTAGCAGCTCAACAATTCAGTCCTCTTCTAAAGGCTTTCACAAATTATAAGATGGGGTACAAGAAGCTCTAGATTCACTCAAAGCTCTAGGAACAGAAGTTGAACAATGGGATCTACCGTTGGTTTATCATATCGCTCGACGACACGACTCGTCACTTCGTAAAGAACGGGAACGAAATCTTGGTTCAACAACTGGTTATCCTACCTTAGCAGCTCTTCATGGTTTTCTCCGATCGGAAGCGACTTCGTTAGAAAGTACTGAGCTGACATCTGGTGGACTCACTAATCTCAAAACCTCCTGCAGAGTAAGCTCTGCTCAAGGAAGCTTAAAGACAGTCTCAAGACAACAGGGTGCAGCTCGATCATATACAGCAGTAACTGAGGCTCCAGCTCAAACCAGATATTCCAACAATGCTCAAGCTCAATCAAGTCAAACTCAGTCCAGCTCTTAGCCCTTGAAACCCTGGATGAAGGGTGTTCGAGGACCGTACGATCCTGGTCACACTTGTGATTGCTGTGGTGGCAATCACTACATAGCAAGTTGTGATCACTTTAATCTGGTTATGATAAATCGACTCTGCTGCAACTGTTTAGGTAGACATGACGTACATACAAGCCTGTAGAAGTCAAAAGAAAGGTCTATACTGTGGAATTAAACACCATACTTTGATCCATCTCAGTGAATCTGCAAAGGCATCAACAGCTTAAGCTCAAGAATCGACGTCATCTTCATATCATGCTCGTAGCTCAAGTCCTGCTCAACAATCTCAATCACAAGGTTAATTAGTTACCATTATTTTAACTATTGTTAGTCGTTATTTAAAATTCCAGTGTGTGCACAAGCTCAAAAATCGACGTCATTTTCACATCATACTCGTAGCTCAAGTCCTGCTCAACAATCTCAATCACAAGTGTGGGTACCAGCTCAACAATCCCCAATAAGCTCAACTAATACATCATCAACGGCAAGCTCCAGTCCTGTACAACAACGATGCTCAACTCGAAGTTCCTCAATTAACACTACTGGAGTTCAATCTAACTCTTCTGGTGTTCATCAATTAAAACCTCAAGATCATATACAATATGCTCACCCAAGCTTATCATCAGTTCATCTAGCTCAACTGGACTCTAGTGATCAAACAACGGCTCAATTGGCAACAGCTCAACCTCGTTTAATTTCTCCAATAACTGGACATCAGGGAGTCAGAATGCTTTTGGATTCCGGTTCTGAACTCTCGTTTATTACCAACAAACTCATCAATCAACTCAAGCTCAAGCGACACCGTTCTAGCATAATGCTTACGGGCATTTCAAATATTGCAGCAGGTCGCACGAAAGGCAAAGTAACCACTACGCTCAGATCATTATATTCAGTGGATCAAATTCGTGTTCCAGTTCATATTCTTCCTACATTAACTACTGTGTTACCTAGTTTCAATGTAGACAGCTCATCATGGAATCACTCGGATGGTCTAATGCTCGCAGATCCAGATTAAAAAACTCCAGGAAATATTGATATTATCCTTGGATCAATGCCCGTTGCGCAAATCATTTGCTCAGATATAAAACGTGCTCAATCAAACGATCCAGTTGCTCTGAAGACCATTTTTGGTTGGATTGTCTTTGGCTCAATACAAAAAAGCTCAGCTCTAAACAGAAGCATAGCTCTAAATGTAAAACCTGATTATAATTTACATGAAGTTTTATCCAAGTTCTGGCTACAAGAAGAAACATTCAATCCAATTGTTTCCCATCTTACTTCAGAAGAAGAAACTTGTGAAGCACAATTTCTCTCAACTCACACTCGAGCCTCTTCAGGTAGATATATTGCGCGACTACCTCTTTTACAATCTTCTACAATACTTGGAGACTGTGAAACCAACGCTCTGAAATGTTTAAAACCGATGCTCAAGAGACTCTCCAATAATCAGAAGCTCAATCAGCTCTACCGAAACTTTATGCAAGAATATAAAGTTTTAGGATATATGAAGGAAGCTCCAATAGTTCAAAATTTGTCAGACAGCAGCTCAAACTTAGCAGATTCAGCTCTATCAACCGATCAAGTGGGTACTTATTACTATTTACCTCATCATGGAGTATTACGGGAACATAGTATCACTACAAAGTTGAGAGTAGTGTTTCATGGCTCAGCACGCTCAAGCCCTGGTACATCGCTAAATGATATACTCCATACGGGTGCAAAACTTCAGCGCGACATTTTTGATGTATTTCTTTGGGTAAGACGTTACAAAATCATCATTAGTTCAGATATAACTAAGATGTTTCACCAAATAAATGTCAGTTCTGCAGATTGGGATCTGCAAAGAATATTATGGCTCGATGAACATAATAATATTGTTCCATATCAGCTCACTACCGTTACCAACGGAACAAGAACTGCTCTATTTCTTGCAATGCGAGTTATGTCACAGCTCATTCAAGATGAAGGGTCTAAATTTGCTCGTTCAATAGCTCCTATGACAAAAGGCCGTTATGTTGACGACATTTTTGGTGGCTCTGACACACTGGAAGAAGCTCAATTAATAGCTCAAGACATCATAAACCTTTCCATGGCGGGGAGCTTTCCATTAGTAAAATGGGCAAGCAATTCTCCTGCATTCCTGCAAATGTTATCACTCGAAACGGTTTCTGATGCTCCAGCTCAAGTTTTGGATGATACAGATCTAAAGGTTCTTGGACTTTCATGGTGCCCAACTGTTGATCAATTTATTCTTACTCCTCGAGTTTTCCAGCTCAAGAAAATAACCAAACGAACAGTTCTCTCAGAAATAGCACAACTCTTTGACCCTCTTGGATTTCCAGCACCTGTTATAATACGAACAAAGATGTTCATTCAAGAACTTTGGATCATCAAATCTGGATGGGATGATGAACTACCATCCCAACTCACTCAAAGGTGGACGCATCTGAGAGATGAGTTGCCAATTATTGCTCAAATTAGAATTCCCAGGTGGATTAACACAATCAGTAGCTCGTACATTGAATATTATGGCTTTTCGGATGCATCGCAGTTAGCCTGCATGTATCTATATCAGAGTTGTAAATTTGGAAAACGAAGCTCAAGTAAAGCTCGTGTGTGCTTAAACCAAAGTAGCACCACTGAAACCAGTAACAATTCCAAGACTTGAACTAACTGCTGCTTGGATGCTCTCAAAACTCGTAAAGCAAGCTCAACAAATACTCAAATTAGCTCAGGCGCCTATTTATCTATGGACTGATTCATCGGTAGCTCTTAATTGGGTTCTCAGTCATCCATCAAAGTGGAAAGAATTCGTAAGAAATCGTGTCTGTGTCTGAGCTCACTCCAACAGCAAAGTGGAAATATGTCCCTGGGAAACAAACCCAGCGGATTGTGCCTCAAGAGGGTTGACACCAGCTCAATTAGTAAATTTTAAGCTTTGGTGGAATGGACCAGATTGGTTATCCCGTTCTACATCAGATTGGCCTACTCGACAATTTAAACCATCAGATCTCGCTCATAAGGAAGAACGATCAGGTGTTGTTCTTCAATTAACTACTACTCAAGAAGAATCCACCCATTCATTATGGTATCTACTTTCAAGATACTCGTCGATCTACAAGCTCCTGAGAATAACAGCTATTTGTAAATGGTTCTTTTCTGTTTTGAAAAAAGAAAAGAGCTCTTTGGCAAAATCTCCATTGACGCCTCATGACCAGCTCGATGCTCAGCTCACTTGGATAAAACTCATTCAACAAATTCACTTTGCACATGATTTAAAAGCTTGACAAAATAGGGTAAAACTGCCTACAACTCATTCTGTATCAAGACTTAACGCTGTAGTTTATAGATCATCAAGGAATCTTGCGAGTTGGGGGTCGTCTTGAAAAATCTCAATTCGATCCAGAAACAATTCATCCAACAATCTTTCCAAGGAAGTCTCGACTTTCTCATCTAATTATTGCTCGTGCTCATCTATCAACTCTCAATGGAGGTACTCAAGTTACTCTTATGAATTTACGTCAAGGCTTCTGGATAGTTGGAGAAAGAGCTCCAGTACGCTCCTATATACTAAAATCTGTGACCTGCGCTCGCTATCGTGCTCTTCGTGCACAGCAGCTTATGGGACAACTGCCATCTTCACGAGTCACTCACTTAAGGATTTCATCCCTCCTCACACTAACCCCTCACAAATAATCCAATCCTCTGCTGTTCCTTCATTACCGTCGGAGTCCTTACAAAATGCATTTCCCAGAGTGACTAGATCGAGTAAATCTAACCTATCTGTGCAACAAGACCCTCCTCTAATAAACCTCTCCCCCCTGCCTTCTCCCTCTCTTCCTTCCCAGTCCGATCTTTTGAACTACGCCGTCATAGTAGATAAACAGGTGTCCCTGAGGAGCTCGCCTGCCCTCGATCGTAAGACAAACGGGAAGTTGTCGGGTGAAAGTGGTTCCACTAACACCTTGGACTCCCATGCAACAATCCGACTCTCTCAGCGCACACCTCCCCTCACTGCTCCCTGCACTGTTGTTCCTGTCCCTGATACCTCAGTGGCATCCTCCCAAATGGACCCTCATTTATCGCATCCAAGTACTCTTCGAACGGTCCCGAAGACTAAATCTATCTTTGTGACTGAACTGGTCCCTTCTACACAGCCTAGTGACATCATCAATCACATTGAGAATGTCATAGGGGTGAATGTGGAGGAGAACCGGATAAAAGTCTTTAAGCTCGCGGAAAAGAGATGTTCTTCTTTCAAGATCATCGTCACTCACTCCTTCTTCGAGTCCCTAATCAACAAATCCAACTGGCCCAAGGATGTCTTCCTAATAGAATTCCTCCCTAGGGAAAGCTCCTCCAAAAAACTATCCGCTCTCTCAGTTTACTACCAAAACGTGAGGGGCCTTCGCACAAAGACCCATGCGACTTTCTTATCGTCTCAAACATTACCCTACGACGTTTTCTGCCTAACAGAAACTTGGCTCTGTACCAACATTCACGACCTGGAAGTCCTTGGTCCCCATCTCACAATTTTTCGCAAAGACCGCTCCCTTGGTGATCCAAATCGCCGAGGCGGGGGATTGCTAATAGCTGTGCGCTCCTCGCTCAACGCTTTCCTAATCTCTACCCCTTCACAGGATCCTCTTGAAATTATTGCTGTACGGATCTCTCTCCCCTCAATGAGCCTTATCCTTATTACTTGTTATATCCCTCCGCGCTCTGACGACCATGTGTACCTGCACCTCTCTGAAGTTATGGACTCCTTATCTGCTCTTACCCCATGTGAGGACCATATACTACTGCTTGGTGATTTTAACCTCCCCAAGCTTGAATGGGCTTTCGAGGCGGAATCGAACTGTTTCATTGCCGAAAACCCTATCTCACCATCCGAAATTGCCTTCACTGACTACTTATCGTTGCACGGTCTGTCCCAAATCAATCCCATCAAAAACCAGCATGATCGACAACTCGACCTCGTCTTTTCAAATGATCCAACAAATGTACTTGTTTCCAACTGCACGATGGAACTCTGCAACATTGATCCCCACCACCCTCCAATCAGTGTATGTCTCTCCCACTATCGTCCTCCACACCCTATTGACACAAATTCTCCACCGCGCCTTAACTTTCGTAAAACTAACTTTGACCTACTTAATTCAACCCTTCATGATACCCTCCAAAATCTGAACTTTACGGGAAATGATCATACTTCCCATATTAGTATGCTCTACGAATCTCTGCTTCATTCTTCTACATTTCTACCCCTACCTCAGCCCCTCGTCCTCCCAATCCTTCCCCTCCTTGGTATACTAGAGAACTGAAAGCCATAAGGACCAAGCGTAACTCTAATTGGAAACATTATCTTGCCTCGAACTTGCCTGATGACTACGATAAATTCGTAGTTTCATACACCAATTTCGCTTCTCTAAATAGATCTCTTTATACCGAATACCTTTCATTGGTCAAGACTAGTCTCCTTTCTAATCCCCGCGACTTCTATTCCTTTGTAAACTCAAAAAGGAGACAGCGTAAGGACTGCTTCCCTAATTCCTTCTCCTACCTCGGAGAAGAGTGTGACCATCCTCAAGCAATCGCGAACATATTTGCTAACTTTTTCGCGTCTACCTTCCAAGATGGTACATTTGAGCCAGATGTGGCATACTTTTCCTCACTATATAGTACAACAACACCACCTGTTGTAGACCTTCCTTTTACTACCATTGAAGAACGAGAAGTATACGAACGACTGTTGCATCTCAAGGACGACTCCTCCCCGGGCCCGGACGGTATCCCCCTATAATCTTGAAACGCTGTGCCAACAGCCTAGCGCGTCCCTTATCACAGATTTACAACATCTCTCTCACTACAGGCGAGTTCCCAGACCAATGGAAAGCTGGCTTACTAACTCCAGTTTTTAAGAAGGGTTCAAAAACTCTAGTCACGAATTATCGGCCTATCGCCAAACTTTCGGCACTCCCGAAACTTTTTGAACAACTTCTTGTAGAGAAACTTTACACGTCCTTCTCTGCAATCATATCTCCACATCAGCACGGCTTCCTCAAGGGCAAGTCAACGGTCACAAATTTAATACAATTTACTTCCTACACTTTGAATGCTCTTGAACGAGGAGAAGTGGTCGACGCTATCTTTACGGACATGAGCAAAGCCTTTGACAGCATCCCTTACAACCTTATACTCCTTAAATTAAAAATGGCGAGATGCCCTGACGTTCTCCTCAAGTGGTACCACTCATACCTTTCCAACCGCACCTACAAGGTTTCTTTCCGGTCACACCTTTCAGTCACAATAAAAGCTACATCTGGGGTCCCACCATATCGGTTCCCTCCTCTTCATTCTTGCGACTAACGACTCCCACCGCGTCGTCAAGAACTCAGTCATCCTAAGCTATGCTGACGACACTAAAATCTTTAAACAAGTAGCTCATCAGACGGACCGCCTTGAACTCCAGGACGACGTGAACCGGTTTGCTGAATGGTGCTCAAAAATTAACCTATCGCTGAATGTTTTGAAGTGTCAGTACGTCTGCTTCTGTCGAAAACTTAATTATGTTCCCCACAACTATTCGATTTATGGTACCACCGTAGAACCGGTGGGAGCTGTCCAAGATCTTGGCGTTTACTTCGATACTAGGCTAACATTCCTTGAGCACACTAACTATGTGATCAGGAAAGCACGAGGTGTCCTAGGGTTCATAACTAGGTGGGCCAGGGAGATAGAGGATCCGCTTATTTATAAAGCCCTTTTCACCTCCCTCGTTCGCCCAGTTATGGAATACGCCACGCAGGTTTGGTCTCCATATCATAAACTCCACATCGGGAGACTTGAGGCAGTACAGAAGCGCTTCCTGCGGTGTGCTCTCAGAGGCCTCCCATGGGTTAATCCTAACCTCCTCCCGCCGTACGAAGACCGGTTAAGCCTCATCGGCCTCCAATCACTCGCTTCCCGTAGGGTAATGGCCGATTACTCTTTCGTTCATGGCGTGATTCAGGGAACCATTGTAGCTCCTTACATCCTTGAGCTTGTCAAGATACGATGTCGTGGGATGAACCTCGGAACGGGCGACCATCTGCATATCCCTTTCCACCATACGGAATTTGGTCGGATGGAGCCCATCACACGCATGCTTAGGACGCACAACCAGGTCTCTACCTTTCTGCAGTCCGCGCAGGTTGACCACAACAATCGAGATTATATCCGCACCTGCATAAACATCATCTGTAGGGACTAAGACCCGAGTCTAGGCTCTTTGATCCGACTTTGCGTTCAGATACTCTCATCTCAATAAGTTACTTGTAGGTATTTTTCTTTTTTTTCTATTAAGCAGTCTATTTATTAGTCTATACTACATTTCTTTTTCTTCTTTTCCTATTTGTAGTATTTCAATTGTAATTTCTAATTTTAAGCATGATTAACCTCTCTATTCTCTCTGTACCTCACTTGTCCTAAGTTAAGATAAAATAAAAATAAAAATAAAATTAAAAAAATAAAAATAAAGTATGGCATCATGTCTCCAATCAAATTAAGCTCGGATCTCTAGTATTAATCATTGATCATTGAGAACGACCATCTTCATCCAGGCAAGGATGGACACATTAGGGTCGTCACGCTCAAAACATCCACCACGAAACAGTCTCTGAAGGCGGTGAGAATGTTGAGGAAACTACGCCTCAACTTTAAGAAGATGCAACGTTGTTGCAATGGATGCTCTTCGTTGTTGCAATGGATGCTCTACATTGTTGCAGTTTCGGGTGCTCAACATTGTTGCTTCCTATTTCCGTTAGCGACAAGGTTGACCCTTTTCTCTGGATAACAGGTCAGCGTTGGTGATTAATAATGCGACGTATTGGAATATGGCATAATCGATTTTTAGGGTTCCGTACGTAGAATACGGAACCCTATTAATATGACTTCTTTGTCCGTCCGTCTGTCACAGAGCTGTATCTCCTGAACTATAACAGCTAGACACTTCAAATTTTCACAAAGTGTGAACTACTGTGGCCGCTATAACAACAAATCATAAAAAAAAAATTTAAACAAAACAAGTCTAAGAAAATCAAAAAAAAAAATTCAAAAAAAATTCAAAAAAAATAAAAAAATAAATAAAAAAATTTTGAAACAAAATCATACACGCGCTGATACGAAAAGCGCTACCAACAACGAAGAGGAACATACGCATTACGATCTAATGCGCATTACGATCCAAAAACGAAGACGGCGATAAGGAATGCTGTTACGATGCGACAGTATTCCTTATCCCCGTTTTATATTTTTCAATGACGAAACGGAACCCTTCGTGTGCGGGTCCGACTCGCACTTGCCAGTTTTTTAATGATCGCGTCAAATTCCCATCAACTTCCAGATCGGTCGTCAGTCTTCATCCAGAATTCCTCCAGCCTAGATCGCAGCTAAAGAGTATTGTGAATTGTACAATTAAAATTCCGAAAATAAAATAAGAATAGTGTAATTATTCCATTTAGCTCGTGCTCAAAATATTAACGAACATTCTTGGTCCTTCGATAGCTCATCGCTCGTGTACGTGCTAAAAACAAAACTATATAAATGAAACTTGGAAGTAAGGTGTCTCCTGTGAACCACTGAACCACTCCATACACGTATCTGACGGACATGATTTTTTTTCATTGCACATATCCGTGTGGGGTATTTTTGGATAGGTCTTCAAAAATGACAATAATGTTGTCAAAAACTATTTGCGTTTGAGCTCACCGTTCGCGAAATATACGCTTCTAAAAACGTCAAAGGTGTATCCCCCCTCCCTCTAACTTTTGAACGACGGGCCAGAAAAATCTGAAAAAATGAAAGGTAGTAGAACTATATAAAAACCGTAAACGATTTTTGTTTGAACTATAAGAGTCTTACCGTTAATTAGTTATTCGAAGTTTTAAGCTACCACGAAACTTATATATGCAGTTCCGAAAATTAATTTTAACTCAATGCCATAAAATTGCATAAGTCTGTGAAAATTATATGGAGGTATAATTTATTCAAATGAATCATACTAAGTAGGTTCTAAAATGTGTACTAACTGTTCACGTAACTTTAAATAACACATGTAACTTTAAAAGAGAAACATGTGTGTACTTTACACGCGATAGAAGTGAAACCTTCAGGGAAACTAAACTGCGAGAGAATGAGTGGGGTAATTATATAGTTTATTTATTGTAAAATTGGTTCATTAGTAATGTTTAAAAGTTTTTTCACCACATTTTTCATGTTTTCCTTTCTTTTTTTCGATGTGAGACAGAACCCTGATCTTATGCGTGTCCGACACGCACTTGGTTGCTTTTGAACATTATTTTTATTTTTATATATCTTAACCCTTAGTCGTACATTCGAATAGATTAGTTATAATAGATCCTGCATCAATTAATTATACTTTAATTATAAAGTGCCCACCATCAATAACGTATAAGTCGTTGCCGACTTCTTCCATCAGGGCTACCAGATCAAATAAATTTGCCTTATCCGTACCACAGGGTGCTCCTCTGATAACTTCCTCACCTCTTGCCCCATGATTGACGATATACCCGTCCCGATACAATCCTACTCCAAGGAACAATAGTCCACCAATTTTCCTCCGGCCCTCTCGTCCTCCACACAACTAAATGTAGAGGCTGTTATCTTTCCCTCGAGAACCGGTAACCCCGTAAATACCGTCAGTGGTGTCGCTCCATATCCAGCTGGGCCTCACCTCCCCGTCCCTTCAAGTATTCCTTCGGCTACCACACCAACTCTGTCTTGTTCCGACACCCTGCTTGTTATCCCTTCCCCTTTCCGCAACTGCTGCACATCTAAGCACATCCCATTCTGCAATCTGAGGACGTTACAAAAGGCTAGATCCATATATGTGACTGAGTCTGTACGTGCGACGTCATCCGATGACCTTATTCATCATATCGTGAACGTCATTATAGTTTACGTAGCTACAAGTAACATTAAGGTGATTAAGTTCTTAGTTCCTCATTCCATAACGACTCAATGATACTTCCTTTCCCCTCATTCCTTGTTTCATGATGTTATCTTCCAGACGGAAACTTGGATCTCCTGCAATGTTGATGAACTTGAGGCCCTCGACCATGACTACACTATCTTCCGCTACCACGGTGGCCCCATTCGACGGGACAGTGTTGTACTTATCGCGGTTCGTTTTTTCCTGAATGCTTCCTTTATGACTTATCCTCCTGTTGAACCACTATCTGAAGTCAATCACGTCAAAAACCAGAACCACCGATTGCTCGACCTAGTGCTATCCAACGATCCGAACAACTTGCATGTTTTCCCCGGTCTAAGTGCTATCTGCAAGGTTGATCATCATCACCCTCCCATCACTATCTGTATGGATCTTTCTACTAACGCCCACTTAACCTCTCCTTACCTGTGACCTTGATTTCACTTCCGCAGAACCTTCAATGAACTTCTGTTGGCTTTTCTTAGTGAATCGTTCCTCTATTTGCAATTCAAGGAACACCCTCCCCCCTCTTTTTTAGTCACCTCGAAGATGTTTGACCCTCTGCTTTACTCCATCTGCTCTTTGACACTATTCACTTTACCTCCCAACCCCCCCGAGTCCTCACCCAGTTGATACTCTTCAAAAATCAAATCTACAGTATAGACGCAACGACCTCTGGAAGAAATTGTTCCATCCTGAATCTCGTGAAAATTATGCAAAATTTTCTGCGTCTTACAACGATTTTGTCTACCCAAATTCTCCCAATATAAGGCACCTCCAGCACACGTCTGTTCTTCCCTTTTGTCAATTTAAAACGCAAATTCAAAGGAGATAATTTCCCGCCGTCTTGTTATTACCCAACATTTTGCGAAATTCTTCTCGTACACGTGATGGGTGATAATTTCGTGGCAGACAGAGTTTACCTCTCCTCGTTGCATCAGGTCCCATTTCCTTACCGTCCACTTTTCCTGATCTCCATATATCTGCGGATGATGTCCTTTCAGAGCTCCCGCGTCTCAAGGATGATTCAACCCCTGGCCCAGACGGAATGGCTCCTGTAATACTAAAACTATTCGCGACTTCCAAAATCTTTGAGAAACACTCGTTCATAAACTCTACCCCTTCCTTGGATCCGCTATATCTCCACACCAGCATGGCTTCTTAAACTATAAGTCTACCATTCCCAACCTAGTACAGTTTGTCTCCTTTTCCTCAAATGTTCTTGAGTGCGGTGAAGATCTTGAAGCCATTTTTATGAATATGAGTATGGAATTCGACAGTATTCCTCACAACCTCACCGTATTAAGGCCCAAACTGGCTGGTTGCCCCTGTTGGGTCTTATACCAACAATTGATAATAGGATGGGTTTTACTCCCGTTTACTTTTAGAATTTCTCGACAATCCTTCTCTTAAAGTTCATCACCGTAGCTACATAAATTCAATTTTCATAGATAATAACTCTAATCTTGCGCTCAATTTCTGAACGCTGGTAGAATAACGATATCGGATAATTCCAACTAAGATGGTTTCCAGTGAGTACCGTGTCCGAGTTCATTAAAAAAATTGGACTATTTATCGAACCTTTTTCATCCCTGTACAAAATAGCTGAACTTATTACCAATGATCCACGATTCTGAACCACCTAAATTTGAAATTGATTCTCATCACATTTTCTTCATTTAATTGCTCCCGATACAAAATTCTCGTTTACAACTTTTCTTATTTTAATGAACTACTGCTCCTAACCTGGCTATTCCTAATCTATACCTAACTCAGGATCTTATTTTTGGCCTTCATGATCTTCTCGGTTCTCTGGTACTTTCTTCCTTCTTCCTTAATCTGGGAGAAGGCCTGGTTAGCTCCTCTCCGTTCTCCTCTCCGCTGGTTCTTCCTTAGTAGCCGTTGGAAGAAAGCCTCCGATTCAAATCTTTCCAAATTTCTTGGTTTTACCGGAGATGGCGGAGATGGAGCGCTGGTTTTCGGAGCCTGGCGAAGTTGGTACTCGCCAATAGAGAGGGAATTTGGAATGGAATGAAACCAGAAGGCAATGGAACCTTCTGACCGTTGCTCAGTGAGGGGTTAGAAGATCCCAATTTTCTATCAGGTGTGGTCGGGACTTTGACAATTAATTCCAAGATTGATTTATTTTTAGATTTGGGTACTACTTTTTGATGGGGAATTTCTTCCCTGGCTTGGTCCTCTGGAAAATGGCTTCAATCGACTGGATGATGTGCTTTGGACGTCAGGACCTTCTGCTTCAGTCGTCGGCAAGATGGATTGTGTCGTCTGGAATATGGCTTCAAAACGTCTGGATACGTGGCTCGTCCTTAATGTAGCTCGGCTGTTTCTACACTGCCCTATTGACGTCCTTTGATCGGTTTTTATTTGATTTATCTGCTGTATTGGCAATCTTCGCCACTCGGGGTTCAATAATCCTTAGATCTTAGATCCTGACCAAAAATCAATATCAGTAATAACCAATCACGAAGGAAAACCGATCGATCAACAATCAAAATTACAATCAAAAGCAAAACCTGATCACAGTAGAAAAAAACAAAACAATTAAGATTTCCGATCACCTAATCAATAACCAGTATCAATTATAAACACTAATAAAAACTCAAGATATATACAGACCAAATTAATTTCAAATCGAACGAGCACAAGTTAATGAATTTCCTGATGAACGATAATTAAAAACAAACAAGTTAACGCAACCACACTACACGAAGGCACGGTACATACTGATGATGACCTGATGATCACCATGCCACCACTTTCCCCTCCCTTTCTGAAAATACACTAACCTTAATTGCGGCAGTTCCCCCGAAAAGCGTCGCATCAGCAGTCCTTATCTCAGGGTCATCGATTGAGATTTTGCCGGCACGTAAGATCAAGAATGCAATTTCGCTTTCAGGGTCATCGATTGAACCCTGACTGGAAATATCACCAGAACAGCAGAAATACGGAATAAATAGCCACCCAAACCCCCAGTAAGTCAGTGTGGTACGAGATCAGATCGCTGGAGGACGCTAGGAGTAGCGATTCAGCCAACCTGAGGGGCGAACGACCCCCGAATCCGACGAAGGAAGACCTGACCAGAGGAAGAGCTGAACAAAGAAAGAGTTGCAGCCAATTGAAGCTGCTGTCACGAGATTCGATATTTACTACCTCCAAAGTAATCCGATCAAGCAATCGGCTAAATATTCGTTTCCTGAGCCATCCAAGTAGACGACAGGTGAATCTTCTTACCCTCCACCGAAGAGTGTCGCCAGCGACACCCACGACGGAAGCATAAGGACATCCCCGCACCTCCAGCCCCCAAGAAACAGCGCTCTGGTTCAAAGGCATACCTCCAATGAAAGCTACGAGAGGATCAGTGCGAACTCATCCTAGCTGCTTCGAAGAATGCGAAGATGGCAGCCAGCCAAACGATCAATCATCTGAAAATGGAGAGGAGGAACTACAGGCAGCGAATGAAGGGAATGCAATAATTTAGAAAGTAAGCTTCTAAAATATTGTCTTAAAAAGAGAATTGTACCAATGCTAGTTAAGAAATTTGCGAGAGTAAATAATATTTTGTATTGAATAAATAAATAAATAGCGGCAGCGAAAGACGGCATTACAATAATTTAGAAAGTAAGTTTCTAAAATATTGTATTAATGAAAAAAGTTAATTTAAGAAAACCAAGAAACCCGACTGACCGTAAAAAAGAACTAAGAAGATGTAAACAAGAAACATTAATAATTTAGTCTATAAATCAGTACTATTAAAATTGTACTTGTGTCATTCTAGTTGTATGCTGATAGTGACTGCACCTAAAGGTGTAATGTATTGCTAATATAAGTACTGATATACATAGGTATTTAACTGGTCACTATTTGTAATAAACAGACAAAGAATAACTAATTGACAGTCGGATTCATATTGACAATCATATGTTTGGTTAGTCTGTGTAGGTAGTTTCCGATTTTCAGTTAGTTATTCTTTGTCTGTTTAGTAGAAATAGGGACCAGTTAAATACCTATGTATATCAGTACTTATATTAGCAATAAAATATACCTTTAGGTGCACTCACTATCAGCATATAACTAGAATGACACAGGTACAATTTTAATAGTACTGATTTATAGTCTTAATTATGAATGTTTCTTGTTTACATCTTCTTAGTTCTTTTTTACAGTCAGTCGGGTTTCTTGTTTTTTTTAAATTAACTTTTTTCATTTTTGGCTTTTTAGTTTAATATGAAGTCGGAGAGTAAGTAGGTAGCAAATAGGCAAGTTTATAATGTTGTAAGGAGCTTTCTGCTGACGTCATATAACCTATGCAAACTCTAGAGATGAAGGTTTACGTCCGCCATATTGTGTTTTAGCTCTCGTCACATAGTCTATGGCACTGGGGGGAGGAATACAAATCCAGTGGTACCTCACTCTTTAAAATCGGACAAGGGGTTCGTCACATGGAACCACATGGTTGTAAATCAGCACTCGGGAGAAGAGTACGAATCTCATGACACCTCACACTTCAAAATTGGTCAAGCCCCATAGGCTACAGGAGGTTACGAAGAAACAGACAGTTTAGGCTTTTCATTCTTTTTTTATTTTTATTATTTTTAAAACTAACTTTTGCAGTCGGAGGATAAGTAACAAATAGGTAAGTTTATAATGTTGTAACTCCGTTGGTTGCACTGAGAGTTCTCAAGCGTAAAAGTTCATTTAAGGAATTTTAATCATGTGGATGATCTAGCAACTTTTTGGGAACAAGAAAGCTAACAGCCAACAGTAACACAGTAACATGGACAGTAACACCCCAGCAAAGAATAAAAGGTAACATCCTTCTCTCAACTTTTCCTTGCCTTCTTGACGCGTCAAAGTCTATCGTACAGAGTTCTATTCGAACTCCTACGCCTGGTAGATATTCCTTAATAGTGAGGTCGTCAAATTCTACGTACACTGCCTGTGGTAGCTCGCCTGATTCCAACTGGTCCCTACGGAGAGCGGGCCACTCAATACTTCTGACAATACCCATAGCACCATTAACGAGACCATGGTTTATATTAATGTTACGACGTAACATTACTCGAGATCCAAGGCCAATGCTGATTGTACTAAGTATGTCACCGGTTTTGTTTGGATCATTGGGTACGTACTCTTTCCTAGGACACTGACCGTAAGTTTTTGCTTCTAATGAACTGTTAGTGGGATTAATTTGATAAAGCCTGTGAGATTTTCCTAATTGTTCAGTCATTTGTGAGTTGTTCGAGTCTACTTGCTTTGATGTGGGGAAAATTCGCACCGCTTCTCCGTCAGAAAATAGGCCCTCTAGTGGAATCCTCCGGTTATCCAGAATCTCAAATTGACCCATCGTCAATTCTCCAACGCGAATATTGTTGAGGATATCTACAAGGATATCTCCTGCCTGTCGCATATTTTGTGGTCATTCACAGAAGCTAAACAATTGCCACAGGTAAATTTCACCAGCTAAGTTAGCTGGCTGTTGAAAGCAGTAAGCACCACCTAATGTCCTTGATACTGGGGGCAATTGCATAAGACCTCCAAATAAAATTACGTTTTTTCCACCAAAGAAGCCCTGATCTTGTTTAAGCTGTTGCAGCCGAAGGTGAATGTTCTTCAGTGTCGTGTACGGCACCATAGAGATTTCGTCGATGATAGGCCAGTTTATGTGCCTCCACTTAGTTCGTTCCCTTTGAAGTTTTTCACCAGTTAAAGGTCGTAATGCCTCGGGTCATCCCTTCTCAATAGGAAGTGCAAACGTTGAGTGCAATGTGCTTCCACCAACGAGCCTTGCTGCTACACCAGTAGGTGCCGTGGCTGCATAAGTTTTACCGGAATCTGTAGAACTTTATCTTCTGATTTGTTCGGGCATGCTTTTTAAAGTAAAGGTTTTTCTAGTACCCGCACCGCCAGTAATAAAAACTTATAACGCATCAGGACTCGATTGGCCCAACAACTTGCGTGAAATATTTTGAAAGAGCTCTCGCTGACTCATGTTTAAAGAAGCAACAGCTGTTTGAAATTCATCGTCTGGCATACCTATATCAGTTGGATCATCACCAAAATCATCAACTAATATATGATCACCATCATCCAAAAGCCCATGTTCAAAATTATCGTTAACATCACTATTATACTGGTCAACAATTCCTCCTACCAAATTTTCAGAAACAATTCTGCTTATTGCTTGTTGAATTTCATTTTCCCATCTCATCATAGTTTCGGCATCAAACCCTTCTCGCAATGGACGTAACTGATCTTTTTTGGCCCAGAAAGCTTCTTTTGCCGAATTAAATCCATCAAATAATGCTGCTTCAACCCAGAACGGAATATCCGTGATCATTAATGAGTAAAAGTAAGCTTCCGGATTTGATGCTAGCGTAAAATATCGCGTCTGCAGTATTCCTGGGCGTGTTCTCTTTCTCATCCTACCCATATTATCTAGCAAACTATTGAGCCGACGACTTGGCAAGCCTTCCCCGTGAGTATCGTAAACGTCAGCATCCTGCTCATCATCTTCCACGTCATTTCTGATTGAAGCAACCTCATACCATATCGCGAACTCACCTAGACTTATATGTTCCAGATTAAGCGGCCTGTGAACGTATCTGTCGAAGACATTTTTATACGGCTCTGAAGTTTCGGTGTATAACTTAAGCATTCTATACCTTGTTATGTATTTTTATTTGTTTTTTTATGGTTCCAATTCTCAATGTGAACCAGTTCAATGTTGAAAGCAGGCTTGACACAAGTTTTAAGTTGGCTTAATATTTATTATTGTGCATATTCTAATTACAATCCTCTTTTATATTTTCATTCATTTTCTTCAAGCTTTATACAAATCCAACGTCCAAGCGACAAATCTACTAATTACCTTCCTAAGATTTTATATAAATCAAACGCTAATGTTACCAATCTACTAGTTATCTTCCTAATATTTGTTATAAATCAAACGTCCATGCGACCAATCTACTTATTACCTTTTCATTTCACTACTTAGCCAGATTCAAATTTACTTTACTTTCTTGTCTGATTTCATGTTTCTAAATTTTGTGTTTTTAATCCTAATTTTATTCAGTTTTCATTCCATTTATTCCATTCCGTTTAATCTAGTTTACAATTGCTTTCTTAATTCTATTATGACTTCTCTTGCTGCGGCGGTACTTCAACCGCTCGTTATGGAGCCGCTGGATCTCCTTGCTGATCCGCAGGCGCTCCTCTTTCCCTACTGCCAGCAGCAGACGACGACGAACCTCCTCTATGGCCCGCCTGAAGTTGGCCTCCACTCCAGTCCTATATTTCTAGGGACGCTCTGCTTCTACGACCGGTGGCGCGGCGACTTGCTGCTTGCCCCGATTCCTGGCTCGGTATTCCTCCAGGGTAATCGGCCTCGGTCCGGCCCTGGAATCACGCAACGCCTCCTCTAAACTTGTTCGCGACGTCCCCGACACTATGAAGTAGCCACTTTAATGACGCCGTACTTGGAACTAGGTTGATGGGTTCTGGTGACCACTTTCAACACGAAGTTCCTTACTGCACCGATAGGTTTCGAGAACCTTGTTCGGTTTTGCAGCTTCGAGGTCGAGTTTGATGGGTTACTGTGACCACTTTCAAGCTCGAGCTCCCAACGCAGAAAACCGATAGGTTTCTAGAACCTTGTTCGGTTTGACAAATTCGAACTTGAGTTTGATGGGTTACTATGACCACTTTCAAACTCAAGCTCCCAGCGAACCGATAGGCTTCTAGAACCTTGTTCGGTTTGGATCACTTATTTCTCTTTGTATGTCTACTCCCGTGAATGGTCTGCCTGACTTTTAAGGTTTTGAAGTTTATCCAACTACTGGTGATATCCCCAATTTTTCTCCGCTTTTTATTCCAAGCAACCGGGATTTTTGACCGTTGGAGCGAGGTTGCCGTCAATTACGAAACGCACTTAACTTCTGCATGGCGCCATCTACCGGTGACGGGCGGAGGTTTTTAGAACAACGTAAGTTGATGGAGTTGCTTACGTTTCCCCATGTTTCGTTTTGACGTTTCAGTCTAGGTTAAGAACGTGTTGTGATGTCGCGTGTTTTATGTTCGGTAGTGAATTTCATGTTGTTGACATAGGTTTCCGGGATCCAATGCTCACGTAAGTGTTATGAAATAGAAGGTTTGTTTACATTTTACATATTTGTAGGTTTATTTACGTTGTTCAACCGTGTTGTGCTTACGCTTGATGGTAAGTATAGTGCATGTTTAACTTTTGGTGTTTTATGCTTTTTAGGCAGTTTTCTATGCTTTATGTTTTATTCCCCATGAAATATTCCGTGTGCACTATCTGTCTGGACTATGTTGTGTAAACATAAACACCGACATCGACTTCTCGCGTGACATGTTCGAGTGAGTATGTTAAATTTCTGGTGCATTATGTTTTTTAGGTTCATATGTGTTGCGGGTATGGTTAGTGACTCGCATAGTTTATTTGTTATGTTCTAACCTCCATTCTTTTTAGGTGACGCGACGCATCACAACATTCCTCCCCCTTTTAGAAGTCCTCCCCAGGGTGAGTGGCAGCTTCTGGGATAAAGGTGGGTCACTATGATCCTCTAAGTTTGTGATTATGGGTATTAACCGGTTACAGGGTTCGCGAGATTTGAGTGGAAGTGTTATTTTCATGATAAGGATAGTTTTAGCTTATATTCTTGGCGTTGCAGCTCTCGTGTTCCATGATTTTTTCTTTATTCCTCCTTACAAGTTACATTAACTTAATCTTGGTTTTAATTCTAGTTGATTTTGGTTTTTGCTTTCTGCCTCCTACGTCTCGGGTCCTTTTGGTGTTGACTGAATTTGACCAGCTTCTCTATGGCTGGCGGCTCTTCTATCTCCGGTTTGTCCAATTGAAGTTGTTGAAATAGTTGATCTGCTTCCTTCAGGATGGATTCGAATTGAATTTGTTGGTACAACTGGTCTGCTTCTTGCAGGACGTTATCCCACTCGGCTTTTGTTGGTCCCAAATTATCCACGTTCTGGTCCATTTTAAATCTGCGATTAGGCATAGGGTTATTATTAATACGTGTCGGATAGAGTGCTGTTGGGGCTATCGTGTCGGGGCCGTACGTTTTAGTCTTAGTTAAAAAGCTTCAATCGGTTGTTATGTACGCGGCGTTTGCGCTTGCCTATCATTATGGTGCTATTTACCGGACTGTTTATAGCTACCACTTTGTACGGTCCTACCCAATGCTGTGACAATTTATTTTTTCGAGCCCCGTTCCGTAGCAATACCTGGTCCCCGAGGTGTATTTTTAAAGGGTTAGTCTTTTTGGTCGTAGTACTCTTTGGACTGGATGTTACCCTCTTCCAAATTTCTTCGTGCGGTTTGATATGCTCTCTGGAGTTTGTTTCTTAGTTGCAGGAAATAGTTCTCGTGATCGTATACTGGTTGGGGAGCTTTCTTCAAATTGTTGGGAAGAGGGGCGGAGAAGCCGTATAAGCAATCCATAGGCGTTAATTTTGTGGTTGTGTGCATACTATTATTCCTGACGAGCATTGCTGCTCGCAGATGCTCATCCCAGTTTGTTTGGTTGTCTTCTACAAAATTCCTTAGATATTCTATTAAAGGCCTATGTGATCTTTCCAATGCTCCTTTGGATTGAGGGTGGTATGGTGTTGTTTCGATCTTCCGTATCTTAAATAACTTGCACACTTCCCTGAACATTTCGGAAGTGAAGTTGGCTCCTTGGTCGGTAATTAATTTTGTTGGTATTCTGTAACGACTTATTATTTCCTCCACAAAAGCCTCTTCCACACTTTTCGCCTCCATATTTTGGAGTGGTATTACGTCCATGAAGCGAGTCAAATCGTCTTCGAAACTTAGGATATACTTGTTCCCGCGTGGTGTTTCTGGAAGTGGACCCACAATGTCCATATAAACCTTGTCAAATGGTTGTTTAGCTGTATCCATTATGACCATCGGTTCCTTATGTTCTCTGCTTAACTTATTCAGCTGGCATTTCTTGCATTTACGTATATGTTTTTTGATATCTCTCAGCATTCCCTTCCAGTAGAACTCTCTCTTCAGGCGGTGATATGTTTTGAATACTCCTTGATGGCCTCCTAGGGGTGCATCATGACAGTCTCGTAGTATGGTTTCTATCTCCTGAGGGTCCGTTAAAATTCTTGTATGTGTTTTCTCTCGTTCAGGTACTTTGCTTGGTGATGCATGCTCGGGAATTTCACTTGTGGTTGAACCTTTTGCTTCTGTTTCTTCCAATTTTTCATTTTGTTCACTCGTTTGTTTTCGCGTGGTTACTAGCACGTCATAGGGGATCCTACTTAAGGCGTCTGCATTGTTATTTTTGCGTCCCTCTTTGTATTCTATCTCGAACGTCTCCTACTTGTGGGATCCTTGTTTCTTATAGCTCCTCTTAGTGGTTTGTGGTCGGTAAATACTTTGAATGGTCGTCCATACAGGTAACATCTAAAGTTCTTAACTGCCCATACTATGGCCAAAAGTTCCCGTTCTATTGTAGAATAATTTCTTTCTGCTGCGTTCAATGTCCTACTAGCATAGCCTATGGGTTTCTCTTCGCTGGATTGACCTTGTGCTAGTACTGCGCCAAGTGCTTCTCCGCTCGCATCCGTGTATAGCTTGAATGGTTCTTTAAAGTTTGGGTATCTAAGTACCGGTGGACTTATCAATTTCTGTTTGAGAGTGTTGAAAGCGTTTACACAACTTTCATCCCATTTGAACTTCACATCTTTCTTTAGGAGATTATTGATTGGAGTCGCTATTTTGGAGAAGTCCGATATGAATTTCCTGTAGTAGTTGGCTAGTCCTAAGAAGGACTGTACTTGGCGCACCGTTTTAGGCGTCGGGAAATTTTTTACGCTATCCACCAAGCTCGGATCTGGTTCTACTCCTTGCGTCGTGCATTTATGTCCAAGGTATATAATTTCTTTTTTGAGGAAATTGCACTTCTCTACGTTTAACTTCAAGTTATGGTTTCTCAATCGTTGTAATATGGTTCGTAGTTTTGTTTGATGATCCTTTAGGTTTCTGCCGTATATTACTATATCATCCAGGTATACGAAACACTGTGGACCCTGTAGTCCTGTCAGCACATGATTCATGAGACGCTGGAACGTTGCTGGTGCTCCCTTTAACCCAAAAGGCATACGCTTAAAGGCGTATTGTCCGTAAGGGGTACTGAACGCAGTCTTATCCCGATCTTCTGGTTTCATTGCGATTTGGTGGTATCCGCTGGCGAGATCGAGTACTGAGAAATACCGAGAATTTCCCAGCTGATCCAGGATATCTTCAATTCTGGGTAGTGGATAAGCATCCCCCTCGGTGACTTCATTTAGTTTCCTGTAATCGACCACTATTCGCCATCGCTTCTGTCCATCAGGTCCCGGTTTCTTTGGGACTACTAGCAATGGTGCGTTCCATTCGCTCCAGCTTGGTTCTACTATGTCTTCCTCGAGTAATCTTTGTATTTCTTCCGTTATTATCTCTCTTTGCGTCTCCGGCAGGCGGTACATCTTGCACTTGATAGGTTGTTTCCCTGGTTGTATCCGTATTTCATGCTGCACTGTTGTTGTGTGCCCCAGTTTCTCTCCCGGTAAATGAAAAACGTCTTGGAATTCTTCAATAATTTTATGCATTTCCCTCCTTTCTTCGATGTTTAAATTGGTTACTAAGCTTATTAGTTTTTTTATCTGGGTTTCTCTTTTTCCTGGTTTCCATTCCTCGGTGCTAATACAATTGACGAGTTTTTCCTCAGAGTTATTAGTATCGGTGCTGTCGTTTCTTCGTATTTGCTCAATTTTACTGTCACATTGTTCACTTCTACTTTATAATTGTTTATATTTAGTACGCTCAGTTTTATTTTCCCATTTGTTGACCTCACGAGCGCGTTACTAATATATACACCCGGTTTTATCTCCTCTCCTTCGGTTACATACTGCCTTTCTTTGTCCGTGATCATTTCCACACATTTCACTGTCCTTCCCGGTATTATGATGTTCCTGGGCTCTGTGGTTATAAGTTCCTCCTTTGAGCAACTTTTTTCGCAGCTTTCTTCGTTTTCCCCATACGTGCGAGTATGGAATGGAAAACATTGCAAATTACTTTCTTCGCAGCTTTCTTCGTTCTCCCCATACGTGCGAGTATGGGATGGAAAACATTTTAAATTACTCCCCCCGGTACGCATCCCACTCTCGTAGTTTTCATGCGTTGTACCTGTCTCGAAGAGTTTTCCAAGATCTTTCAACACTTATGCTGTAGGCATTACTTCCCCTGTGTTATCACATGTATTCGGACTGCTTTGCCTGAAGTTGGTAATGTTCCCTGGTTTCTCCGTTTGTCGGGATTCCTCTGGCTGCTCGGCGTAATCTTTTTCCAGTATTGCAGGTTTCGTATCACCCCACATAGTAGTTCTACTTTGGAATTCTCGGGTGTTTTCCTCCCTGGCATGACTACGCTCATGATTTGTTTTACCAGCTGCTATGACGTCCACAAAATGAACGTCGGTTGTACTTCGGTTTTGGTTTTCTTCGAATTTGATAACCGTTCTTTGCCCATTACTTGTGGACAAGAACACGAGCTTCTTCGCGGGGCCCTCGATGTTGCCTGGGCAGAAAGTCGTTGCCCAGCAGGCCCGTTATACTACCTTGGTTGACAGTTTCGATAATATGGAACTTGCATGGATATATCTTATCTAATTTTATGTGTCCTGTGATGGTTCCCTTTGACGAAATTTCCCCTGAAATCGTGTTGAGTGTGATAATCTCTTCTCTGTTTATGTCTTTTTCCATTGACTCATTAATTTCTTCCTCTTTCATAAGACTTATTTCGGCTCCTGTGTCCACTATGAACTTATTTCTGCTTCTTCTCGTAATATTTAGGGGTAAACTTACTATAGGGGCGTCTGGACATGATTCACACCGCTTTTCTTTTTCTTTTAGCGACGACTCGCGGTGTGCCCGGTCGTCTCCTCGCAGTTTTCCGTTTGTAGGTTTGCTGTTTGTTTTTCTAGCTGCAACCGTTCCCATCTCTCTCTTAAATAACACCGGTCCTCCATATGTCCATTTTCCAGACAGAAATTGTATTTTCCGTCCGCTGTGTTCCCGATGGTATGATTCACTTGACGACCTCTATATGTGTTTGGAGCTGAATTTTGTTGATTTCTGCCGTGCGCGTTACAGTTTTGAATCGTGTGGCCATACGTCTTACAGCTTGGGCAGAATGGCGTCATTTGCTTCGTACGACATTCGGCTATCACGTGTCCTGGTCTTCCACAGAAATGACATCTTATTTGCCGTTTATCCTGTTTCTCCCGGGGTGTGTTGGTGTTGTAGTTTCTTGGTGTCTCTTGGTACCCATTATAGTTTCTCGCGGACTGGTATTGTGGTTGTTGCTGATTTTGTCCAAACGTTCGGGGTTCTCTTTTCACTTGATTGTAAAACTGGTTTCTAGGTTGGTCCATCGTGTAGTCCTGGGATTAAGGGTTGCTGACTAGCTAGGTGCTGATTCATACATTGCTCAGTCTGCTCAAGCCTTGCTATTTTTCTTCCTAAGGCTTCTAAGTTGTTTTCGCAATCTTGGAGCAGGTAGAACTTGTAGTTAGAGTTTGTTATCCCTAACTTAAAGCAATGCAGGCCTACTTCCTCGATTTCGATTTTTAAACCTTCACCCCCGTTGGCGTATTGTTGTTCTGCTGCGTTCTTGCAAGCATTTATGAGTGTTTTCACCCTATTGAAGTAGCCCATTAGTGTTTCCATGGGTAATTGCTGCACGTTTCTTAATTGAGTGTTTAGAGTTATGTAGGAGGTATTCTGGATTAAGTTCGACCTAAGAGTGTTGAATATATCCTCAAGTGTATCGTTTACTCCAGCTTGTGCAACTTCTAGGGCTCTTCCTCTTAATAGTGTTGGTAATAGTCTTATAAAGAGCGCCTTATCTTGTGCTTCAGTGAGGGTCTCGTATCCCAGGCGCGCGCAACTAATAAATTCATTTACTTCATTTTGTTTTCGGGGGCTGTCTTCCCCCATTAGTATCGGTACGTTGTTGTGTAACACGTTGTTTACTAAAGTTATGTTGGCCATCTTCTTGTTTTCAATTCCTTTTGTTTCCTCAATTTCTTTTTTCTCGATCTCTGTTCGTGTGTTTATTGTTGGCTGTGGTTTGTTGTTGGCGTGGTCGTCTTTTCCTTGGTCCGAGTTCGTCTTACAATATATTCTCCCGTGTCTCAGCTGCACTATGTCTGATTCTGGCTCTTCTGGTGTTTTTGTTGTTGATCTCCTGTTCCTATATTTCCTTCTATCTGATTTTCTATTCCCGGTTCTGTTATCTGATAAGTTTCCTGGTTGCTTGACATCAATACGTAAGTTTTGTTATTTGTTCCTTCCTCGTTGTCCTTCTTTTCGTTAGATTCTTCACCTGTGTGGGTTTCCTCAATGCTTGTAGAGAATTATCAAGTGTTCTCGGCTAGGTCGGATTATCAAGTGAGAAGTAGTCTAGAAACCTCGAAAATCTAGTTATAGACGATTTCAGAGACGGTTTCGGGGTTGACTGGGCCATATACTGTGTTTTTCGTTTGTTTTATCATTTTGTTATGACTAATTTTTACTAACTAAATATTTTTTCCTTGAATATTTTTAATTTCTTTTCCTATTTATATTTCTTTTTTCTGATATATATATATATATATTTTTTTTTATGTACCTTTTTTTTGTTTTTTTGTTTTATGTTTTTATGTATTTTTGTGTTGATTATTATTCTTTTATTGTATCCTTTTTTAATTTCGTATATCTTTGTTTTTTGTTTTTTCTTTTTTCAGCTTGTAACAATTTTAATACAAATATTCCTTAATAAATAACTTACTATACAAACAATCCTTTTTTATGTCTTATATTCTACAGCGTACCTTCCACATTTGCCTTATTTAAATTCAATTTGATTAATTTTGCTCAATATTATTTTCTGTGCGTTTATGTTCTTTAGTGCGGCTGCGCCAGTTTTGTTATGTATTTTTATTTGTTTTGTTATGGTTCCAATTCTCAATGTTAACCAGTTCAATGTTGAAAGCAGGCTTGACACAAGTTTTAAGTTGGCCTAATATTTATTATTGTGCATATTCTAATTACAATCCTCTTTTATATTTTCATTCATTTTCCTTAAGCTTTATACAAATCCAACGTCCAAGCGACAAATCTACTAATTACCTTCCTAAGATTTTGTATAAATCAAACGCTAATGTTACCAATCTACTAGTTATCTTCCTAATATTTGTTATAAATCAAACGTCCATGCGACCAATCTACTTATTACCTTTTCATTTCACTACTTAGCCAGATTCAAATTTACTTTACTTTCTTGTCTGATTTCATGTTTCTAAATTTTGTGTTTTTAATCCTAATTTTATTCAGTTTTCATTCCATTTATTCCATTCCGTTTAATCTAGTTAACAATTGCTTTCTTAATTCTATTATTACTTCTCTTGCTGCGGCGGTACTTCAACCGCTCGTTATGGAGCCGCTGGATCTCCTTGCTGATCCGCAGGGGCTCCTCTTTCCCTACTGCCAGCAGCAGACGACGACGAACCTCCTCTATGGCCCGTCTGAAGTTGGCCTCCACTCCAGTCCTATATTTCACGGGACGCTCTGCTTCTACGACCGGTGGCGCGGCGACTTGCTGCTTGCCCCGATTCCTGGCTCGGTATTCCTCCAGGGTAGTCGGCCTCGGTCCGGCCCTGGACTCACGCAACGCCTCCTCTAAACTTGTTCGCGACGTCCCCGACACTATGAAGTAGCCACTTTAATGACGCCGTACTTGGAACTAGGTTGATGGGTTCTGGTGACCACTTTCAACACGAAGTTCCTTACTGCACCGATAGGTTTCGAGAACCTTGTTCGGTTTTGCAGCTTCGAGCTCGAGTTTGATGGGTTACTGTGACCACTTTCAAGCTCCAGCTCCCAACGCAGAAAACCGATAGGTTTCTAGAACCTTGTTCGGTTTGACAAATTCGAACTTGAGTTTGATGGGTTACTATGACCACCTTCAAACTCAAGCTCCCAGCGAACCGATAGGCTTCTAGAACCTTGTTCGGTTTGGATCACTTACTTCTCCTTGTATGTTTACTCCCGTGAATGGTCTGCCTGACTTTTAAGGTTTTGATGTTGATCCAACTACTGGTGATATCCCCAATTTTTCTCCGCTTTTTATTCCAAGCAACCGGGATTTTTGACCGTTGGAGCGAGGTTGCCGTCAATTACGAAAGGCACTTAACTTCTGCATGGCGCCATCTACCGGTGACGGGCGGAGGTTTTTATAACAACGTAAGTGTATGGAGTTGTTTACGTTTCCCCATGTTTCGTTTTGACGTTTCAGTCTAGGTTAAGAACGTGTTGTGATGTCGCGTGTTTTATGTTCGGTAGTGAATTTCATGTTGTTGACATAGGTTTCCGGGATCCAATGCTCACGTAAGTGTTATGAAATAGTAGGTTTGTTTACATTTTACATAATTGTAGGTTTATTTACGTTGTTCAACCGTGTTGTGCTTACGCTTGATGGTAAGTATAGTGCATGTTTAACTTTTGGTGTTTTATGCTTTTTAGGCAGTTTTCTATGCTTTATGCTTTATGTTTTATTCCCCATGAAATACTCCGTGTGCGCTATCTGTCTGGACTATGTTGCGTAAACATAATCACCGACATCGACTTCTCGCGTGACATGTTCGAGTGAGTATGTTAAATTTCTGGTGCATTATGTTTTTTAGGTTCATATGTGTTGCGGGTATGGTCAGTGACTCGCATAGTTTATTTGTTATGTTCTAACCTCCCTTCTTTTTAGGTGACGCGACGCATCACAACAACCTTTGTTGAGGTATGCAAGTGTTAACAAACACACATGAACTGAACGTGAACTGTCCCTTAATTTTAAATGGCATATGCACATATGCACATTCATTGGCGGAAAATTCTCTATGAGTGAGAATAGCATTTTGTATTGCGAAAACTAACCTTCCTAGATTATTCCCGCCTCTCTCTCGGACATTCCGAATCGCATCTCTGATTGATCTTGTGACCTCTGCGGGTTCGGCGTTTGAGATGTATTTAGATATGTAATAGGCTTCCCCTTAAGCGGAACCACATGGTTGTAAATCAATATTTGCGCGCCGTAACTTCAATAACTTAGTACTGTAACAATTAATCATCGCTTCTGATTCCCTTCTCTTCAGAACGTAAAATCTACCACCGTTTCTGACTGCCTGTTCATAATCTAAAATTTTTGTACTTTCAGAAACAAGTCTTGGAAAAGAAAATCTACAAACATTGCGGTTATTTTTATAACACGTTTGGGTATGTTTATGGGTTTGTAACTGTACTACCAGGTCATGCATCACTGGGTCACTCTCAGCATCAGGAATTTCACAAGTCACAACCCGCTCCAATAATTTTTGCCTTCAGTACTGTCAAACGGTGGCATATCTGCACTCCATAAGACCATGGGAACATGTGGACTACCCCTTAACTGAAACTCAATTCGCCACCAGAAATCAATTACTTTTCTTCCTAAAATCGGCTCCCGCCTTGTTCTGGAAAACAATGTGTTCAAACGCAACATGAAATGCCTAGATAACGTTACAGAATATGATTCTACGAGATTTTGTTTTTCAGAAAAGGTTAATTCTTCGAAAGGAAAATTTGGCCGGTTATCAGCGACTAATAGAGCTTACAACATATCACGCCAGTTTAGATTATTACACGAAATTGTAAGGTACCAATGTGGTGGGCCTATATTTTTTATCATTGCAAGGAGATCTTTGACTGCCTTATGCCAGTAAGCAGATGTTCCGCGAATGTTCCGCATCACTAAATGCACGCTCTGCACAATATCAGTGGCTTCTGCACCATCCTGTCGTAATCTACAACACACCGAAACGTTTTGTTGCGCTTTGCATAGTTCAACTATAATATATATTTCTTATATATATTTCTTTCCTCCACGTTATTATTCAAAACAATATCAGATAAATCTCAATCAGATGAGGGCTGTTGTTACAAACTCTGGTTCATCATATGAGGTGTTATCATTTGTTGGATTTCTAGTAACGCTTAATGATACATTGTGACTATTGTCCATATCTATATCATTTTGTCTAAGTGATAGATCTACTCGAACATCTTCCATAGTAGAGAGAGATACATTTACAGCTGTTATACTAGTTATACTATGCTGCATGTCCTTGCACCGTTTTGCTTGCAATACTAGTGCAAGATGATGACACAAACTGTCTTGGTCAGGAAAGTTCATCATCATTGAAGTCCCTCTATTAGGAGCTAAAAAACCCTTAGGCCCCCGTGCATGTGAATCAAATAAATAATAGGAATCCTTAACATTCGTTACTGATACTGCGATATTTGTTTCGCATGTAACAATGCCTTTATCACACGTGAAAAAAAGAGCTGAATTCCTGAACTCAAAGTAGAGGAATATCCTTCAAGAACTTCTAATGGTGCACTAGAATTAATGACTCCGATAACCACGTCAGTTTGAATGTCCAGATGAAAATCAATGTTGGCCACCATCAATGTAAAACACGGTCCAAGTCGGAAGATTTCCATTCGTGAAATGGCTTAGACGAGAGATACGCTATTGCTGTAGCAGCATTAGCTGTGCATTGGCGACCTCGCGATTTTTGTTCAAAGCTTTCACTACCTTGGTGAAATGATCCGCGTAAGATTTGCTTGCCATTATCTAATGGCTTAAAATGATTTTGAGGTTCATTCCTAACCGAACTTGCATTTTCTAAAGTCACAATAGTCTTCAAAACGCTTGACTGGAGCTGCTCAGTTGTAATACCTACATTGATTTGCACATTTCTGTACAAATGATTATTTTGCACGAGCCATTCTAAGGCTTTTTTTATTTTTTCAATATCTACCGAATACCTTCTAATGCTCGTAACATTTTCCAAATGTTCAGTAACGATACTTAATCCTGAATTTGCTGCACTGAATTTCTTCAACTTGCTGTGCAAACAAAACATCCTGGCCCTTAAAACCCTGTTGTCCAAAACTTCCGCCCAAACGTACTATTTTGATAAATGAAGGTATTCGCGAAATAAGCCGTATCTCCATATCTGAGAGGCATTCTATTTCAGGTGGCATGGATGCAACAATCATATTGTTCCAGTATGCATTAGATGGGCATTGATTTTTTAGCAATTTGGTGGCACATCTATTGCAACAATCTATGCAGCCAGAAATATTTCTTGGTAAGTTTGAAATATTAGTAGTTGCGATGCTACGTGATTGTTTTTAATATAGAAGCTTATGACATACGTAGCATACTAAATCCGCTACTTTCGAGATTGCTTCATCGAATGAAGAATCAGTGCCCACTAACAATTTCCGATTAACACGACTTTGTGACCACTTATTAAACAGTCTTCGCCTGTATGATTCTGGTGACTCTATAGCACGAGACGTTGCGGAAAATACTTGCATTTGCTTGAGACGAGCACTACGAGACGATGGAGACTCAAACTCGCGTCTATTTTTTGCATGATCTCGCAATTTAGTTATCCTGTGACCACGAGATGTAGAGGTTTCGCACACACTCTTTTGAGATTTAACTGTCGCGAGCTTGTGACACCTTTGTTCTTTATCAGCGATAAATTCTCGTCCTTGCTGAGTTCGTCTCCGGATTAATTGTGCATTAATAATATTTTGACGTGAACTAGGCGAAAGTTGATGGTAGTAGTACAGAAACATCCTTCTTTTTTTCAGAAGACGCTTTTCTCGTGCATTTGGCGACTCAACCCTTAATTTCTGAATAAATGCTCGAGCGCGTTTAGTTTTACGTGATAACGTAATTTTAGCAAATTAATTTATCTATGTATGTATCCCAAATAATTCTAAAATCTAAATTTGCAGTAGTAGATCAAGTCTATAATATCGAAAGTTTTTTAAGTAGGTATATGTATTTTCTTTACCCAAATTAGCAAACAACAAATAGAATAATCAGTGAGGGAACTCACCTAGTTAAAAACTCTACTATCTCTCATAATCTAATTATTAAATTTGTTAAACAACTTCCAACTCGCTGGTTAAAAGTTTGACACGGAATGAGCTCGCATAACCCACCGAGAATTTGGCATCCATACGCTGATCGTATAGACCACGAAGAGAGAAAGGAATGGTTCTTATGGTCATTGATGTAACGGTTCTTATCAATCCCTCAAAATGCGTAGCAGTCTATACCCAAACTAACCAAGGCGCAATTCACAAACAGATAGGGGCAGGCACTAAACAAACTCTGGAGAATAAATAAAACGAGACCAAGAAAACACATCCTTCTACTAACAGAAATTTTCGTCTTACAAGTCCAAAGTGCAACCCCAAGCCAATATTGTTATTTGAGTTCAATCGAGCACTTTATCCGAACACTTTATCATTATTTTCCTTGAATTTTAATTTAATCTAATTCAAATTCGTAATGTTTAAAATTTTAGGCTTAATATCAAGTCATGACCATGAAGTTGGGATCGCTTAATATTAAATATAAATAATAATTATTTCTGTTGAGAACCTCGCGACTCAAGTAATAGGAGCGCAGAAAATCATTAATGACCATTGCAAAAATCAACATGCAGTTGCGTGGCCCGAGTGATTGGAGCCACGAAAAATCGGACAGGATCGTTGTTTCCTTGAAAACAAAAACTAAAGTCAAACTTTGAAAATCCGATCTAGGCAACCAGCCTGGCAGAATCGCTAGCAATACGAAAATTTATGTACACAAGATTGTGCCACAAACAGTAAACATACGGTGTCACCCTACAAAGCGTGTGTGACGCGGGAATGTGTTTTTTAGATGAGAAATCAACCCATGCTCTCTCAGTGGGGTGACACCGTTTGTTGATTGTGGGTGGCACAATCTCGTGTACACAAATCGTGTTGCTGGCGATTCTACCAGCCTGGTTGCCTAGATTAGATTTTCAAATTTTGACTTTATGGAAAATCAAAATACGACTCGATATGAAATTCGAGAGAACGATTCGCTATCAGCTCCGTACGGTACGGATGTAACAGTGTGCGCTGATAGAGAATCGTTCTCTCGTATACGTAAAGGAATGACGCGTATCGAATCGATTCGATTATTTTTGTATGGAAATTTCTATGGAAAATATTCGACTACGGAGTAACAAATATGTATGCGAATACATATTCGGTATGATTCGTTAGTTTCATTTTTTTTTATGCAAAATATGGAAATTTCTATGGAAAATATTCGATTACGGAGTAAAGTAATGTTATTTCTCAAAGTATGTAAATGAATGGAAATGATTGTTTCTCTGGAGATTTATTTGAAAATCTTCGTCTCCTCTTTGTGCTGTGATTCGTAGCGGATTCTCAAAATTTATATGAATAAGTAAATTCATATTTCTATCGCGTGTGAAATATTAGCAGGTAACGCCCGCCATTTTGATTTTTGGCTCACGTTACATAGATTATGACACTCGGAGGTATAATACAAATCTAATGACACACCTGTCTTCAAAATCGGTTCAGCCGTTTGAGGTACAGGAAGTAAGTGTTAGCAGGTGAATATTAGCAGATAATGTCCGCCATATTGAGTTTTTGCTGACGTCACATAGCCTATAACACTCGCGAAAAGAATACAAATCTTATAACACCTAATTGTTCAAAATCTGTCAAGCCGTTTAGGCTACAGTTGGTAAGAAAGAAACAGACATACATACGAACGCGCGAAAATATGAAAAAGAGAATTGTACCAATGTGACGTAAGATTTTTGAGGGAGGAAACAAAATTTTGTATTACAAAAATATTGTACCAAGGTTAGATTTTCGAGAGAAATGGGCTCGTCAGGTTTCTGAAACTTTAATATTCGCCTCTGTTCAATGAGTGTTACATGAAATTTTTTCGATTTCGCTGTTTCCTGTGTAAACGTGCGAGGATTTCAAATGGATTTGAATGTTTAAATTATCAGCAATTTCTTGCAATGGTTTTAATGAGCACCGTTCATTGTCTGATGTGATTTTTTATGGGAGTACCATATTTGGGTTGCATTCTTCTAGTGCCTTTTTTATTTCTTATTTTTTATTGCGTTTATTTGAGCATGTTTGCTAAATCGATATAATACGATTAAGATGGGTTGTCTTGAATATGGGAACCAGATATCTACAATAATATTTTCGTGAGGTTTATTAGAAATAAGTTTCAGTTCTTGTTTTCGTTTGAGAAGGTTTCTGTTTTATATACACAGGTTATATACGTTACATTTATTTATGATTTCTTGAATGTTTAATATTAACTTTGAGATATAGTCAGGCGATTCTGGCTATTTTCGATAAATTAACAGATTTCTGTTACGAAAATTAACAAATTATGTTTCCAACAGAACTCTTAAAGTTGGTATTCTGGGCAAAATTTACGTTCAAATCTGTTACGAAAGCGGTTTTGTTCCAAATTTTTCAACTTTCTGAACAAAAACGCTGTTACCTTAAAGTTGAAGAATTTCGGGCCTGTTTCGGTAAAGGATTTTTAACATAACACCTGTTAACTTTTGGAACCCAAAATACCAATTTCGACCGTAACTAATATTTTCGAAATCCAACAACAAATTACATGTCTCTGTCTCTTGAAAACGATCGTCGCTCTTTCCGCTTTTATGCTTAAGAGTGATAATGTGCGCAGATAGCGCATCGTTTTCTCTTATACTTAGCGTCCTGGTAGCAAATCGTATACTCGAATATAGTTACCAGTTACTCTCTCCCTTAAGCATGAAAAGGAGATGAGTGACTCTACATATTCGAACGAACGATTCGCTATCAGTTCACAATGTTACATTCCTACACAGAAATTAATTGACGCTACGTATTAGACATTACGATGCGCTATCAGCCCAAATTGTCCCTCTGAAGCATGGGAACGAGAAGAGTAACGCTACGTTTTGAATAGAACGATTCGTTATCGTCCTTTTACATCTCTTAAAGGCGGATGCACACCAGACGAACGAAGATCTAGAGCTCGAACAAAAGCATTCTTTCTTTATTTATATCAAGCGATCGAGCATTCTTGGATTATTCCATAGAATCTTTGTGAACGCAAACAGAACAACGAAGGAATGCTCTAGGTCTATTTACACTGAAGGAATCCTATGGAGTAGGAATAGAATGAGCATTCGCTCGCGTGGTGTGCATTTAATAATCGCCATTCGGTCTTCTGTTGTTGGTGTCGTACAAAATATCAGGAGTAAAGGTCAGTGTACTTGTTTCCGGACAGAGCCGAAAATTTATTAGCGGTTGGTTAGACACTTGAAATTCTGTTAAAAGTACCTATATTTTGATGTTGGGGTGTAAATTTTTTAATACAGTAAGTAATCTTGAGCAGATATTTTATTGAAAAAATGCTTATTTTAGTTACTAATATTATTTTTGTAAAGTACATGAACTGAACCATATTTCTGACTAAGTTTTAGTGCTCGGGCAGTCATAAACTAACTGTAACCGCCCACTTTGCTGGGCACTACGTAATACTGCATATTTTTTGTATACTGTATATGTTGATACTATATGTTTTATGTTTTTCTTATGTTATAGATTTTGGATTCTTAGCAGTTATCTTTTGATTGTAACATAAGTTCGAAAACTTCCAAAAGATTTTTAAGTTACTTCAAATATGTTTTTATTAACGTTTGGATACAAATTTTCGCTGTAAATTGGATAATAAATTGAAAGTATGAATAGTGCTCAATAAGAGAATGAGAAAGAAACTTAAAACAACTAACCAAGCACTCTTTCATTAAGAGAAAATTTGAAATATTACAACACCTTACTACACCTATTAACCTTAAAGTTACAAAAAAATGTAAATACAGTAGTTATAAGAAATTGAAATTTATTCGTATGTTCGTTGACAACAATGAAACAAATAAATATTTAAAGATTGCCGGTTGAAACTCAAACACAACTGGATAATGTTTTACTTAAAGTATTAACTACTTGTCTAAATTATCTTAGCTTATATACATTTTCTGAATGTAAATTTTTTATGGCACAGTGATATTTTAGGGGTTAAGCCGATCCGATCGGTCACATCAACAAAACGCCCACGTTAGCCGTGTAAATTTATTTTCGGCGAATTTGTGGCAAAATATTGCTTTCTTCTACTTACAAAAAATGTAAACGTTTAATCACAGACAAAATAATTCACCAGATCCGATGTGACTCTGTACCCAATTTTTTCCAACATCACACACGTACCAGCTTACAAAAGATGCATGGGCCGTATGCGCCTTTGACCGGCTGTAACGTTTGAAGAACAGACAGTGCGCGAATTTTTCTTGTTGATGTTAGATTTTCAAAAAGGGAATGAGTGATTGCAATAATAGGAAAGGGGGCACAATTTTGATGTTCTGAAATTGGCAAAAAATTTTTTTGTGTAGAAATCGGAAATTTTTGTGTGTAATAGTATTTTTTATTTATGTGAAGAAAAAATATACAAATTGAATTTCCAATATATAAAAAATTACAAGAGTTTTCTGAAAAACGCGAGATTTTGCATTTACTAATTTTAATCTGAATTTTATCATATATTATAAATTTTGTTTGGACACACCTTTAAAAACTCAATTCATAGAAATAAAATGTCTCGAAAAAGGAAGGAAATTTAAAAAAAAATGAGGGTAGATCATACATATGAACCCCGTAGGAAGCTTCGGTCAACCGCCAGGAGCATAAAATCGTTACAAATTCAAAATCTGAATTTTATCAATTTTCCAATATTTTTAATGCACACCTTTCAAACTGTTAGGTACCAAAAAAAAAATAAATTTTCATACCAAAAAAAAACACCAAATCGAAAATTTAAAACTTTACTTCACAAAAATTAAAATCAAAAATCAAATTGTCATCCTGTGACACGCGCGCGTGGCTGAACGGGATCTTAAAAATCTGTCCTATGGATCCAATTGATTCGCTGGAAACAAACGAACCATCTGTTGTTCCCAGGGACATCCGCCCCTTTGAATGCACGAGGGATCAATTCAACAATTGATTTCAAAATCAAACTTGATGAATTGATCTTTCGTGCATTGCGACCACACTCAATTGATTCCGTGGGAATCAGTTGAGTTGGACAATGGTCACCTCCAGGTCCATGAAAGAGCAATGAAATTTAAAAAGAAAGAATTGGTCTTTCATGGATTGGAGCTCCGTTGTCCAGTAATTTTCTTCGGCAGAACAAAAAATTGCAGGATTTTGGCCCAAAAGCCAGTCGTACTGTCCGGCAGAAGAATTCATAATTTTAAAGTGATGTAAAATAAATTGTTAAACCTAAAACTTAATTCAAAAATTAGAACAAGATTATTAATATGAAGAATTTAGAAATAAATCATAAGACTATTAAACTAGAATTAAAAATTTGAAGTGATGTAAAATAAATTGTTAAACCTAAAACCTAGTTTAAAAATTCGAAACAAGATAATTAATTTGAATAAATGAGAAATAAATCTAAAGACTATGAAACTAGAATTAAAAATTTGAAGTGATGTAAAATAAATTGTTAAACCTAACACTTAATTCAAAAATTAGAACAAGATTATTAATATGAAGAATTTAGAAATAAATCCTAAGACTATGAAACTAGAATTAAAAATTTGAAGTGATGTAAAATAAATTGTTAAACCTAAAACCTAGTTTAAAAATTCGAAACAAGATAATTAATTTGAATAAATGAGAAATAAATCTAGAGACTATGAAACTAGAATTAAAAATTTGAAGTGATGTAAAATAAATTGTTAAACCTAGAACTTAATTCAAAAATTAGAACAAGATTATTAATATGAAGAATTTAGAAATAAATCCTAAGACTATGAAACCAGAATTAAAATTCGAAGTGATGTAAAATAAATTGTTAAACCTAAAACCTAGTTTAAAAATTCGAACAAGATAATTAATTTTAAGAAAATTAGAAATGAATCCTCAGACTATGAAACCAGAATTAAAATTTTGAATATAAATAAAGTAATGAAATAAATGGACTAATTACTGTGATTATTCTATGAAGGGTCGAGTGATCTTACACCAAGCACTCCTCGAGCCTTTGTTGTGATATAAAAAAAAGATTGCAAAAATCACAACAAACCCTCAATTAAGAAAAAAATGACGTATGAAAAGAAGCTAGAAAATGTCAGAATAGTGGGGGTCGGTCATACATATGAACCCGTGGGACGCTTCGTTTAGCCGCTATGGGCAAAAAGCGTTAAAACTCAAATTTTTGCTGGAAAAGAACCCTTAAAACCGGAAGCAAAATGTTTAACTTCGGATTCAGGGTTAGGAAATTTAAAAAAAAATGGCGATTTGTTTAGGCGCTAGGAACAAAAAATCGTTACAAATTCAAAATCTGAGTTTTATCAATTTTCAGATGTTTTGAATGCACACCCTTAAAACCTCAATTTAAAGAAAAATGATGTATGAAAGTAAGGTAGGTAATGTCAAAACAGTGGGAAGTTGTCATACATATGAATACCATAGGACGCTTTGTTTAGCCGCAAAATGACCACAAAAACTGGAAGAAAATTGGTCAACTTGGGATTCCCGGAAACTATGGTGCCCTACGATCTGAAATTCAAAAAAAATTTTTACAATTTTCCACTAGTTTGTACAAATCCACCTGCTACAGGTTGAATGAATCAAAATTGTATAACCCGGGCAAAATTTGTAGAAAACAATTAAAACCGGCTCTACGGAACTACAGAGTGAAAACTGATGGAGAATTCTTGAGAAAGAGCTTTTGTTCCGATTTGCAAAAGCGACAAGTAACGGTTCACTGTTACGTAAGTGATGGTTGACGTTTTCGTATTCGAGATGGGCATAAGAAAATCCAAGAACAACCCAGTCCCCATTTTCCAATCGAAAACCACATGACATGAAGTCGCATCCATCTCTAGTATGAATCCATGGAAAGATTTCATATCAAGAGAAAGTGAACTTTGCTTCTTAAGAAAAATAAATGAAGAGAGATTGTGCAATCAAAAAAATGCCGAAATTTGCTCTCAAATACATATCATACTTAAGAGGGAGGGTGTATCCGTTAACGATGCGACGTTTTAATTGCACGATCTCTCTTCATTTGTTGATCTTAAGCTTAAGAACTAAAGTCGACTTTCTCTTGAAATGAAAACCGTGAAAAATTTTAGACTTAAATATTTCCGAAAGTTCAAAGCAAATTTTAAAACTTTACACGAACACTCTACAACTGAACAGTAATATTCGTGCTAAATTTTATTAAAATCGACTTGGTAGATTCCGAGTTGAGCCGCGACAAAGATATCTTCTTATATATATAAGACTATAAAAAAAGCCTGAGCAAAAACAAAGTAATACGGGCAAAGAGAAAACAAAAAATTTTAAAAAATTTTTCAGTAAAAATCAGTAAGGAATGGAAGTGCTTGCGCGAGTAATTTTCTCACAATTTTCACTATTTTTCGTTCCGTATGGGAACGCAAAACTCTCAAGTTCAGAAAATATTAGTATGATTTTCGAGTACGCGAACATACCTTTTTCCAGAAATCTATTCTTTGCTTGACTTGCATGAAAAACTATTGGCCGTGGTGTAGAAAATGAATTAATTTTCCCCGCTTTCAGAGATCGGATCCCATTTGTTGGTGAATGAAATCATTTTTCTGCTTTACGACCATTAGCATTTTATATTATAAGATGTTACTAAAAATCCAAATAGAGATTTTTACTTGGAGCTGTTGGGAAACGTAAGCAACGCGTCTGGAAACTATTGCAAAATGCACGTTTTTATACAATGGTCATAATTTGGTGACAAAGTGACAATTTGCAATGAAAAACTGTCCGAGCTAAATTAAAGAAGATGAGATAATGGTTATATGCACGCAACAGATATCCTTTTATGTTGAGTGTTGTGAAATCGACATCAGTCAAGCCATGCGGCGATATCTGTGCAGCAGAAATAAAACTGCAAGTACAATTTTTGAAGAACAAATTGCAGCTCAGCATGAAAACAAACAAAAATGTACACACAACGCGTCAAGATACCAACACCGATGCTCCATTTCAAAGATACTTGAATTCGTTGGAGTTATTTATGTTCGTCTCCTACTTCAGTTATCATAAACCCATTGCTTAACAACTAAAAGAAATTGAGAAGGCTGCAGAAAATTATGCCAAAAAGCAGTTTGGTATCGTGTAAAAGGAGAGTGTTTAAACAACTATGTGAATGAATGAGCCTTTTATTCAGACGTCTCAGCGTATGATACATCTAATAGCAATAAAACTTAAGCTTAATAACTATATTCAAACACGTAGTAACTTAACATATTCTAATATTTGCGGCTTTTTTATTTTCTGTGGATCTGTTTGCCAATCGGCCAAGCCCTCCTCCAACCTTTTCCATTCTGATCTATTTTAAGCCACTCTGTTCCACATCACGCCTGCTACTTCTCTAATGTCATCATCCAACCTTTTCTGCGGTCTACCTCTCTTCCTTCTACCTCCTCTCCACAGAGAATCTTGTTCATCTTGTTATTAATTTGCGTCACTTGTTAGGGCCTCTTATCTGGTGGCCTGCTCATTTTTATTTGAGTCTCCCAATTTTTAAGGTTGCACCTATGGTTTTTGTTTTGTTTTTAATAGCACACTTTTTAAGTTTGCCTGATTTTCTGACATTCAACATACTCCATTCCATAGCATATTGACAGGTTGCTTGTTTGCTAGTTAGTTTCTTGGTTAAGGTCCACGATTTACAGCCATACATAAGATCGGGTAGTACGAACGTGTTAAATGACTTACTTTTTATGTTTATGCTTTTCATCGTCAAGCCGACGATGTCCGATTTGATTTGTTTTAAAGCATATAACAGTTCTATGAGGTTTTCCTCTTCCCTCAAGGTAAGGACATTGAGGACTGCGATGAAGATATTTGGCTCGTGGTGTTTGCTATCTTTCATTATTATTGGAGGGTTGTAATCTTTTCCCCCACGAGAACTAGTCGGCTTGGGGGAGGTTGGTGTTGTCCTGTACCTTTGTTGCCGGTTTCTTCGTTTGGTTTTGATTTCCGTTTGCTGGTTCTTAGTTCTTTTCGGTGGCAGGTGTATTAGAAAAAGAATTTAATCTTGATTTCCTCATATCAAAATCATTTACCTTGTTTACCTTGTTTGGCTTGGTTGGAGAAGATAAAGTCTGTTGCTTTTTTGGCTGGTTATTACTAGAAACGGGTGAAACGGATGTTCCTCTTTTCCTTTTTTTTTTGTTGTTGTTGTCCTCCCTAACTATTAATTTATCGTATCTCAGATATACTCTATTACCCTTCTTCCTCTCGTCAGCTAGCTCTGCTTGCAACACTTTTCTCTTTTCCAGTACTTCCTTTGGGCAGTCCCCGGTGACATAAGTTTTCTTCAGATTCGTTTTGTTTTTGATAATTTCGTTCTTTTTCCAGTTGTTTACAAATGAACATACTACTGGTTTCGGCTTGTTGCTTTCCTTACTCTTATATCCGATACGATGAATTTTGTTAACTTCGTAATCTTCAACCTTTATATTTAAGTCTGCTTACAGATTTTCTGTCTGTAATAGTCCGGAGGTGGATGTATCCTTTTCTTCCAAGCCTATAATATTATTGTTTCTTCATTCTCTTTTTAAGAACTCTATCTCTTTTTCTAATTTTGCTATTTTTATTTTTAGGTTCTTGTTTTCTTCCATGATAGGATTTAGTTTTTCTTCCATCCTGGCCATTATACCTTCCGTGATAGATTCCTTCAATTCAGCAGTCTGGTTTTGCATTTCGACCAACATTTTGTCGAATAATATTTTAAATTAACCATCCATTAGAGAGAAACGTATCAAGGAACGTGAAATTGGAAAGTTATATTGGAACGTAGTGGAATTTGTTCTTTTGTTTGGCCTGAATACGATTGTGTGGTGTTCACCCTGCGGTGGTGGTGGTATCAATCCTAAAAGGTGAAGGATTCCTTTGCTGAGTTCTGCGAGCAATAGCAAAACTCTTCAGAGGGTCTGGAAATGGGTAAATATTTTGGGAGACTGGGAGTTTTTTTAAAATGAGTTGAGTTCTGTATTCGACTATCAACTGAATTCTTTATTCAAATTGCTCTATTTTTGTATAAAATTAAAACCTTATTCTAGCTTAAAATCTATTGGAAGGGCATGCAAATGACGTCAATTATTTGTTGCAACGTCAATTATTTGTTATTTCCAAGGGTATGTCGGCAATTGCAACTTAGCAATATTCCGTTGCGTAGTCAGGTAAGTGACCGATTACGACCTATTTCCTATAGGGAAAAGTTATTAATTTTCATTTTTTCAAAATTCCTAACAGAGCATTGCAATTTGCGACTCAGCAAGATTCTGTTGACGGGTAAGTGACCGACATACTCTGAAAATAAATTTTGTTTTGCGCAACAGAATATTGCCAGTTGCAACTCAGTAATGTTCCATTGCGCAGTCACCAGGTGAGTGACCGAGCATGCTACATCCGCCCCCTTTGAAAGTAGATTTTTTTGACTATTGGGAAGTAGTATAAGAGAGAAAAAAAATCTTCCTTTACATTAGGCTGAATTTTACGAATTTTTATTATTTTTAATGTCTAAGGGTTTCTTGGATTTTTGGACATAATAATCAGATCAGATTTTCTTAATGCTAATACAGTTTCAAATTACTTTTATTTTTGGTTGTTTATTTTTAATTTTAATAAATCAATGTTCTTTTGTTGTTTATTTAATCTTGTTTTTCTAAGAAGGTTTTTGTGGACAGTAGTTATTTTTTTGTTATCTAAGTTTTTAACTGTGCAGTTTACTTGTGAAATATTTGTAAGTTTCCATGTACCATTGAATAAGGGATCCAATTTATATTTTGGGTTTTTATAAATACTCTATCTCCTATTTTCAACGATACTGGGTTACGACTCTGATTTTCACCAGCTACCCTTTTTGATTTGGACTCGAGTAAGTATTTCCTTGCTTTGGCTATGCTATTTTGTAGTCTATATTTCATTTCTTTTGCGTACATTTCATGGTTATACAGAGGGTCTGGTACATTTAGCGTAAAGTTTTGCCAGTATGGAAGAGGTTTTTCCAAAAACAAGCTCGAATGGTGTATAATTGTGAACTGTATTCGGTGTAGTGTTGTAGCAGTATGCATAATAAGGTATCCATGTATCCCAATCGTCCCCGTTTTAACGACACTTCTCAAGTATTCGTTCAGACATTTGTGGTTCCGTTCCAATGCTCCGATTGTTTCAGGATGAGCAACCGTTGCAAACAATTGTTTTACATGAAGTAGTTTGCATATCTCCTGGAACACTGGGTTTTGTATATTCATTATTCATATATTCATTCATTCATTCATTAGTCCATATCGAAGGATGATTTCATTCACTACCGCCCTTGCCACCGTGTTCGCGTCCTTATCCTTGATGGAAATAATCACAACGTATTTGCTAAGGTCGCATTGCAATGTTAGAGCAAGTCTATTGTTGTTCACAGTTTTAGTGAACGGACCAACAGTATCTATTGACACTACTTCAAAGACTCTAACCGAAGTTGTTGTTATTCGCATTGGTACTTGGGTTTCCTTTTGGTGCTTGTTTCTTGTGCACTGCTCGCAGCTGTTAACCTCGCACTTCTGTAAATTCCTATTGGCTATTTTCTTGAATGCAACCGTGTTTATATATTTGAATACATCACTTTCTGCAGAAAGCTTCAGAGTCTCGGTCTGAATTTTATTATATATTTCATCATCAAATCCTTGGATTTCTCGCTCTAATGCGGATTCCATTGATTCATTTTTATTTGCTTTAATTAACCGCTTCATTAGAATTGACTGGTTGCTTTTTATCAGCATTTCTAGTTCATTCGTAGCGTGGCCATTCGCTATAAAGGCTAATTCTTTTACGTGTTTTAATGTTTCAGATGGTGATACCTCTGGCACCCGCAGTTGATCAGGCTGTTGGGGATTAGAATTTGTTCTCACTATTTCGTTTTGTGTTTTGGATGCCATCGCTCTTGTCTTCTTTTTAAGGATATTGATTTTTTTCAAATCTTCTACATCAATGAGCGATAATGCGTCTGGTCCACTGTTTTCTTTTCCTTTTACATATTCCACGGTAAAGACATACTCTTCAATATCTAGTCTCATACGTGTTAGTTTAGACCAGTGGTTCTTAACCTTTACAATATTATTACCCCCGTCACCTATTAGGAAAACTGATTTTACCCCGACCATGTTCTCAATGCAAGCAATACAAGCAAATACATGTGTCTTCTTTAACCACAAATTACAAATTAGTTTTACAATGTTAACGTATTTTATATTTATAAACATTGAATTAAGTAAAAATAGTTAGTGTGATGATTGGTTTTTTTTTGCATTCACAAATTTTTTTATGTTAGGTTTAGTTTCGCTTAAAGCGCATCTTAAGTCGTGAACCACATTGAGACGGTTTCTGGCCTTTGTTTTCAGTGTAACCAAAATTGAAAAACCACTCTCGCATCTATAGGTGGTGGCAAAGGGTATTAGCGTTTTTAAAGCTCTGTTAGCTATAACAGGATATTCGGTAGCAGCTTTTCGCCAAAATGTGCTGAGATCATAATTTTGAAATTCGACTCTGCTAGTAGTATTCTCGCGTAGTCCAAGAAACTCCACTTTGGCCGCCACGTCTTCGTCTTTAATAATGTTATCGTCGGTTCTAAATGGCCTTAATATCCAAGAGCTAGACAGACGATTATCTATGTCCGGAAAATATTCCTTCAATGAGTCTATTACTGCAGGTAAATGTTGAAACACGGAATTTTCAAACGTGATTTTGTTTTGTTCAATATTAACCAATTGCTCACACAGTTGTGGAAAGATCGTCACATCGCCAGCCTGCACTTTTCGTTGGTAAAGTTCCAATTTACGTACAAAACTAGCTACTTTATCCTGTGCTATCAAAATATTCGTCATATTTCCTTGCAATGAAATATTGAGATTGTTGATTTCACTGAAAAAATCAGCAAGGTACGCCAGCTTCTCAAGAAATCCTTTATCTTTTATTTTCGATGAAAACTCTTTTTCTTTTTGTGTTCTTTCTTTTTCAAAAATAATCCTGTTTCCTCACGGAGCTCGTAAACCCTACTGAGCACTTTTTATCGGGATAACCAACGTACCTCTGTGTGGTACAAAAGAGAATTAAATTTCGCACCATTTTCATCGCTTAAAACTTTGAATAATCTCGAGTTGGTAGCGCTGCGACGAATATGATTTACGATTTTCACAACGTCGGCTAACGTGCTTAGCAAATCTGGTGGAAGCGTCTTAACAGCCAAAGCATAGCGGGGTATCACGCAATGATAAGATAAAACTTGAGGAGTGACTTGTTTCACCAGTGCCTGAAATCCAGAGCGAACACCCATCATGGAAGGTGCCCCGTCTGTACAAACTCCAACCATCTTTTCCCAGTCCAGTTCGTTTTCCTCAATAAACTGTTTTAACGTCTCGAATACGTCTTCGACGCGAGTAGTGGTGGACAAAGATTTGCAGAAGAAGTATTCCTCTTTTACATGGTCATCTTCAATATACCGAGTATATACCAGTAGTTGTGAACACGAAGCTACATCCGTAGACTCATTTAATTGCAGCGCAAACATTGAACTTTCTTTAATTTCAGATATAACTGTTGCTAAAATATCGCTGCTCATGTCTGGAATGCGACTTTGAACTGTTGTATTTGACAGTGATATTTGTTTAATCTTGGCAACATACTGCTCACCAATAACGAGCGATGCTGCATCGCACAAACAAGGTGTGAGTTTTTTGTTCCTAGCAATGCGATAAGCAATTAAATATGAAGCTTCAAGACACGATTCATTTGCATTTTGCACATTTCCTGTGGAATCAAATCGCGAAGCCTTCAAGACGCTCTCTTTTCTCTTAAAAAAATTTATATCCTTATCTGCGAACTCTTTATGAATTTTCTCGAAATGTTCTTTAAGTTTGCCCGGTTTCATGCTCTCTGGATTAAGCACTTTATTACATAGTACACACTGGGGCTTTTCTACTCGTATATCCCTGACTACGGTATTTGTAAAACCCAATTGCAAAAATGCTTGTTTATAGGAGCGCTTTTTTCCAGACGTAGAAGTAGAAGCCATGACACCTCAAAAAATCTTAAAAAATGTCACGGATACCTAATAGAAAAGTAGGTAGATTTTTAAACAATCACTTGTAATATTGTTGAGAAAAAAAAACATCTAAGTAATAATTTAAAACATCTTTACTTCTTCAATGACGAGAATACAGCACTTCTTGCTTATAGTTTGCAGCACAACGATCAAATATTTTCATTCTTGATTAACACTGGTGAACTGCTTACATGTTGATTGACAAGGATAAACTGATGCTTCTCCTTTCCACCCGTGCTTATATGTAGGTTTTGGTTGCAGCCGCATACTTTTCCTTTATGTGTTATCATCAGCCTTGTTGTGTACTTCCGGCCTGATATCGTCTGCATTCTGCGATAATTCATGCCAAATTGTTGCCATCCCCAGACCAGCCTAGAGACGAAACTGTGCCCGAATGTCCTTATCTCAACAGCGATAATGTTGCAGTATGAGTGGTATGCGGCACCCTAAATATGGAAATACGTCGCAACATCTTAATCTCAAAAGTAAATACGCTGCATCAGTCAAGCGGAACTATACGCCGCAATGTCCTACGCCACTATCCTCACTTTGCGACTCTTAACATCAGCTGTTAAACTGAAGACGCGTTGGCAGCTAGAAAGAGTTGCCACGTGCGCTACTTACTGCGTGGCGATATATAATTTTTTATTTTTACTATCTTTGTTACCCCCAAAGAATAACTGATTTACCCCCACGGGGGTAACTACCCCCAGGTTCGGAACCCAGGGTTTAGACGAAGGATTTTTCATTGCGAAAAGATATTTTAACGGCTTGTGGTCAGTCCCTACAACGCACTTACGGTTAAGTACGGTCTAAAGTATTTTATTTCCCAATGTATGGCTGCTAACTCTTTTTCTATGATGTATGACTGATTTTTTTTTAAATGTCCTGCTTGCATATGCTATGGGGAGATCGTTATCTTCGAATTTCTGGGAAAGTATTGCTCCGCAAGCCGTGTTCTATGCATCGGTAGGTACAATGAATTGTTTTTGGAAATCTGGGTATCGAAGTATTGTTGAAGACATCAGCGCAGCTTTTAGCGTATCAAATGCGTGCTGCTGTTCTTCTGTCCATTCGAATTTAACTTTTTTTCGCAATAATTTGTCCAATGGGAGTGCTAGTTTCGCAAAATTGGGAACAAAACGCCTATAATTGTTGCAGAATACAACAAATCGTCGCGTATCATCTGCGTTGTTCGGTATTGGGTAGTTCTTGATTGATTCATATTTCGAAGAGTCTGGTTTAATTCCTTGTGCTGATACTTGATGTCCCAAGAAAGTAACCTCGTTTTGAAAGAATTTTCATTTCTTGGGGTAAAGTTTGAGATTCCTATCTCTCAGCCTTTCAAATACATTTTTGAGGTTTTTCAAGTGGTGATTTAATGAACATCCAACGAATATTATGTCGTCGATATATAAAAATGCAACCTCTGGTGGTAAGTCCGTCATTGCAATGGTCATCATCCTTTGGAAGCTGTTTGGGTTTATGTTCAGTCTGAAAGGAAGTCTACAGTATTGCAAATGACCTTTGTTCGTTGAAAACGCTGTGAATTTTCTTGAAGTTTTCTCTATGGGTATCTGGTGAAATCCTGACATTCGATCCAAGGTTGAGAAAAATTTGGCGTGGCCCATTTGGTCCAGAATTTCTTCGATCCTAGGCAAGGGAAATTTATCTCCTACTACCATCTTATTCAGGCTTCTAAAGTCTACCACTAGTCGCCATTTTTGGTTCTTTTTTGGTACCAGGAGTATGGGCGAGTTATATTGTGATACCGAATTTTCGATTATCCGGTCCTTTAGCTTTTTCTGGATTTGCGTATCGGTCTCCTCTCTTTGAGTTTCTGGTACCCTTTAGTTTTTTATGTAGACTGGAATATTATCTGAGACTTCGATGGACTGTTCATAAAAGTTATTTACCGTAAGTCGCTCATTGTCAAGAGCGAAAATATCTTGGTATTTGGTACATAAATCTACTAGATGTTCACACGCAAATTCCCGGGTGTTTGCGAAGTCAAGTTTTGAGATGAGGTATTTACTTCTTTCGTTATTTTTTGCTGTGGGTTTAAATACATTATATTCTGATAACGGAGTTTGTTTTATATTGTTGCACATGACCTTAACAGGTTTATTGGTAGTATTTAGGATTCTTACTAATTGGTTGGCTTTTGAAACAATTGCTGCCGCTGTGTAAACGCCTGTATCTATTTCTGAATTGTGTACTACCAAGTCATTTGCATCAGTACCTACAACATTAATTTTGCGTGTGACTTCACATCTAGGTGGGATGAGCAACGAATTAGTCTCTAGCCCACTTCCAATTGGTATTTCTAGTATTTCGTTTTGTGAATATAATTTCAGTATCCATGTGTCATAATTTATAGTAGCTTTATATTTCACAAAGAAGCCCATGCCCAGAATTGCATCGGCTTCGAAAGATACATTGACGATGTGAAAGGTATGCCTTAACGTAATGTCATTATTAAATACCAGTGAAGTTTCTGTAGAACCGTTTGAAATTTGTATAGAACTTGTTATTCCCTGTAGCGTACACCTATTGTGGGGGGAGTACATCTGCTCGTTTTTAATTAAATGCCGTTTGAAGAGTGATATATCGGCTCCAGTGTCCACTAAGAAGATAAGCTACTATAAAATTCGTCAAATTTAGATTTACATTGAAGATTCTCCAATTGTTATTTGTCCCCCCCACTGATTCGGGTTGGCACCTTGCTGGGGGGCTGGCATTCCCCCGAACTACGGCTATATATTCTCTGTCCATTATTTCTGTTGTTTGATATGGTATGGTTGTTAGCCCGTTGGTTATTCCGTCTTTCGTTGTTCTGCCAGATGTTAGTGGATTAATAACGACTAGGGGGGCGCCCCCTGCTCGCTACGCTCGCCAACCCCCGCCGTTCGCTCCGCTCACTCTAATAGCTCGCGCATGGAGTTATATATACAGTAGCATTGTAAGAAGGTTATTTAGTTCAGTCTGTAGTAGCAATCATTTCAGCTCATTTTGCACGTCAAAGTACATCTATATTGAATGAGGCCCTATCTATAATTATCAAAAACCTTGCGGGTGCGGTTGCGGATCTTGAAAGATCTTAAAGTTTTCTCATACAAAATACTTTTTGTAAGAATTCTTTCATCTCATGACCTTGGCTTTGTGTTTCAGAAATACATATAAACACGCAATCGGTTAAACGATCTAACATACAATTAACGGTGAGAAAATATAGGTTGTTTGAGTAAGATTCCTAATTTTTGAAACGTTTGCCCCTGGGACTCATTAATTGTAATCGTAAAAGCCAGAATGACGGGAACTTGAGTTTCTTGAAAGGAAAAAGGCAAAAATACGTCACACGTGTCAAAATACGTGTGTTTCGGAAAACTCCTGCTAAACTCTCACAATCCAAAAAAATTTTTTTTGCATTTGAACTAAACGAATAGGTGAACCATTGACCTAGCAAGTCATGTCCTGTACACAAATTACGAATAAGTAAAAGTATGTAATTTGGTTTTTAAAATAAATTTGTGGGATCGGGAGCCACCTTACATCAACTGAGTTTAAAAATTCTACTGGAAAATTATTTTGCTCTCTATAATCATCACTCAAGATTTTATCGGAACTCAAACATATTCGTTTCTCTCCGGCCAGGCTGTTAAAGATTTCTGCATCAATGAAAGTACAGCCTTCATATTTGAGTGCTAATATAACCGAATTGAGAATATCGTTAGACTTTATGGTTTCAGATACATTGCCATAAGTATCTGGAATCACGAAGTTGCAGCTAACTAAACGGGTAGGAATTTCAATAACATCTTGGCTGTAATCTGGAAATGTGGGTAAAGTTCCATTACCAAGAGATTTTAGAAATTCAATCTCATGAGGTAAAGCTCTCATGATTTGAGTAAAAGTTATTTTGTGGAATTTTGAAAATTTGGACCATGAAGTAAGGCAATAAGTGGTATCTCAATAAGTGGTACACGTGTACCGTGAGATGTAGGTGGCAATATTCGTCAAAAATCTCCACAGAGTAAAATAGTCTTATATCCGAAAAGTTTAGTTGGAGTACCGAATGAATCGTTTACTGAAAAAAATTTACTAAATAGCTAATAAAGCACGTCTTCACACCTGAATATTTTGAATTCATTACACAAATCTAATGCATTTGTAGGAACGTTCATACCACAAATAGGATATGGCAAATAACTCTCTTAACTGCTGAGAGGACTAACACTCTTTTACTTCTAATAAATATTCACGCCACTCTCCATAATTTCATGCGACACGTCGTGCATGTGCTGAAAATGTGCAGTAAATAATGTTCCCAACAGTACCCAAATCCTGATGGGACCTCGAACATGAAGCTAAAAAAGTCTCAAATGGAACATCTCAACATAAAACATAAAATAATGTAGCAATAGCTCTACTACTTCCTCTTTGAGGTTTTTCGATTTCTTTTCTTTATCTACCTAAATATAATGTTTTGGCGTCTCTGTATATAGAAACTCGGAAGAACTAATTCGATTGATTTCATAGAATGCATTCAATTTTGTTCTTCTGTGATTTTTAAGAGCTTGCTGAACATTTCCTTCCCTAAAGACCACATTTTGCCGGTGAGGGAAGTAACATTCACGTCGAACTATAATATATAATGTGACTGGTAATGCATTGGATACTCATTCATGCGCCAATTAGCTTCCGTAGATCCAACATAGTGACCGGACAAAGAGCTATTGATTTCATCTATATAAATTTTGCCCTCAACTCCACCTCAAACTCTTGCAAACTGTAATGAGGCACAGTCGTATCCCTTATTAACATATTTGTGCATATATTTTAGGCTCTTAACTGTGCCACGAACTTCCACATTTAAGTAGCAATCAAATTTCGCTAAAAGATATGGATTTTAAGGAACAGCATAACGGCTGTCAACAGAGTGGCCACGAAAGTCAACTGTTATACCATTAACACGGCGTATCTAACATTGCCCTGAGTTGTATTGTAAAAGTCCTTAGAAACGCTTTTGCTGCATTTACCATCTCTGATACAGACGGGGATACGATTCAATAAACCACATGAACCGTGGATCATGTGGTTTTTAACTAAATTATGAAGTTGTGGGAAATACATTGTATATTGTAAATAAAATATATCTGGAATTTTCGTACAAACGTACCAACCTCCATTTCCTACCTTTTCTTTTTTCTCTAAATTGAGATTTTAAGGGCGAGCAGACAAAAGTTTGGAAATATGATATAATTTCAGATTTTCAATTTTAAACAGTTTTTGGCTCGTAGCGGCTAAATCAAGCATTCTGGGGGTATGACCAACCCCTATTATTTTTGCAGTTCCCAACTTTTGGCCATATATTATATTTCTCTAAATAATGTTTTAAATGTGGGTCCATACAAAAGTTGGGAAACATGATAAAATTCAGACTTTCGTTCGCTTTCCATAAATATTCGTGAAAGATAACTTCGCGTTTTCTAGAAATAACTGTAAAATTGTGATTTTCCATATTTTTTGAAATAAAATATGCATATATTTTTATCAAATTAGAAAAAAACAATGGTATAAGTAAACGATGGCTTTAAATTTGTTTGTGGTAATGCATCCATATTATTGTCTGTGGCCATATGTTCATTGTTTCGGCTTTTGTCTGGAAGAATGCAATTTTATAAGCCAAAGATTGCCTTCTTCCAGGCAAAAAACAAAAAAATGAACATGTGAATATTGTCTGTGATATGGCTGCATTTGCCCCTCATGTTATCATTGGCATAGATATTAGGTTTGAGTGAAAAGAATGCACGTATTTGGCATAAATGGTTGTTTATTCAGTCGAACGTATGATCTCTGCTAATGATAATGTTACATAAGTATGTTCTATATTTTAATTTTTTCGTAGAGGAATGCAATTATATGTTAATTCTTTTGGTTTGTGTCACCAGTAGAAGATTGATCCATTTGGTTTGATTTTCGACTAATTTAGTACTTGTTATGTATCGGGGACACAAACCAAAAATTCACATATGATTGCATATTTCCAGGCAAAAAGTAAAACATTCACACGCACACATTCTTCCCAAAAGCATCATCTACGCTATACGTGTGCTCAATTCACACATACTATCCCATTGAATTTTTTAATTTCAATTTAAAATTAAACTAATTTATAATTAAATTTAAGAAAAAAAATTAGGTGATGCACATAGAGGAAAAACTAATCTTTCGAATGGTATAATTTTTATGCTGGTAGTTCCACCTGGTTTCCTGTAAAAGGGATAACAAAAATACGTGTCGCCTATTTATATATAGATTATACGATGTATCTTGACCACGCGCTGACGTATTGGCATTTCGTGGGGACCAATTGGTTGGACGATCATATCTTCGATTTTGGTTATTAGGTTGCCATCTTTTGTTATGTAACTAATTATTTCTAAAGTTCCCCTGCGTTCTTTTATTCTGTGCGTTGAAGTGCAATACGTTAGCCTTTACCGGCTTGTCTACGGCGATTGCCTTGGTTGTGACATCTGCTAGTTTCGTATAATTTGTGGCTCTGAGTATTAATGAGGTCTCTGGATTAATGAGGTTATCTATCAGAGCTTGCTTAGCGAATTTTTCTGCTAAATTTTTGGCGGTTTCTGCACTTGCGACGTTCTCTGGAATGAATGCCCTTGTTAGTTGGATCGAAAGGTTCTCTATTTGACTAATATAATCAGTCAGTTTTCTACCACCCTGTTGTGTCGCTTTCAACTGTGCCAGGATGGCATCCGATGAAAATTCCGTAGTAAATTTTTGGCGCAATTTTGACTTTATATCATCAAGGGTCTGGATGTCTGAAGTTATTGAAAGTTTTGCCCTACGCGTAATTCCCGTTTTTATAAATTTAATCATGGTAGGTCTGTCAGCCGCATCAGTAAGGTCATTCAAAATGTCGACCGATTCCAAAAAAGATCCTGTGTCCTCTTCTTTTCCGCTATACGGCGGTACCACAGCTGTTGCCATCTTTATATCAAACGACATTTTAATACTTTTAGTAAGTCTATGTTCTTTAATGAGTGACTTTACACCCTTCCCTAAATCTAATATTAATAAAAAGGATTTTACTATATCTTGGGTTTGTCCTCAGTGGTTTGTATGGGTTTTAGCTTTTTTACTTGTGAGAGAAGTTCCTCAACTGTTGCTTCTTTTTCTATTAATATTTTGTCCGTATATTTCTTTGTTCCTAACTTATTAAAGTTTGATATAAAATTTTTTTATTCCTTTATTATTTCATTTAAGGTATCCATTTACTTGTATTTCTTTAGACTGGACTAGTACTACCAACTATGGCTTCCCTGGAAGGTGAAGCATGGTAACGCATACGAAGTCTAAGTCTGTGTTGCATATATAATTTACCTATTTCACTCAAAATAAGTACAATCAATATGGCTATTAATAAACAGAGGACTTCCTTATTTTCAACTGAAACTGTATCCAATATTGTTATATGGTTTACAATCTCACCAGTATTATCTGATTGTCTTGAAGTGTTCCCATTTCAAGTAATTTAGGCACCAAGCTTTTCTCAAAAAAAATATAAAGTTAATTCTGCACAATGTTTAATGCAATATTTAATGTACTGTAGCAAATGATTTTACTTTCTCCAGTTTAAGCCATACTTTTATTCGTTGAGAGAAAAACTTGTTTACAGTTGAGATACATTCATCTTTTTGTGCTTTCTTAATCTATTTCAGTTGTTTTTTTTCTTTTGCATATAATATACTTAAAATAATCTTTTCTTCCTCGTCTGAACATTTACTTAGTATTTCGTTTAATTTACCAACATTTTTTATTATTTTTTGTCGCCTACCGCCTCTAGTTTTAGTTTTATTAGTCTTATGCTTTAAAAATATTTTCCTAACGTCTTTAATATTTCTAGGAGTAGGTCCAAGTTTTCAGCTGGTCTCTGCACCTGCCTCTATTTTAGGCCTTTCTTCCGTGGTGTTGAGTGTTGGTTTGTAGCTCGCCGGCCAAATCGTTAATAGATTGGACTCTTTTAGATTTTCCGGTTAATTTCTTCGGCATTGCTGGCTCTTTGCACGGTCGCCATGTGGTGTTCTCCCTGTGGAGGTGGTGCTTCCAAACCTTATAGTGGAGGATTCCTTTGTTGAGTTCTGCGAGCAGTAGCAAAACTCTTCAGAGGGTCTGGAGATAGGTATTTATTTTGGGAAACTGGGAGTTTTTTTGAAATGAGTTGAGTTCTGTATTCGACTATCAACTGAATTCTTTATTCAAATTGCTCTATTTTTGTATAAAATTAAAACCTTATTCTAGCTTAAAATCTATTGGAAGGGCATGCAAATGGCCTATTTCAATTTTCATTGCAACGTCAATTATTTGTTATTTCCAAGGGTATGTCGCCAATTGCAACTCAGCAATATTCCGTTGCGTAGTCAGGTAAGTGACCGATTACGACCTATTTCCTATAGGGAAAAGTTATTAATTTTCATTTTTTAAAAATTCCTAACAGAGCATTGCAATTCGCGGCTGAGCAACGTTCTGTTAACAGGTAAGTGACCAACATACTCTGAAAATAAATTTTGTTTTGCTCAACAGAACTTTGTCAGTTGCAACTCAGTAATGTTCCGTTGCGCAGTCACCAGATGAGTGACCGAGCATGCTACAATTGGCACTGAATACGATTTAGGCGTTTTTGAATGTCGTCTGGTGTCAGCGAAAGAAATATGTTTTCGTATCTTTCCTAGCCTCAAAAAATGATAGTGATCTTTTATTTATAGCTAATTTCGCGAACTGCAATAATCCTACAAAACTGGATATGTACAGGCACTTTGCGTTGGCTCCTCTAGCGTTCTGATGCGCGATTGATATTAGTTGATTGGTACAAATATTTTAATCACTCTGTTTCTGCCGGAGGTTGCTTCCACGATGCTGACAGTTCGGATAACACACACACACTCCAAACAACTATGTACGTGAAACAAACAAAATCCTTCAGCAGACAAGTATTCCAAATAATAAACAATGATAGTCATTAGGTATATCGGCATAATCAATTATTATAACAAATATTTCTGAAAATTCGCAAGTCCGAATTTCGAAATTCCGTAATGTTGCTTTAACAAATGAAATATCTACTAAAAAGCTGGCGACCCATATGTTCGCAGGACACTCTCAATGTGGCTTCTGCTGAAGCGAACGACCAACAAATAAACTCTGCACAGACACTCTTTTATCAAAAATGTTTCACATCAACATTTGCGAGGACTTCGCACTCGCCAGTTTTTTTTAATGTTTCGATTGCGTCAACATAGTCTTCGTCTGTACCATTAATTCGTTTTCCTTTCTATAGACGTGTAATCATAAGTTTTGCTATTGAACCGTGTCTTTGATGAATTTCGCAAAGAAACCAACTAGTCAAAGGAAGGATATAATTTGTTTCTGGGTTTTTGGACCCAGGATATTAACAATTTCCTTAATTTTATTGGAATTTTGGTTTAACACCATCTGTTGAGATAATGTAATATTCGGTTTCCTTTTTTAGGAATTCAGTCTAGTCCAATTGTACCTTAAGGTTTACTTTTCGAAGAGTTTCGAAAATTTTTTCGAACTATGAAAGATGCTTCAGTATTGAAGTATTGAAGATAAGGTAGACAAAACATATTTTTCCAATGTGTTTATGAGAAACATTATGCATTATGCGTCGAAAATTGCGGGTGCATTCCTTAATTCAAATGGCATACAAAGAAATTCATAACGCCCAAAATTGGTACTGAAAGCTGTTTTCTCGTTAGCGTTCCTGTCAATCTCAATCTGTTGGAAACAATTAGCAGGATCTTGAGCAGTCAACCATTTGTTTTGTTTTTAGACATATGTTCAAGAAGTAGACTCGACAATTTAAGAATTTAAAAGAAAAAAAAATTTGCCAAAATGTGCCCGAAATGTGCTACTATGTGCTACGTAAAAAAAATTTACTCAAAAAACTTAACTTTTATGACTAGGTCCTTTTGACGTGAAAACGTCTTTCTTCTCGTTGAGTAAGTACATTGGTAGCCAGTCTAACATTCTTGTGTTACAAAACACCGTCATCTTTTAATCGCTAATAGCTACGAGACTAATAACGCGATAACAACGGTTGAGATCACAGTGGATAGAACATGTTTATACGTATGTATTATGTGGCACTTGTTTTTCCGATGACGTCATCGGGCTAGTGTGAGCACCCTCGCGTGATTGCTGTTATTTAGCGTTGTGTGAGGATATTTATAAGTGTAGCGTAAGAACGCGTTAAGATAGGACATTGGTTGGGGTTTCAATGCAAAGAGCATGAAAAGATCTACAAGAAGCTAAAGTGAAACAATAAAAATATTTTGGGAAATATAGGCAAAAATCGTTACGAATTTGAAAATCGAAAAAATATGGAAGATATCGTCTGAAATGAGGCGTAAATATGCACCGAATTATAAAAAACTCTAATCGGAAAAGGCCGCATCAAAACAAATATTAAAACCAAATATGTTCAGTGCCGAGCCGAGCAAGTGTGAGAGCTACGGCGGTATCGAACAAGGAATGAAAATACTATTCTCCATAATTATTGTTATTTATATTTTAATAATTAAAGTACAAATTAGTACGAACATTTTGTCGCAATTTTTTTGACGTAAAAACGTCTTTTCGCCATTCAAACTTTCTTGCGGTGCAATATACCGTCAGATTTCAATTGCCAATTGCTAGGAAGCTAATGATACGATAACAACGGTTGTGGCCACAATACATAGAGCATGCCTGTACGTGTTTATCGTGCTGCATTTGTTTTGCGCGTGACGTTATCGCGTGACTAGTGCACATACGGATGATTTACGTTAATGAGCGTTGTGTAAAATTTTAAATCATTGTAGCGCAAGAACGCGATCATGTTAAACGTTCTTTCGGGTTTCATTGTTAGGAAAAGAGCTACCAGCAACTAGGTGAAACAATAAAAATATTCGCCTAAATGTAAGTAAACATCGGTATTAAATTGAAAATTTAAAAAAGAACTAAGGATATTGTCTCACGTGAGTCGTTAATATGGGCCGAATTGAATAAAACGCAAATCAATAGAGCTTGCATCAAAACAAATTTAGAAAAAACCTAAAGTGTCCAGTGCCGAGTGAATGTCAGAGCTACGGCAGTACAAAAGAAGAAATGACAAAATAAACGTGTGATTTATCCTGTGACCGTATTACTCTATATAACCATTTTATAAAAGCCATGGATTTATGTACATACTGATAAGAGCACTTATTGTAATTTTATCGTGAAGTTTTCACGGAAAATCTACGGCGCGGACGGTGACTGGGCCTTTCGGTTTTCTTCTCATTGGTGATATGGTATCCCGAATTTTTGTCTTCCGAGGCCATTGAAATAACATCCTGGTGCAAATTTATGGTGTTCATAGATGAGTTCATGGGTTTGGGTCGTGGTTGGATTTGCTGCTTCGTTTGTTGGTTTCCTTCACAGAAGATTCTATTATTTCCGCCAGAATTCAAATTATTATGGTTGTTGAAATTTCAATTATTGTTAATCTGTTATTCTTGTGTTGTCTTCTGTTATTGGGGTCTATTCTGGTCGTTCATAACAGATTCTGCTATTTTAACAATCTGTTATTTTCCATTGCATTTTTGTTGTTTATTCGAAAACACAACAAAAATGCTGTGGAAAATATCAGATTGTCAAAATAGCAGAATCTGTTATGAACGACCAGAATAGACCCCAATATTGTTTCTGTTGAAATAAGCAAAGTTTTTGTTGTAGTTAAAACTAAAGAGTTTTTCAATGAGCGGTGTTATTTTGCATAGCCCGCTATTTCGGTAGATGTCACTTTTGAAGCTGTCATTTTTTTCATTTGACAAGTAGAAACTACGCCATTAATAAAAATGGAACGATACACGCTTTAACAACGCATTGAAATTATTAAAATTCACTATTAAAATGGTGAAAATTTGGCAGAGACGGTTCGTAAAACTCGAACATTTTTGGGTCATCGTGAAGCACCTTGTCGGACCGCAATACAGAATCTGGTGGAAAAATTCGATCTGTTGGAACGACCTAGTGATGTGAAGAATAAAACCCGTGCACGTTGCTCAAGAACAGCCGAGTATATTGCTGCTGTAGCCGAAAGTGTTGAAGAAAACCCAGGTTTGTCCATTCCTCGTCGTTCTTTGGAATAAGGCATGTGATGATCCCTTCCGTAGAAATCCTTTAAAGGGATAAAACATTATTTAAGAACAGTCAAAAATACTTACGACAGGTCGATCTCCCTAGCTGTTGATATCTGTCAAAACACAACGTGGCGACACTGTTATGGCAGTGATACTGCAGTGTAAATTATCTCGTCGATACTGCAGAAACGATCATGTAAGCGCGAGTTACTCGCGGCTACCAGCAACCACTTGATGGCGCCACCAGTGCGGAAACGCAAACCGGCAACACGGCAAACAAAACGATCAATGACCAACGATTGAACATTAATCGGAAAATTCTGCACATTCAACGGAAAATTTCCCGATAAGTATCGAGAAAATAGCCACAGAAAGTCAGTCTGAGGACTCGACTACCATAGGTGTGACCGTGGTAGGACGCAACACAACTTTAACTAGGCGGCTTGGCTGAATTAGACGACCCCGGAACGAGTGGTGGAGAACCAGTTAACTCTCTTCGGCTTCTGCAGAAAATACCTTAGGTGAGAAAAACTTTATAACTGGAAAAGCGGATGAATCTAACATTCACCGTTGAGGTCCCAAACAAGGTTCGAAAGAACCCAATAGGCATTAAACTTAATTGAATAGATACGTTGAAGAATGGGAGACCGCCAACTGCAAGAGGCGTTACGACGGAATCCGCACGCTGGTCCACGACCTATAACTATAGAAGAATACCGCGCCAGACAGACGGGTCATCTAGAAAAGGGCAAAGGGGAACGCCAAGAAGGAACTGAGGGGCATATTAAAAGGGAAACACCTGGTGTAGAAGCCAGATTCAGGCGATCGATCGAGAAGGCCAGACGGGATCTCATGTTGGCTGTGGGAAGCCAACAAAGAGCATCTTTAAGTAGGGAGTTGCAAAGACTCCACAATGAACGCATACGCTATAGGAAGGAGAACCGTTTAGCAAAAGGGATCCAGAAGCCACAAAAACCAGACAGCACACAGTCGACATCCAATAGCTACTAGTTGACGTAGTTGTAAGCGAGAAACTTGTAACTATTGTAGCGAGAATAAAATTGTAACTGTATAAATAAATAATTAATAAATAAATGTACCCGGTATCCAATAGCCACTAGTTGACGTAGTTGCAAGAGAGAAATTTGTAACTATTGTCGCGAGAATAAAATTGTAACTGGTTAAATGAATAATGTATCGCCTGAATTCTGCTTTTAAGATTAAATGTGTACCTGAGGAATTGTTGTACGGTTTTACCATACGACCGTAAAAATTACAACATAACAGGCATTTCACAAACGTCATTACTCCGTATTTTGCATATAGATTTGGGTCTTAAGGCTTATAAAGTTCAGTTAACACAAGAACTCAAGCCGGCCGATCATCGACAACGTCGTGTCTTTGTTGATTGTGTCCTTGAAATGCATGAAAATGATCCAGAATTCCATCGAAAAATCATCTTGAGTGATGAGGCCCATTTCCACCTCAGTGGCTTCGTCAACAAGCAAAATTGTCGCATCTGGGGCTCGGAAAACCCAAGAGTTATTGTTGAAAAGTCTCTCTATCCTCAACGTGTGACTGTTTGGTGCGGTTTATGGTCCGGTGGAGTCATTGGACCTTACTTTTTTGAAAATGAGGCTGGAGCAACAGTTACGGTGAATGGATTGCGCTATCGAGAGATGATTAATGATCTTTTATTGCCGGAATTGGATGGTATTGATCTGGACAACGTTTACTTTCAACAAGACGGCGCTACGTGCCACACAAGCAACGAAACCATTGATCTTTTACGAGAAAAGTTTCCGGACCGTGTTATCTCTCGAAGAGGTGATCACAATTGGCCACCGAGATGTTGTGATTAAACACCTTGCGACTTCTTCCTTTGGGGTAACGTGAAAGAGAAGGTCTACGCCAACAGCCCAGCGTCGATTCAAGACCTCAAAGGTGGAATTCGTGAGGCTATCGAGGATGTTGTGAATAAAATTCACATGTCGACAAACATCTAGATTAAAATCTATGGTCTAGCAAAGGTACGGACCAACACCAAATGCCAAGTAGCACCATCTATTGACCTAACCCACAACAAACCTTCCTATCCCTCACCCACGGTTATGTCCATGCTAAACGTCCCCAAATCTAAACCCACGATCGTAGTTCCAGACACACTCTAACCCCACACCCAACTCACCGTCTAGCCTAGACACACTTTGACATTGTACCTGGGAACTAAACCAAGAATTAGTACTAGACCCTAGCCACTTACCCATCATCGATCAGTAGCTGAAATAGAAGTGAAGTACCTGGGAACTAAACCAAGAATTAGTACTAGACCCTAGCCACTTACCCATCATCGATCAGTAGCTGAAATAGAAAATTCAAGAAATGACTTACCCAGTGACCTAGTTTCATAAAGTGCAATAGCACTTTCGGTCAATTACTTTCCATGGAAACATCTCGGTCATTTACCTTTGAAATTCTCATCTCTTGTGGGAACATTAATGGCCACAGATTATGCTACTCGAGCGGGAACACGTTCATTAACCTCTGTGACAGCAAATACAGGGAATTATTGGTCAATGATGAAACCAATGATGGGAACTCACGAATTGGCAAATCCAGAGTAATGAATGAGGTGGGATAAACTAGAAGATCAGCAAGAAAATTACGGATAAATAGAGGAGAAATGGATCAGGCAGTCAGTCGAAGTCAAGCCCGAGAGGAAGCCAGGTCTCAGCCGCTGCCGAATCGAAGCTCAATCCCAAGACGTTCTACGAAGTTCCTGAGGAAGACGAAGCCAAGAAGAAGCCAAGACGTTCTCCAAAGTTCCCGTAGAAGACAACTCGCAGACGATCCCAAGACGTTCTACGAAGTTCCTGAAGAAGACAACTCGCAGACGAAGCCAAGACGTTCTACGAAGTTCCCGAAGAAGACAACTCCAAGACGAAGCCAAGAGGGTCCCCTGACGAAACTAACAACGTAACACGGTAACCCGATCAAGTAATCGGCTACCACTCAAGTCCTGAACCGTCCAAGTAGACGACAGGTAGTAATACCCATATATGAACCCCGCAACCAAAACCTCGTTGACAGAAGCTTTGAAGGATCCCACTGCGGGACCCCGACCAATCTCGTTGGAGGAATATCGCCGGCGTCAGGCTATCAAACAACCCGAGCTAAACCATTTTTCACGACAGCACAAGGAGAAGAAACCGAGATCGGGAGTGGAAGAATATTTCAGACGCCGACTACAGGAAGCCCAGAGAGAATTGGTCCTGGCATCAACCAAGGAAGAAAGACGCTTTGCCAGTCAAAAAATCAACGGTTTGAAGATGGAGCGCAGGAACTACAGGCAGACAAAGAAGTGCAACAAGTCAGCACCGAAAAAATAAGAGTTAGGTCAATAGGACTATTAATATGTACAAATGGATCGAGTATGAAATGAAATGAGGAATGTATGAATAAAGTAAGATAGATTAAATAAAAAGGTCCATTATAAAACCGTCGAAAAGCGTTCTCACTCGTACTTCTACCCAAAAATCCCAACATAAAATTGGCGCAGCCGCATCTACGAACTTACGACCTACTAAAAGCCACAAATTAAAGATTTCAGAGGGAAAGAAAAAGAAAGATATAGACTGGAGCAAGAAAAAATATATAAAAATTGAAGAAATAAGACAATTGTTCACAGCAGGGGGTTATATGGAACAGTTGACGCCAAAGGTACCATTAAATGCGAGATTAAGTGAATTGGCAGACAAAATAGATTCTTTTACGTTTGAAAACCCAAGTCCTGAGTTCCCTAACACAGCTGAAGAAGAGAGTACTAAAGATAAAGCAAACGCAAACGAAGGAGATAAGTCCGGAAACGAGCAAATACCCCAAACCCCCATGCAAACAGAAGGAAACGGGATTAGTGGAGAGACATCCTACTCAAACCCAGAAAGACGCGAAGCAGTCGAGTTCAGACACGGTAGAGGATACTATAGAGTTGATTCAGATCCAACAGGGTCAAAAAGAACGCCCAAGGATAGAAACAGATAATTAACGACGAGATAGCGAGGCTCCTAAAAGAAGATATCGTCGAACCAAGTTGAAGCCAGTGGAATGCTCCACTACTGGTAGTACCTAAGAAACCTGGACCCGATGGCGCGAAACGATGGAGAATAGTCGTCGACTATAGAAAGCTCAATGAAGTAACGGAGGGGGATGCCTATCCGCTGCCTAGGATAGAGGATATCCTAGATCAGTTAGGAAACTCCCGTTACTTCTCGGTGATAGATCTCGCCAGCGGTTATCATCAAATAACAATGAAAGCTGAAGATCGCGATAAAACGGCCTTCAGTACTCCTTATGGCCACTACGCCTTCAAAAGGATGCCGTTCGGATTAAAAGGGGCACCAGCCACCTTCCAGCGCCTAATAAATCACGTACTAGCTGGGTTACAGGGACTACAGTGTTTTGTCTATCTGGATGACATAGTCATCTTTGGTAAAAACCTCGCTGATCATCAAAATAAATTACGTGAGGTATTACAAAGATTAAGAGAACATCAACTAAAGATTAATCCGGAGAAGTGTAACTTTCTCAAGAGAGAAATCATATACCTTGGGCACAAATGCGGAATTGAAAGGGTAGCACCCGACCCAAATTTACTAAAAAGTGTGCGAGAATTTCCAGTACCAAAAACCGTCAGACAGGTGCGATCATTTCTAGGATTGGCGAACTATTATCGGAAATTCATTAAAGGGTTCTCCAAGATTGCTGCACCAATCAACAAATTATTGAGGAAAGATGCCAAATTTAACTGGGATGAACAGTGTATGCAAGCATTCAATAATTTGAAAGAGAAATTGACCACGACACCAGTATTACGGTATCCAGACTTTGACGAACCGTTTAAATTGTACACAGATGCCAGTGGAGAGGCGTTAGGTGCAGTTCTTGCTCAAGGACCAGACAACGCGGAACAACCAATAGCTTACGCCAGTCGAACGTTGAACGATGCCGAGCGAAATTATTCTACCATCGAGAGGGAATTGCTCGCCATAGTATGGGCCGTAAAAAACTATAGGAGTTACTTATACGGCAGACCATTTACGGTGTACACTGATCATAAACCACTACGGGGGGCCATACGGATTAAAGACCCCACTAGTCGAATTCTGCGTTTATGGCATAAATTGTCAGACTACACATTTGACATTCAATATAAAGAAGGGAAGAAGAACACCAACGCTGATGCCTTGAGCAGAATTCCATATGAAGTTTGGGCAATTACGAGAAGGCAAGCCAAAGAAATGGACTCTAGTAGAAATGATCAAAACCGCACCATAGTCGCGGATGCAACCCACAGGATAGAGGTCCCGACAAACCCTGAGAAGCAGGAAGCTTCCGATTCGGCAGTGAGAATACTGACGGATCCGAACGACATACAAACAATATTATCGGACTGCCACGACTCACCCCTCGGGGGACACCAAGGTATCCACAAGACTTATCGACGATTAAGACGCGAATACTATTGGAAAGGGATGCTGAAAGATGTAATTAACCACGTGAAACGTTGTAAGAAATGCCAGTTATATAAACAAAGTAAAGAACACAAAGAACCTATGGTTATCACGGATACCGCTAAACTACCCTTTGATAAGGTGTATATGGATATTGTAGGGCCGTTGCCAGAAACAAAGTGCGGAAACAAATATATCTTGAGCTTCGAGGATGACCTCACCCGATTCATGGACGTGGTCCCCTTGACAAACACAGAGTCAAAAACGGTAGCAAAAGCATTTGTGGACGAGATCATCAGTAGGTATAGGGTACCAAAGAAACTTATAACGGATCGTGGAACCAACTTCACCTCCGACATGTTTCGTCAGGTATGCAAGTTATTTAAAATCCATAAGTTAGAGACCACCGCATACCACCCGCAATCAAACGGAGCGTTGGAATGGTCGCATAGACCTTTGGTAGACTATTTGAGGAGTTTTGTGGATGCAAATCAAACCGACTGGGATGATCACCTACGCGCGGCAATGTTTGTACGAAACAACAGCATTCACACAGCAACGAAACTAACTCCAATGGACTGCCTCTACGGATTTTCGGCAACATTACCAAACAATCTCAAAAGAGAGCCCCAACCGGTCTACGACCATGAAAATTATTATCTAAAATTAAGAAACAAACTACAGCGGGCATATCAGATAGCCAAACAAAATATAGAGGAGAACAAAGTTCAATCAAAGGAATACTACGATCGAAAGGTGAACCCGATAAAAATACACGTCGGCGACCAAGTGTTACTAAAAAACGCGGCAAGAAAAAATAAATTAGCGCAATACTGGTTGGGACCCTTCAGAGTACTATCAATTAACGGCCCCGTAAACACAACGATACAAATTGGCTGTAAAAAACGACGTGTACATAACAACCGACGACTAAACGACTGAAACGCGTCCGATACACATACACCAACCGGCACAGGATTTTCGACCAAAGATCGACCTCGCGAGATATCAAAGTCAAATACCGGGGGGGGGGAAAAACCATAGTGATATTCAACTACTCCACCCCATGATGTTCAACGACAACCTGAGAGATGAAAGCTACGCTATAAACAACCTGGAACGCGAGATCACCGAAAACGCACGCAAACAACAAACGCACATTCAACTTAACACCACGACCATAATAACCGGATGTCTGGCAATCATCTGGCCCGAAAGCAGAACTCTTTTGGATGCCACGTATTTCAAATTTACAGAAAATCGGGAAGAAGAGACGCACCCAACACCAAGAGTAGACAACGTATGCGACAACTTTCACCATGACAAACGATATAACAGAATACTTAACACTAAAACGGAAAAGAGGTCAGGAAGCAGTTAATGAGTTATATTCAAAAAAAAAAAAAAAAAAAAAATTATAAAATATATATAAAAATATATATAAAATACCAAAAGCCATAGATAAACGTGTCGTGTTGGTTTGGTAGTGCCGTGTAAACTACCCGAAATTAATCATTTGAAGCAATTTATTGTAATAATGAAAATTGAAAAATGAACGTTGTGAGTTCACTGAATTGAAAAATCAACAAAGGTATTAAAAGAGATGATGACTTGCAACAAACTGACACGTTTTTTTATTCTCTATACTTTTAATATTCTTACACTGGTTACATTGGTATAATTGGTATAATATAATATATGGTATAACGTATAATATAATGTATCGAGATTACGATTATATTGGAACATGTATCATTTTAATATGCATTTTAACAAAAGGATTCAAACCATGTGAATTTTTTAGGATCCTTCCCTTAAAACCGTAGCGCGTTATTTGTTGATAACGGATCGTTTTTCTGAATTGCAGCAGAGAGTATCGAGTAACGATTCGTTATCTGCACACATTAAAAATCTTGAGCATACGCACTCAAAATATATTTTTGTCAAGAATATGATTTTGAAAATTTTGTCTTTCTGGTCGTTCCTTTTGTTATTTGCTAGGTGTAACTTGGTTATGGCAGTTCTGATTCTGAAGTCTATTATTCTTCCTTAAATATAGGCGACTTCTTCTAGAGAATCTGGATTTCTTGCAATACAAGATGGTATTATGAGACTCTGGTATGCCATTTATAAAAACTTTCAATACTTACTTGCTATAGTGTTCAATATCTCTGTTTGATATGTCTTGATCTCTAGCTTCTGTTTTTGTTTTCGAAACAAGACTTCTTAACTTATATCGTATGCCATTTAAATAACCCAGAACATCGTTACGCAATTTATAATTCCTTAATTCATCTGTTCATGTGAAACTGTTCCTTTTTCCGCCAAAATTATTTATGAGGACTGCCTTTACAGTGGGTGGCCATATAATTATGAACAGTTGCACTTTTTTTAACATAGAGGAGATGTCTTGTGGGATACACGCAGTCCTAGTAAAAACAGGCTTTATGATTGAATGCTACTATATTTACTCGCTAATATGTAACACTAACTAAATCTAATAAAATAAGGTTAATCTAGAAATATGAGCTCTTTGTAAGATTTTCAAAATCATGATATTTGATTTTTAACCTTAGAAATGCATAAATGATTGGGATACGGTTACCCTATTGTATTTACTATCCTAAAAGCTATCCATAAAAGCGACTTTCTTTGGAGGCAAACCCGTGTCTCACGGAATAGAATTTTGTATATCCTCATATCCCAATGATTGAACAATGTTCTTATCACATAAAGTTGGTCGGAATACATCAGATATAGGTTTATATAGTAATCGAGGGATCCATAATTACCTTAAGAAAACGTCAGAAATCTTAGCCCCACCCAAAACTAAAAAGCTTCAAAAAACCTAAGCAATAAAAGTGTTCATAATTATATGGCCACTCACTGTACTTGAGTCCAGAGTGTCAATTCAGTATTTAGATCTAAAATTAACCTAGCTTTACCTGCAAGCTTTATTTTGATTTTCTGCAAGTACTGTGGTGCAACTTGTCGTAGTCATCCCACGATGAATTCTATTGATTCGATGAAAGGCTCCAGCTGGTCCTTCCGTCCACCGAATTCAGGGATGTTCTTGATGTAACTTTCCGGATTCGCTGTCCACGCCATTGTAGATTTCCACTTTGACCAATATACAGTGAAGTCTCACTCATACGTAACTCACTTTTACGAAACATTCAATTATACGAATAATTTCTGATTCCACGGCGAAACCCCATACGTGCCTGTGTATTTAATTATCCACTTATACGACATTCAGTTACACGAATTATTCATTTATACGATGGGAAGTTTAGTCCCTCTTACTAAATTTTATTCAGTTCCACGAATTTTTTTCTTTCACGTCCTTATCTTTTTCCCGAAATGTTTCTGGTCCCGTGGACGTCATCTACTCGTTTCTATTTTTAGTTGTTCAGTCGTTTATTTGATCTAGCACAGTCAGAGTCGTTTCTCGTTCCATTATTACAACCTACAAACATACATTGTCTACTTATCTGTCATCATGAGCAAGAAAAAAAGTGCAATTTCAGTGGAAGATAAAATGAAGATATTGAAAGAGATCGAAGACCACCCCGACGAAACCAAAACGTAAATCGCAAGTCGGCTTCAAATTCCATTATCAACCCTCGCAACGATCGTCAAAAGGAAACAGGAAATTGAAGT